>JBBJLR010000007.1:9796057-9815865 GCA_037577145.1 Brachypetersius gabonensis | reverse complement strand
AAGTCATCATAGCTTGCGTAGTATAGACCCAGCTCCCAACCCAACTTTGTGAATAGATTAACGGCGATATTCTTTTTCATCGCCCAATAAGAGTCTCACATTAACGTTGAGTTTTTATTTTGATTGTGTATTGCATCCTCTGGAATTGCATTTAAGCAAGCAGTCGGCACTCATGCTTTTTTATATGTAAGGTTTAGTGTACACTGAAAAAATAAAATAAGGGACCTTTAATACATAACCCTTTTATTTTAGGGGGTAAATGTAATTGGGCATTTCTCTCCCAAATTGGCCAGCTGTGTTACATAATTAGTTTCTGCTCAAGACATACTAAAGTTGATTCTGTATAGTGGAATCTGTTTTGCAGCATGATGTCCAGAGAAGTCAATGCCTGTAAAGAAGGCTTTCATAATGCTGAAAAATAAGTCAAAGGAACAGCCACAACATTGAATATGTCAAAATCAATTGTTTGGTGGTTAAGCAAAGACACACTGGTGTGTTTATCAGGAGCAAACAGCCTGGCAGACTGTGGAAAAGTAGAGCAGTGACTGACTAATGTGCTCAGTCCTGACCATGTTAGCTGCTCATATCCAACCAAATGTCATAAAACCCACTGGGCAGAGATTAATATTGAAGCAGGTCTGGGACTCTAAGCACACTATGTACACCAAGCATATGTGGAGTTTTTCTGGGCCGGAAAGTGGAATATTCTGGACTCGCCAAGACGGTCATCTGATCTGAATCTTATTTGGCATAAATTACACTTGGGCAAAACAAGACTAAAGGCAAATAACCATTGAACAGCAAAAGGAATTGGCTGCATTGCAGACCTGTTTGAGCATGCAGGAAAGATACCCAGCATTTGCTGACGTTAATGATTTGCAGACCTCAGGCAGTCATTGACTGCAAAGAGTTTTCAACCATTTATTAAAAAATTCCACCAGTTTAGCTGACTAAGAACTGATTAAGACATGAAAAGAGAGTGCAAAGTAAAAGAGAAAGCAGATAGAGAAAGATCATTTACATCATACACGAGTGTATATAACTCTTTGACTTTCAGCCGATCTGTTTAACTGACCTCAAATATGGTATGCATGGTATGCAACTGTGTAGCAACCCTGTTTACGGGACCTCAATTTCCATATGGTTCATCCTGTGTAAATGTAAATAGTCTGGAGGCGCAGTTAACATTGAACAGCTTAACCTGAGACCTGAGATTTTATTTAGATTGTAATAATTTGGTCAGATTTCATTTGTAATTCATTCAAATGGGGCCCCAGTGTGACCAGATGACATTTTCTTTTTTGCAAATTGAATTTTTCATGTAGCTAGGTATATTTTAATGTTCCAATTAAGGTATGACTAATGATGGGGCTTTTACTCATTGAAAACCAGGCTATTTAGAAAATTAAGAAAATGTGTAGTCAGGGACCACCATAATGCAGAATGTCAAGTTGTCACTATCCGTATTATACTGTTTACATTTCTGTATGTGGCTCAGCATAGTACTGACTGGAAATGTGTGTTATTCCTCCTCATCATGGTTCACTTGAGAATTTGAAGGCCTTTACCACTTATCTCCTGTGAGGCGCACTACTGTGCAGACAGCTTCCCACTCTGCTGATATGCCCATATAAGCACTAGCTCTATTTCTGGCTGTGGCATTGTGGTGTACATGTGGTAATGAGGCAGCATCAGTATGCTCCAGTGGTGGAAGGAGTGCTGATTGTTAGTCTAGAATGCCATTGTTTCACTATCTACTTGAGTAGAGTAAAAGAAAATGTATTGTTGACTGAACAAATTTATTGTTGATTTAACTTCTTTCCAATTTTGTCTTTAAATGTCTCACTAATATTAGATATTAGTAATAAAATACTAATTTTATGGCACATTTATGGAACTTTACGAATACTAGCGTTTGAGCAGCAATATTTCTTATTGATTTAATATCATAACTGCAGGTTTGCATATTTTTGGGCATGTTTTAGTGTTATATGTATTTGATAGTACATATACTGTAAGAGGGGAGCTAGAACTAAATAGCTGTTGCATTTTATCTACTAATTGATCACATATGATACAACATTGTAGTACATTAAGTCGTGTATACACTAATCAAATGGTGACTGTGACCGGACCGAATAAGGTTTATTTTTACCACTTGTAGTTTTAAGTGTATTAGTCTCCACACACTAATCTGCACTAGTCAAAACCCAGCTGTGTGGCAATGTTTATTCATTCTTTTTCACTGCACAGTTCTTTGATAATTTTGTCAAATCTGTTTAATTGGGTGGTAATTATATGCCCAGGGACATATTTCAACAAACCCCTCCCCCTCTTTTAACTCTCTGTCCCAGCAGTGTCTGATTTTCTGTCTCTCACGCCCTTTTTCTTCCCTCCAGTCCTAGTCATCAGGTTCTCTCTCTCTCTCACATCAATTTATCTTTTTTTACATCCCTCTCCCTTGTGTAGAAGCCACTGGAGACGCAGACTAGTTTTGACCGGCAATTGGACTCTTTAACTGATATGTTATCAGAAATGGAAACGAGAAGACCCTTTAACCCAAAGGTCTGATTTTTATCATTTTTTTTATTGTAACCCCAACCTTTAATCTAGTCAGTTTGACAACTTGCAGCATGATACATTGTAAAGAGGGCATGCTCCTTCGTGCTATGTTATTGATGCATGTGTTTCAATGTCTTTGTTTAGTTGCCCACTCAGCCATCAGCAGCGTCGGGTCCCAAGCCTCCACCCACCGCCCCCAAACCTGCACTGTCCTTTCTGCCACCACCGGAGCTGCAGGATCGTCCTCCCCCAGCCCCCTGGGCTGAGGAGCTGCGTGCCCGGACCACCCTCCGACAGTCAGGTCCGAGCGCAGCTTCTGCTCCAGCCCCAGGCACACAGCAACTGGCTAAAGGCCCTGCACCCGCTTCCAAAACCACATTCTCTCCCAGCCAGCCCCCTCCCAATTCCGGTGCTAAACCAGGAAATCCTGCAACCTCTGCAGGTACAAGAGGGATCAACAGTGTGTCCTCTCACACCTCTTTTCCTCCACCCCCTGCAGCACCTCCTGCAGCACCCCCTGCAGCACCTCCTGCTTCCCAACAAAGTGTTTCCAACACTGCTGCAGCTTTCAGTCATTTACGACCTGCTCCAACTTTCAGCCAGGAAAATGTGGCTCCGTTCCCTCCATCTGCCCCGCGACCCAAGCCAGCTTCATCACCCATCTCATCAAACAGCAAACCAATGGGCATCCCATCTGCACCAAAGGTGCGTTTGATAATTATGAATTTTGAATGGATAATTAAACTCTTTCTTGAACTGATGTCTGCTCACAGACAAACTAATGCTGTACTCTCCTCTCCTTAGGCCCCACAGCCAACAGGCCCTGGTGCAGGTGCACCCCCTGCTGGTGTTCCTCTTTCAATGAGAGAAGTTGAAGAGCTGGAGAAGTTAACCAAGGACTTTATCAAGGACATGGACAAAAAGGGTCCAGTTATCACCTCTGCGCCTACAGGTATTCCTGATCTCCAACTCCTCAAATTTGTCACTTCTGTATTTTTATACAGCAAGCCATTGTGGCAAAGAAATCAGGATAGACATCCACAGACTGAACCACTGATGAATTACTTCAGTAAACGTCCATAATGTGTTTATGCATTGAATAGTAATTATACTGTTTGTTCTTTGCCTCTATTAATTATCTACAAACATGATTTAATTTAATGAGTGTATATTTTTGTTTTTATGTCTGTTTTTGCAGAGGTGTGTGGTAATTGTGGGGAGGCTCTATCCAGGTCTCAGCCTGCCGTCAGGGCGATGGACAAACTCTTCCATTCTCACTGTTTCTGCTGTGTGAGTTGCCGGCGTCCCCTGCAAGGCATGCAGTTCTATGACCATGATGGAACGCCAGAGTGCGAGGATTGCTATGTGGTTAGTCTACACATGTATACACTCAGTTTATGTGTGTACTTTAGGACTTGAACACATACTTGCATTTAACTGACCGTACACCTACTCCATCTGCTCTTGAAAGTTAAAGGGTAAACTCGGTTAAATGTTCTCAAAAATGTAGCTTAATGAAGTCAGGTCTCCATGACCATTGACCTCTATCCCTTGCTTTCATGAACTTATCTTGTGAAAAGAAATGAGCAAAACTTACTATTCGCTGCATACTCTGTTTAGCAATTTTACTGTGTTACAAGTACGTATTTGGCGTTTTGGTGGTTTGTGGCATCAGTGTTGATAGACTGTAATTTATTTTAACCCCTCTCTTATGTGTGCGTGTGCGTATTCAGAATTCCCTTGCGGTTTGTTCTCGGTGTGGGGAGAGGATCAGTGATCGTGTGTTGAAAGCAGTGGGGCAGTGTTTCCATGCCCACTGTTTCCGCTGCACTGCCTGTAGCTGCACACTGGAGGGCGCTCCATTTATCACTGATGACAATAACAACCCCTACTGTGTTCCTGATTACCATCGGTGAGTACCCAGCTCACAGCCCATCATATAAATAAAAAAGCAAGCACAAATTTAACTCATCTGTATTATAAGTATATAACAGAATTTATAAAACATACTTCTTACTGGATTGCAGACGTTTTTCACCTTTGTGTGTGAGCTGCAATGAGCCAATTGTTCCTGATCCTGGGAGTGAGGAAACGGTCCGAGTCGTTGCTTTGGAGAAGAACTTTCATCTCAAGTGCTACCGATGTGAGGTATGAGGACGTGTGTGTGTGTGTCTGTAATGTAACATGCTTCCTACTCATTGAGATTTACAGCAAATCGGTTTCATTGGTTAGAATGGATAGTTCTTCAGCTTCTGATTTATTGCTCCCTCTTTGAGGCCTGAGCAGAAGATTTTTTTTAAGAGCAGAAATAATCAATAGCCATCAGGTGTATGTCATGCAAGATATGTGGAGTTCATCACTGGAGTTACTAATGTTTTAGGAACTGTGCTGTAAATAATGGTGTATATAATTTGTAATGTAAAGGAATTTTGCTGTTGAATGCTGTATATGTTTTTTATGTTAATTTGTCAGAGTATTAAGGTGTCCACTCTTTGTTTGTTTGTTTATTTATTTATTTGTTTCTTTGTTTGCTTGTTTTGTTCCAGGATTGTGGCCGTCCTCTCTCCATAGAGGCAGACGCTGATGGTTGTTACCCATTGGATGGAAGAATTCTGTGCATGAAATGCCACACACAACGTGCCAAGCAGGCCCGACTGTGATTGGAGGAGACCCGTATTCCTCATGCTGAAACCAAATCTAAGATACACAATTGACTGTGCTTTGATTTTGTGGTTGGCACATTGTTTTGTGTGTGTTTTGTTTCATTGCCCTCTCCTATTTTCCTCTGTCTGCTTAGCCTCATCAGCAAGCCCAGGGTTTAGTAAATTTATCAGCGCTGTTGTTTTATGCATGGCCTTTTTGCCTTCACAGGCCCTGCTAGAGTTTCTCAAAGGACTTCATAGCTGATTGACTGCAAAATCGCGAGCACGCCACTTCGGCTTGTGACTGGTTGAATCTGTAATAATGATGATTTCACATGTTGTACAATTGAAATTTTGAGTGGGGTCAGAGGTTATGGCGCGCTATTGATGTTGGACCCATCTATGACTGACTTCTCTGGCTGGAAGAGTGCGGAGGTAATGTACTGTACTGATACCCCAGCACAACTGTCTGCCTTCATTAATGCCTTCAACTCCCAGCGTGCCTCGCACAGGAAACTCTCATAAAATCTACCCCTGCCTTGCAAAAAAAAAAAGAGGATAGTTAGTGTTACCTGTGTTACTAGCTTTACTAAAATAGTGAATCACTCCAACTGTCTGATACAGTATTTCAGTGTTTTGACAAAGGCATTTAGTGATTGTGTTTAACAAATGGAAGTTGCATGCAACAACTGGTGTGGTTTAAAAATGGAGGTGGACCAGGCTTTGTTTGTTTGTTTTGCATGCTTTGTTTATTGAACAAGTAATGATGATCAAAGTAAAAAAAAGCACATTATTTGATAAAATGACATGCATACTAATGTAATACCTAAGATGATATGATACAAAATATCGCAGTGTTTTGCACTGAGAGCAACGTGGAAGTAAATCTGACAGTTTTAATGACCTCACATAAGCATGTGTTATCAACATGTGACTGTTCATGACATGGAATGTCCCTCAAAAATAGGCCATATGAACATTGCTCAATTATATAATGAGGTGTGTTGTAACCGTTTCAAAATATTTCAGTATGTTACAGTTGACATAAGAGGTCTGTTTAGAGACGAGACTTAGTCACAGCTTTTAACAACACTATTAGAATAATGGCTATGGTTAGAACTTTTTGCACAAATTCCTTAAAGGACCCATTAGTATTAGTGAGAGAAAAATATGTCTCTCATGCTACTGTAAAAAAATAATACACTTAATGCTACCTTAATTATTACAGCACAACTCTAGGGATGAACTTCTTAAAAGTTCTAAATACTTTGTGGAAAATGCGGAACATTCCCTTAAAATGCATACATTTTAATGTCTCTGCCTTCAGCTTTTTTATAATTGTGATCATTAATGTTCTGCACAGTATTGCACCGTCTCCAGACATATTCCCCTTTTCCACTGCAGCCTTTCTTCAGCTTTTTGTTTTAAATACACAGACAGTCTCACTGTTGTACCATCATGTAACTTCTTTTTCCCTTTTTTTCTTCAGTATTATTATTCCTGCTCTTCGTTAAAATTCCTGTAATTCCTGATGCAATCACAAAGGATGGATTCCATTCTTTAAAAAAAATCATGACCATAAACATATTATTTTATGATTTTAGTCTAATCAAATTGGCTCCCAGTCATGAGTTAGCACATTTGTTATACTGTTGTGCATGTATCATCATGGTACTGCAGTTTATAGTATGTGATGGACCTCCATTTTGACACTTATTTTTGTTTGTCTTTCATTCATTTATTACATATATACAAGTGCTTTGTGTTTTTTGCATACTGAGCAGTGAAAGTCCTCTATAAACATGTGAATGTGTGTATGTTTACGGTCTGAGGTATGCTAATGTGTTATTTTTTGCTATCAAGCTCTCATTTGTACTGTATTATAAAATAAAGTAAAAAGAAAGGAAATAAGGAAGTAGCCTTGGGTTGAATACTGTTGGTTCATCATAATTTCCAGCTGAATTTTAAAAAAATCTTAGTGAGACTGAAACATAGAATGCAGTTTTATGTAGTGTTTTCGTTTGTAATTTAATCAGTTCAAGAGAATATATACAGTAAATTCACACACAAGAAGAGCCCTGACCTCTGTCCCATCCATCCAACATCTTTGGGATGAATTGGAACGGAGAACGCGACCTAGGCCTTCTTGTCCAACCTCATAGATGCTCTACAGAAAGCATGGACACGTACTCCCACAGAAACACCACAGAAGAGTGGAAGCTTTTAAATCTGCATGGGGGGCACCAACGCCATATTATGTATTTGAGTGCAATGTCATTAAAGTCCCTGTTGGTGTAATGGTCAGGCGTCCCAATACTGACTATTTTGTCCATATTACAGTGAGACAGAAGTTTCGATCCAGTCATGAATTATTTGTTGACGGAAAGGTGAACGGACAGGGGGTAGGAGTAACTACCGGCTATCCACAGCACTCTCACCCAGTCGTGTTGAGTGTAGTTATATTTATAGGTATTGATTAGCAGCGCTCTGAACCACTGGAGTGGATAGAATAAGATTGACAAGATGGCATTATGAGCCAAGATTTACTGCCCTTCCTAAAAGCTTTCCTCAATACTGTTTAAAAGTTTGAAATTACTGACTGTTTTGCCATCTTGCATGCAACAAAATCTCAAAAATGTATATTAATAGAACGTACTGGAGTATTAAATACCAAATCTCATACTGTAACCCTATGTACAGGCTAGGTTTTGTGAGGTTTAACCTCCACTTTCAAAATATGAAACATTCTGGATATTCATGTTTAATATGAATTTTGAATGAATGCTTTACAGTCAGTTTTCCACAACACAGTAGTTTTAAACACATCTGAAAACATTCATTACAGCTTTATTACAGTAATGGCTTCCTATTAGCCTACTGCAGAACTGGTTTTGAAATTGGAATTGAATCGATTTCACAGCAATTCCAAACATTTGAATAGTAGTGTGTGAAGTACAGAAACAAAAAGGGGTTGTTGATATGATCAATATGATATGAAACATCGTGATGTGGTGTGTGTGGCTAAAAACATGCCATCCTTAATTAATTGCTCTAGGTTATGAATGAACATAGACCCTTCCTCTCTTTTGCATGTTCAGGGAAAACAGGAAAGCTGTAAAAAGTATCAAGATTTGTTTTGTTTGTAAAAAAAAAAAAAAAAAAAAGTAATTCATATTTTGTGAGTTGGTAAGGAGAACACAGGTTTGCTTTCACATTTCTCATCAATACCTCCAGCCGTTGCTTGGATTTACGAAACTCCATCAGCAGCTTGTGTTTTAAGATAAGATATCGCTCTAGTAGTCCCACAAGGGGGAAAGTTACATACAGAAATTTGCATCGTTGTGAAACCTGTAACTGAAGGAGCTGCTCAGTGCTGTCACAGTGTCCTGCATGGGGTAGGACACTGGTTCCCAAACTTTTTTCCTTGAAGCCCCTCTTTGCCAGTGTCCAAGACAAGCCAGGCCGCCAACCCCAACTCCTACCCGCATAAACAGAATAATGTGACTAATTAAGAACTTTTATTTGCAAAAAATAAAAGGTTTTGGTTCTTATACTCACGCACACAGACCTTTACGTTTCTCAGACATTGGGATTTTATGAATTTAATGTGTACAAATTTTGGTAACTATAGTGCAGACAGAATTGTGCGCACCCCCTGCGATCTCTAGCGCCCCCATAAGGGGGGCCTGGACCCCAGGCTGGGAACCACTGGGGTAGGAGATGTTGTCCAACAGGGATGAACGGGATTAGCCATCATTCTCCAGTTACTGACAACCTCCACTGGGTCCGCAGTGCATCCTAGAAAACATCCCAGCTCCAGATCAGCCTGTTCAGTTTCTTTCTGTCCCCAGTGGAGGTGGTGCCCTAGCAGACCTGATAACGGTACTTGACCATGTCTCTGGTGTTAACTACAAGCATTTTTGGGCTCCACAAAGAAAAACATCCCAAGACTGCTAGTGGCCCCTCTGAGGTACCATCCCCACACACTGCTTCCCACGCGCCGTATTCCTGGCTGCCCCCGGGAAGAAGTTCGCGCTGTTCACACTGTGTGCTGTGGTGTGTTCACAAATCACAGAATGGCCACTTTAAACACACTGATATACTGTACATAAAATCACTATTTACTTTCCAATGTGATGTAGAGTGAAAAACACTAATCATCTAAACAGTTTTAAAATATAATTGTTTTTAAATATAATGTTTGTAAGACATTTTGCTGGCGCACAGTACTGTATGCACTGGAAGCTAATTAGATAACAACAGCAAACGTGTCTTACCTTTCTTCTTACTAAACATAATCTCTTATTGTGACTTGCACTGCCTCACACAGTAAACAGGTGTGTCCTACACTCTTTTTCTCAACGTGTTTGGTATGCAGCAGTCACCAAACGTGCTCTCCCCCATGCAGTGTGTGACGTGGTGCGTCACCTCTCAGATGTGTCCTCACTATCAGTTCACACCAGCCTCACACTCCACTGATAGCGCAGAGTGTCGACGTATGTGTGTATGTGTGTGTATGTGTGTGTGTGTGTGAGAGAGAGAGAGTGGCTCAGTACAGCTTGACTGACCTTGAAGAGATCCGCCCTGCGAAAGAAAATAAATTCACAAATTATCCTTGACTTGCTCACTTGTTTATTGTTACTGAAAAGTCTGGCTCTTGTTTGGGGCCCTAGAGCAAGATTGTGCTTGTGGTTTCTCAGATGAACGGATACTTCATCCAAGTCGCGTCGAAACTGCTCAGGCGCGCATTATCTCATTCTTATAAACCCACACGAGGTCTGTTAAGAGGGCCAGATGGTATGACGGAGTGAGAGAGAAAAGAAGAGACAGAGAGGGGTCTCTGGGAGGGGGGCCAGGTCATTGGGCTTTATCAGCGTATGAAGAGGGGAGCAGAGAGGGTTATGAGGAAAGATAGCGCTCAGATGACTGTCAGGCTGACGGAGGGAGAGATTCCGGCGAAAGGAAGAGCAGGCGCAGATGTGTGCAGGACCCTGATGGAGAAGGAATTCTGATGTTTGAAAACCTTTGAAAACAAGTGAAAAGAACAAGATGGATCAAAACCCACCAGTTCTGCAGGTACAGCTTGCAATGATCAGATATACAAATACACATTTATGCTAGCAGTAACATTTCAAAGGTTTTAAACTTCCTCTATTACTCAAACCAAAGTGATCTGAAATATTCTGAGAATCGCCTGAGAAGCTTGAACAGTTGTTTACATGCCATATACGCTTATATGTGCTCACTTGCCCATAAACTGGTATTTTCAGAATTCAGGCATTTGCTGAATTAACTGGAACTAACTGTTGCAGGTTGCATTTATTTACAAAAATAACAATATAGCCTTTAGTTCTGGTGACTATTCATATGGCCTTCTTAAAAGGCATTTTGAATGAACATGAACAATAAAGCATGGAACACAGCAAAACACCTCATCAACCCCTGGTCCCCCTTCAGGTACCTCTCCAGCTATTTTCACCAGAGCAGCCAGAGTCTGAAGAACCAAAGTCATTGGACAGGAGACAAAGGATTAAGCTTCTATTGGTTCTCTTTGTCTCCTCCCTCATCGTCACAGTGATAGGGTTGGGGTTCTATTACCAGTGGAAGACCATTGAAGGTAACAAAATGGAACATAGAACATTTGTGGTGATGTACCAGTGGTTCTGAGTCCCAACACAGATATAGAGCTAAAAATACGAACTGTCTGACACGCCTTGAAGACTGACATATAAAACCTGTTTAATTCATGCTGTGGTGGGCCGCTGGATGATGTTAGTGTGCTAACTAATGATCATGTACAGGGATATATCAGATATATTAGTGTTAGAAAGTTTATGAACCTTTAGAATGTTATATATTTCTGCATAAATATGTCCTAAAACACAATCCAAAAGTCCCAAAAAGAAGACAGAGAGAACATAATTAAACTAAATAAACAAATAATTTATTTTTTGAGTGGCAAAAGAATGCAGCCTCCAGGATTAACACTTAGTTTGAAGATTAATGAGAAATTAGGTGTTAGGTGTTCTCAGTCAATGGGAAACCAGATGTGAGCAGGCACCCTGTTTTAGTAACCTGTATGAGGGATCCTCACAATACATGCTTGTGGAATTGTATCATGGCATAGAAAGAAGGACATTTACAAAGAAGTCAGAAAAATAGCAGACTGCTCTCCAAAAAGAATATTACTTCCCATATACAGTTCACTAAAGGTCTTTTTGAAAAAAACTGGACTGATGAGACCAAAATAGGACTTTTTACTTAAAATTAGATTTTTGTTTGTTGAAAGGAAAATGTGTGCAGTTGAGCATAAGCCTTGTTTTGACAGCACAACTGAAACATTCTTATTATCTAGAAAAGGTAGTATCATCAGTTGGGCCTGTACATGAAGTATGCACTGTTAAACAGGGTACAAAGGGTTTAATGGTATTGTTGACTCTCCAGTTCTTCAAACCAATCATATATATAAATTATGCTGCAAAAACAACCCATTTCAAGACATCATGAAAAATTATGCATTTACAAATAATTGCGTATTCAGCCTACTGCAGTTTAAGCCCAGCCACAAGTTGTAAGGAGGGTTTCAGCCCACAATGAAACACAAAAGAGTACATTCTTCACAAGCCACACAAACATCATAAAATAAATTACAAGAAAAATGTAGAACGTGGGCCCTTTAAATATAACAGTGGAAACATGTTGCTTTTACAAACATTTGTTCTTATCATTGTTCTGTATTTTAACTTGTATTTATATATTTTTAATGATTTTTTTCCATTTGTTTCTAAACCCGTCTCCTCTAGCCCCTGTTCCCTGTCTTTCTCCAGCATGTATGAAAGTAGCAGAACGTTTCTCTGCTGTCATGGATCCTTTTTCTCGACCTTGTGATTACTTCCTGTTTACCTGTGGGGCAGGGATTTCAACCATCAACAGGGGGAGGCAGCGGGGAAAGGTCTTTTCTCCCAATGTCACCACAGGACAGGAGAGGAGGGGGTGGACAGCGAAAAGAGGAGGAGAAGGAGGAGGTAGAATGGACAGAAAATCAGATACTGAAAGAGAGGAACATGAGCTGCCTGGCAGGTTACCAGACAGACACACAGCTTTGCTCCAGACACTGAAAGAGATCCTGGGTAAGTCACTACAGCCCCACCCACAGGTCTGAAAGAGGGCCAAATTAACTCTCTTTGTTTTAATGTGGTCCAGGCTAGTCTTGTCTGCAGCCCGTTGTGCCCAAGCACACCAATAACAAAGGCATTAAAGAGTTGCAGCACAGGTCTTCTGTTCTTTTACTTAGTGCTACAGATGTGGCAGAACATGGCTTCTGTTATTAGTGTATTTTGAGTAAATGGGGGAGCTGGTAGACTAGTGGTTAGGGAGATGCCCATGCAATCAGAAGGCTGTGAGTTTGAATCCCAGGACTTCTCGTGGCCCTTGAGCAAAGTACTGTCCCCACACACTGCTCCTCGGGCGCCTTGTTGGTGGGAGCCCTCTGCTTGGTGAAAGAAGTTCACACTGTGTGTGTGTTGTGTTGTGCTCATACGTGTCTGTAAGGGGGCTTTACTTCACTAAATGCAGGGAAAAACTCTAAACAATCATATGCTACAGGTTATCCTGATACAGTTTAGAGAGTATAGGGTACTGGGCAACTTATGCTTTAAGCTAGAAGGACCCCCCCCCCCCCCCCTTGTTTCTGGCGTGGGGCAGAGGCAGGCCTGTGATATAGAACTGAGGAGGAGATGGAGAGTTGGTGATGAAAGAGATGGTAGAGATGGAAATTTAAAGTCAAGACTAGACTTGACAGTTATCTCTACAACATCAACTAATCTAACCAAAGAAAAGTATAATGAAATATCTGTTCCTCGGTTTCTGAACTCTGTGTGTGATTAGAATCTCCTTTGAGGGGGGCTTCCATGAACATGGAGGAGAAAGCACAGAGGTTCTACAAGACCTGCACAAACTCAAAAACCGCAGAGGGTGTGAACTCAGCACGCTTCCTCAACCTTATTGAGCAGGTACACACATTATACAGCTGAGGACATTGCTTGTAAACTGTGCTGTTTGTTAATATAGTACATTCTGCTTAATTAAGTCAATAAATTAAGTCAATAAAGATTTTGAATTCTGTCTGATCCTGCAGCTTGGAGGCTGGGCAGTATCTGGGAAATGGACTCAGCCTGATTTTAACTCCACTCTGGCTCTGCTGATGGCAAAGTACAACACCTTTCCTTTCTTCAATGTATATGTGGGCCATGACCAAAGAGGGGTTCAGAATAATGAAAGCCAGCGCTACATCCAGGTACTTGATAATGGCTATGCCATATTTGCACTTAAATAATACTACTCATGCCATCATATGCAAAATGTTTAAACGCCCACAGTCAAATTACAAATAGTTTTGTTGATTATTTTCATTTTTAGTTAAAAATAGTCCTCTGCAGGGAACAAATAAAACATATGGGGTTTTTTTTGCCAATTTTAGTGAACAATCTGATTAAATATTATAAAAAAGCATATAATCTGCCAAAACTTTTATCTTTTATTTAAAAAAATGCACAGAAGTGTGTTCTTTGTAGATGATATGACGTGCATATAATTGTTAGTAACTGATCGTTTTCCTATTTAAACACCCTTAGTAATTGAGTTTTTGTTGATGTTACTCCTAACAAGTACATTACGCTACTTGTTAGGTGTTAATTTTTACAAATATTTACATTTACATTTACGGCATTTGGCTGATGCTCTTATGCAGAGCGACGTACATCATTTCATGTATTCAGACTAGTATGAATAAGGTCAGACCTGGAAATCATATTCAGATACATCAGTAATGCATTTGTACAGGTTTGAGGAGTTTCAGTCTTGCCACTGTGTATTTTTATGTTGTGCATTTTAATGTTTCGACCTTATGATCTTTGCACTCTGAAACTTTCGCTGTTAGTCTTTACCTAGTTTCAGAAAACACTGCAACCTTTCATCTATTTAAAAAGTACCATCTGATTTTTCACAGATTGACCAACCAGATTTTGAATTCCCTATCAACTGGAACAGTGAAGTGCTCAGATCCAAAATTAACATACAGGTAGGGCTGCGCATCCTTTAAGCCTTGTTTTGACAGCACGACTGAAACATTCTTATGATCTAGAAAAGGCAAAGACGAATGTATTGGCCAGGTTTAATGAAATGCTTTAGCTTTGACTAACTCTGTTGCTGATAATGTCCCATTCTTTTTCTCCTTCTCAGACTTTGCGTCCATTCTTATCATCCTGTAGGCAGCTATTGGATTCATTGGATGTTCCCTCCTCAGCCACTTCTGAGCACTGTGGTCGGTATTTGTCTCTATGTTCAACTCTAGTTACAACTACATCGCCTCTTACCTACCGTCTAAGTGAAAAACTCCTCTACCATAGAATTACCATCCAGGAGCTACAGGCAAGTGTTTATTATCAGTTAAAAATTAAATATGCTTTGTGTGTGTGTGTGTGTGTGTGTGTGTGTGTGTGTGTGTGTTATCTAAGATTAGTTTTGAGTAGTGTTCTCTCTCTCTTTCTCTATAGCTGGCGGCCCCTGCTATTGATTGGCTCCTCTGTCTTCAGGCCATCTTTCATCCTCTTCCAGTCAGACCATCAGATTTTGTTTTATTGCATAACCTCCCTTACATCCTTCATATGTCCCAGACAATCAGTGATTGGAAAAATAAGACTGACAGCAAGGGCAGGTGAATCATACTTTTTTTCAGGTGTATAGCAGTCATTATATAAAACAACTGCAACATCATTTCTAGCTCCTGCAAACTGTACATGAATACATGAGTTTGTGAAATGTGTTTGCAGGGATCCGCTTCATACATATATGATCCTGAAACTTCTACAAACACTCCTCCCTGCCCTGGACTCCAAGATTTCCACTATCATGAAAAATTTCTTGGTAGCTATTGACAGTAAAGAGGAGGTATTCCTGTTTGATCATCTTCCACAATATTTCATAAACATCTGTTAATGAACCTGATCATGACTTGAGAAGTCTCTTGTGCTCCTTCTTCACTTCAGGATGTCCCACACTGGAGAAAATGTGTCCTACAGACAGTGACAGGGTTTGACACACTGCTGAGCCACGTGATAAAGGAACAATATGCCAAAGAAGAGGTATGACTAGTATATCATGATGAAATAAGTGATATAAAAGTGATAGATAGATCGATGGATGTGTGGATGAGTAAGTGTTTGGGTAGATGGTTGGGCATAAAGATGAATGGGCGTATGGATTAATGTACAGATAATGGATGGATGGATGGATGGATGGATGGATGGATGGATGGGTAGGTGAGTGGACAACAAATGGGTGGACAGATGGATGGATGGATGGATGGATGGATGGATGGATGGATGGATGGATGGTAGGTGAGTGGACAACGAATGGGTGGACTGATGGATGGATGGATGGTGGGTGGGTGGTTGAAAGGATGGATGAATGGATGGGTAGAAGGGTGTATTTGTGATGGATGGTTGGATATGGACAAATGTATAAAAGGATGGAGTGGCGGGTGTGGATGAATGAATGGATGGATGCATAGGTAGGAGAATGGATAAATGAACAGATGATGGATAGATGGATGAATGGACAGATAGATGGACGGATGTGTTGGAGAGAGGAGGGATAATATTTGGATTAATGGATGGATGGGTGGTGGATGAACAGATAGTTTGGCAGTTGTCAGTGACACTGTACTGCATGATTTGAATCTACCAAAGCTTCCCATTTAACATACAGCACACTTTTTAATGAATTGCTGTTATAATTCTAATCCTTCTCCTCATTTGCCAGGCCGAGGAGTTGGTGCATGATATATACTCCGCTTTCAAGACCCAAGCAGGACACCTGGGCTGGAGGGATGAGGAAACACAAAATTCTGTTTTGAATAAGGTAAAAGGTAAAACAGTAGTCAAGGATTATGACTTTCTCTGAGTGGACCATACGAATCTGACAACAAATGTAACACAATTGTTCACTTTCTCTTTCAGGTTAAATCTCTTAGTCCACGACTCTCCACTAAGACTGAAATGCTAGATGATTACTATACAGAGGTATTACTGAGTTCAAAAATAAATACACTTCTGGAATTTTTGTTCCTAGCACGTTTAAAAATATACCACCAAGAGTGTGTTGTATGAACCGGGACTCTCTACTATATTAGGTGCTCATGAGTGAGACAGACTATTTTGCCAACTACCTTCAGCTGCTGCTTCTTCAGCAGAGGAGGAGAAACCGGCTGCTCTCTCACACTGCTCAGCATGACATGTGAGTCCTTATCCCTCCAGTTGTACACTTCTGAAGTGCGAAATCTACTTTTGCCCCAAATTTGTGGCCATCACCTCAACCCTTATTATTCTGCTCCATTCATTTTTAAACCATTTAGACTAAATTATAATTGGCTTCACATTTGTATATGTTCCTTTTGATAAAAAAATAGAAATGGTCCATATTTGCACTTACTAAATCATGTAACATTAACATAAAGTTCTTATTGTACAGTCACTTTTCAAAGATACAAGGTATCCAAAGCAATAATATACACCATAACATGAAACCACCTTCCTAAAATTGTGAAGGCCACCCTTGTGCCACTAAAACAGCTCTGACCAGTCAGGGCATGGACTCCAAGACCTCTGAAGGTGTGCGGTGGTATCTTACACCAAGACTTTAGCAGCAGATCTTTTAAGACTTTGAGTTGCAAACTACTCCATAAATTGGACAAAGATACTAGGCAGCACATCCCAAAGATACTAGATCGGATTGAAGTCTGGGGAATATAGAGGCCAAGTCAATAAATGTTCCCCAAATCATTCCAGAGGCAACATCAGTTAAGGAAGAGCTTTCCCATAAAGGGGTGTGCTTGGTTTGTAACAGTATTTAGGTGGTATGTGTGAAAATAACATGCACATGAATGCCAGTGCCCAAGATTTCACTGTCTCGCTGGCTTGCATTCTTCATAAAGTGCATCCTGGGGTCATCTCTTCACCAAGTATGCAATACACACACACACACACACACACACACACACGGCCATGCACGTCCTGACCAGGCCACGTTCTTCCATTTGTCCATGGTCTAATTCTGATGATACCACTGCAGGTGCTTCTAGTGGTGTACAGGGCTCAGTATCAGGACCCTGACTGGTCTGCAACTACAGAGCCCCATAGGCGGCAAGCTGTGATGCACTGTGTGTTCTGCATGAACGTTTTCATCAAATAATGCTACAGTAACTCTTCTGTGGGATCAGAACAGACAGGCTAGCCTTTGTTCCCCATGTTCTTCAGTGAGCCGTGGCGTCCATGACCCTGTTGCTGGTTCACTGGTTGAACTACTTTGGAGCACATGTGCTAGGTACAAACAGAAAAAGCGCACAAGACCAGCTGTTTTAGAGATCTTGTGACCCAGTCCTCCAAAGTCATTTGGATCCTAACGCTTGCTCATTTTCTCTTCTCAACACGTCGAGTTTGAGAACTAACTGTACATTTGCTGTCTGGTGTATCACATCCCTTTGACAGCTATTGTTATTGACTTTACCGCTGGGTGGTTTTAAAATTGTAGCTGATCAGTATCTTAATTGCTACTAACCTTCTCATCTGTCTTCTGTTAGGCTGTTCATCAATCCATTTTTCATTGATAATAACATAATTAGGGGCAGGACAACACTGTTCTCTCACACTGCTGAGCATGGCATGTAAGTGTTTTTACCTCCAGTTATGCTCTTCTAAAGTGGAGAGTTTGCCCCAAATGCATTGCTGTCATGTCAAAACCTTGTAACTCCACTCTATTATTTTTAAACCATTTACACTCAATTATAACTATCATTAAATTGTGTAAGTGTAATTTTTTGATAAAATAACCAATAGAGTTGGTCCATATATACATGTAACATCAACAGAAACATTTTATTGTACAAAGTAACTATTTTTAAAATACATTGTTTACAACAACAATGGTAAACCCAGATCAGCCATAACGTTAAAACCACCTGGCTAATATTATGTAGCCCCCCCCTTGTGTCTCCAAAACAGCCCTGACCCTCCAAGGCACTGACTCCACAAGTCCTCTGAAGGTGTATTGTGGTTTCTGGCACCAAGACGTTGGCAATAGATCCTTTAAATCCTGTAAATTTTGAGGCGGAGTCTCCATGGATTGGACAAGTTTGTCCAGCACATCCCAAAGACACTAGATCGGATTGAGGTCTGGGGAATTTGGAGGCCAAGTTAAACACCTTGTCATGTTCCTCAAACCATTCCTCAACAATTTGGCAGTGTGACAGGGCACATTAAGGAATAGCTTTACCATGAAGAAGTGTGCCTAGTTTGTATGTGTGAAAGTGACATCCGCATGGATGCCAATACTTAACATTTCTCTGCCTCTGCTGGTTTGCATTCTTCATATAGTGCATCCTAGAGGCATCTCTTCCCCAAGTAAGCAACACCCCCCCCCCCCCCCCACACACACACACACATAGCCATCCACATGCTGTAAAATGTAATCAGACCAGACCACCTTCTTCCTTTCGTCCATGATCCAGTTCTGATGATCACATGCCCACTGTAGGTGCTTTCGAAGGTCAGCATGGGCAGTCTGACCAGTCTGCAGCTATGGAGTCCCGTAGGCTGGAAGCTGTGATATATTGTGTGTTGTGACACCTTTCTATCATGATGTTTTTCATCATGCTATGGTAATTCTTCTATGGGATCGTACCAGACAGGCTAGTTTCTGTTCCGCACACTCTACAATGAGCCTGGCATCCATGACCCAGGGGCTGGTTCACTGGCTATCCATCTTTTGGTAGGTACTAACTGCTACATAACAGGAACAACCCACAAGACCTGTTTTGGAGATCTTGTGACCCAGTTCTCTGGCCATCATAATCTAGCCCTTGTCACACAGATCATTACAATTGCCCATTTTTCCTGCTCCAAAAACATCAGCTTTAAGGACTGACTGTTCACTTGTTGTCTAATATATCTCACCTCTTGACATCTATTGTTAATCTCTTCACCTGTGATGGTTGGTGGTTTTACTGTTGTGGTTGACCGGGTGTCTTTATTGCTGTGTTTGTACACACAGTACTGTGTGTGTCCTAAGAACATTCAGCTTTAGCTTCTAACCTTTTCATTTGTTCTCTGTTAGGCTGTTCATCAGTCCATTTCTCGCCGGTAATGACATCGTTGTTCCAGTTGGACTATTTGTTTCTCCTCTGTTCCATCCCTCCTATCCAAGGTATATACATATTAAAAAAACACATATAATCACGGTGTTTATTATGTAAATAGAACATGAATTAAGAATGATTGTTTTAACACTTTGCAGTGTTTTTTTTATATTTCCATCGTGTACCCAGTATCAAGCTGCCAATAAACCATGTTCTGTGTTTTTTTTATTGTTGTTATTGTTATTCTTATTTTAGAGCCATCAATTATGGACTGCTGGGATCCTTAATTGCGAAAGACCTTTTCCATCTGCTACTGCCTGATAGTATGTGATCCTGTTACTCAATGTGTGTGTGTGTGTGTGTGTGTGTGTGTGTGTGTGTGTGTGTGTGTGTGTGTGTGTGTGTGTGTGTGT
>JBBJLR010000007.1:9784698-9795957 GCA_037577145.1 Brachypetersius gabonensis | reverse complement strand
CAGTTCTGAAGGCGAAAGGGGGTCAAACACCGTATTAGTATGGTGTTCCTAATAATCCTTTAGGTGAGTGTATATATTCATTCAAATGATCCTTTTTCATGTCAAGGTTTCTCTGATGAGAATAAGGACTGGCTGACACCTGCAAAGCGAAAACGCAAAATTGACCAGCCTGAAGGAGATGAGGATAGTGATAGCCAGTGGGAGCAAGAGGAGGATGATGACTTGGAGGACCAGGTAGAAGGGAAAACAGAAGAGAAAGAGGCCAGTGATGAGGATGATATGGTTGATGACTATGGAGCAATGGAGGAGAGCAGTGAAGGAGAGGATGAAGAGGGAGCAGACAGTGATGGAGAGGAGGTACATAAATGTTCTTTATTTAAAACATAAAGAGAAGTATTACATTACACCTGAAATTGTGTGTAATTGTCACATTTGTTTCCTCAGCTGCTGCCTATAGAACGAGCGGCCAGAAAACAGAAGAAACGACAGGAGGCCACATTGCAGGAGAGTGAGGAGGACGATGACGACGATGATGAGGAGGAGGAGGAGGAGGAAGGTAAAGATGAAAAAATGGATGGCAACGAGGAGGAGGATGATGACACGGTGCAGGTGAATATGGATGGGGTGGACAAATTTAAACTCCCTGGTGCGACAGAGAGAGAGAAAGAGGGTGAGTCATTCTGAACTGCATGACATTTAAAAAATGGCAATTAATAGACCTGATGCACTCTGTAAAATCGTGTTTGACCTCTCCCTCATTACATCTGTCCTCTTGTTTTTTGTGTAGGACTCTTACCACTAGACCTGCAGACCATCCATCAGAGGATCAAAGACAACGTGGATGTGCTCTCACACTTCACAGAGAAGAGAGAGGAGGGGAAACAGAGGACGGATTATCTGTCCTTGCTGAAGTCTGACCTGTGCACATACTACAGCTACAATGACTTCCTCATGGGGAAGCTCATGGATATTTTCCCTCACTCAGAGGTGCGTGTGTGTGTGTGAAAGTTATAACAGCAGTAAGTTTATTTCTGCAAGCAAAAACACAAGTGAACATGAAAGTTATCTACAAAAGCAGATATTTTGGTTAGCTGGTTAAAAGAACACTGGTTTGGTTCCAAAATTCTCCTCGATGCCTTCAGTCTTTGCTTGGATTTTAAAAATCCATATGCAGCACCCCTAATTTGATCTTATAAAGTAAAAAGAGCCAGCCGGAGTATTTGATGGAGCTACAAGCAATACTGAGCTTCTATAAGGAGAGGTCCCAAAGCGAACACTTTGCTGTGCATAAAACTACTATTTACTGTGTTTATTTGTATTTGTTGTAACGGTAGTGCTTTAACACCAAATTAACACTGTATCCCGGTAGTAAATAGCTTTGAAGTCTAATTTTCCCAGGTGCCTAAGGCATTTGGACAGTACTGTAGATATCAGTTCACTGTGTTGGTCTCATTTTTTAAAAGGCTTTGAACCCCAGTAAGTGAGACTGGAATGTGAATACAATTCATAAGGGTTTCAGAGAGTTTGTTTCAGGTCTGTAGAGTTCAGAGTTGTGCCTCTTTATGTGCACATGATTCAGCAGTTAATTAGGAAGACCTGCATGAACTGAACTGTTAAAGAGGGGGAATGCTGATGTCTGTAAAACTGTCTGTAAAACCAAAATGTCAATAAAGGGCACTGACATATAGCAGATTTAAACAGCTCAAGCAGCAAATGGACAACAATAATCTGAATATAGACATATTTATTCTTGTGTGCTTTAAAAGAAGCTAGCATAAAGCATTTGTAGTGACCACACTCCACACTTCTAAAACAAAAACAATTACAAGATTACAACCCTATAAACACCCAAATCCACAATTCTTCTCATTTTTGTTTACTTTTTGTGTTGTAAATACTGAATAATAAGTTTGTGTCCAGGAATGTTGTGTTAACATACTACTGGGAATTGAGTTTAGTTGTGAGTGCGGACTTGAGAAACTTTTTAAAACCTTTAGTTTTTAGTTGTTGTGATAGTTGTGGGGCAGCTGGTGGCCTAGTGGTTAAGGCATTTGCCCTGTGATCAGGTGATCAGGTTCGATTCCCAAGACCGCTAGGCACCTCTGAGGTACCCTGAGCAAGGTACCGTCCCCACACACTGCTCCCTGAGCACCGTGTTCATGGCTGCCCCCTGCTTCACTTGGTGAATGGGTTAAATGCAGAGCAAGAATTTCGGGCTGTTCTCACTGTATGCAGTGGTGTGTTCACGTATGACAGAATGATCAATTTATTTTTTCACAAATATTAATGGGGAGGGTCCAAATTTAATTGACTAATTTGATAGGATGGTAATCCAGGTCATGAATGGTTATCTAGTTATTCAAAGTTGCTTAATTTCGGATTAGAAAACCTAAATTCCTGTTTTAGTACCACCCATCTGCGCCTTCTTCGGATGTGTGGCTATGCTAACAGGATAGATGAATGTCTGTCAGTGTCTGAAGGGGTGGATGGCTGCACCCATTACCTCTATATGCAGTGACGGCACATCAGAAATAGAGACTACAGTTGTGGGTTTTTTGCATTGTTTTTTTTTTTTAGGTTTAGTTGATACAAATATTTTTCTGCTTTCCTCTTGTGTGGATTTTTTTGTTGTTAATTTGTGTTTGTGCGTGCTCTTATTTCCAATTCAGCTTGTCGATTTTCTGGAGGCTAATGAAATCCAGAGGCCTGTAACAATTAGGACCAACACCCTGAAAACCAGGAGAAGAGATTTGGCACAGGTAAAAATAAAATGCATCCCCTTCAGAAGTCTCTCCAAAATATATGAGAAGCAGATCTATTTAATCTAATTAAACAATTTCTCTTTGCACAGGCTCTAATTAATAGGGGAGTAAATCTGGATCCTCTGGGGAAGTGGTCTAAAGTAGGCCTGGTCATCTTTGACTCCTCAGTTCCCATAGGTTTGTTCATTTGCAAGTTCTGTAAAATTTTATTTATTGATTTATTTTTCTAAAATGCATTAACATTTTCAAACCTTTTTTCAGGTGCTACTCCTGAGTATTTAGCAGGGCATTACATGCTGCAGGGAGCATCCTCACTCCTGCCTGTAATGGCTCTGTCCCCCCAGGAGGGGGAGACTGTGCTGGACATGAGCTCAGCTCCAGGAGGCAAGACCACCTATATAGGTGAGGACTCCCATATCCTGATTATTTTTTATTTTATTTTTTTTAATGGCTAGTTCAAGGGTCATTGTACACTCATTATCAGTAAAAAGATAAAAAGTAAATACGTAATTTTTCAGAGGAGATTTTCTTTTATTGTTGTTTGCCATAAAATATCACAAGCATATCATATACCTCACTAGGACATTAACGACTTCAGATTTTTTCAGATCGATATATCCATCAATAAAAGCGACGTCGAGTTGACAAGTCGTTTGATGATGTCATCACACAGACACACAGACACGAGTGACGCAGGTCCAGCAACAAGCAACTTTTATTGAAGTTCTCTAACATTAGCCTTCGGCTTGTACTGCAACTAAAGGTCTCACATCTTTAAAGATGAAATTATCAAGCAGATCTGAGATCTGCTGTTTTTTCTTATCAGTCAAAGGCTTTTCTGTAAAGCTACTCAGCTCCTCTGGACTGGACGAATTCCTGCAGAGCTAGCATCACCCATGTTAGCTAGCGGATGCTGTTTTTTGGCCTTCTCTCAGGGGCCCTCGACTTGTAACTCTGATGTTGACGCGTCGACAATTCAGCTTTTCTGTTAATACTCTATACCACACAGGCAGAATTTAAAAGTCCTATTAAGTCATAATGTAATTTCACTTAGTGTCAACATTAATATTACATTTAATAACGTTCACATATGTATATTAGTGTTAGTTTATCCTTGTGCTGCTTTTGTGCAGGGTTTAGCTTTGGATTGATTTTGCTATATTATGTGTCCTCTAGCCCAGCTGATGAGAAACACAGGAGTGATAGTAGCTAACGACGCCAGTGCAGAGAGGTTAAAGAGCGTTGTGGGGAATATCCACCGGCTGGGAGTCACCAACAGCATCATCTCTAACTATGATGGCAGACAGTTCCCCAAGGTCTGCATTTACTGTCCAGCCATGTCATTTAACTGTCCCTGTTTCTGCTGCTTATACTTTTCCTTTACTGGCATATTCATTTTTCTTAGTAAGCATAATTTCTGAGTTCTGTATTGTACAGTCTGCGGTGTGCCCCCATAACCTGCAGTGTTTTCTTGTGAATGGCAGGTTATGGGAGGTTTTGACAGAGTGCTGTTGGACGCTCCGTGTTCTGGCACAGGGGTCATCTCCAAAGACCCAGCAGTGAAAACTGGCAAGGTGGTACTTTAAAAATGTATGCTGTATTGAAGAAATGTCACTATGATGTTTGTCACAATATAGTTCACAGTTTCTGAACATTATATTGATTCAGTTTATGGTGAGTAAGTTGCTATTGGCAGACAATGACCTTTAGGATACTCCTGTACTTACTTCCCATTGAAAAAGCTCCTGCACTTGGAGAATGATGCACTATTGCTTTTATATGATTTTATATAAAGTTATTAAAATGATCAGGTAATGTGTAAAAGCATGATGGAACCACAGAGCTCCAGAGATTCTGACACATATTTCAATCCCTAAATATTTGATTACATATGGAAGTAATGTCTTATTAATTAATTTGTAATTAATTAATATATATTTATGTATTTATATTTTTTCCCAAAAGCAGAAGTAATGTTCTTACCTGTAATACCCTGATTATCCCTGTCACTCTTAGGATGAATCCGATATTCTGCGCTCCGCTCGTCTACAGAAGGAGCTGATTCTTTCTGCCATTGATTCCATCAGTGCCGATTCGCAGACTGGTGGCTACCTAGTCTACTGCACCTGTTCCATTACGGTAAACTTTTCAGCCGGTGTCAAAGCCATAATGACAGTAATCCAACTACGGGAACAACAAAGGTGTTTCCAAAGGTGCCAGTTCTTGATTAGAGGCTGTTGACTTTCACGCTCTGCAGCAGAGTAGTGGTTTAGATATGGGTTATGGTGACATATCTCCGTCAGATCTTTCCTCAAGGCTAAATATTGTTTTATTATTGAGTGTTTGGTGATTTTTCTAGGGATGTTTCTGTTGTTATGAATTTTTTTTTACAATATATTATATAATATTTACCAACATGGCAACAGTGCGTTTAAGAGTAGATCTTTGGTGTCATGGGGAACATAGTCTGACCAAAATTGCAGAAAAACACCGGGAATTGGAAGCAGAAAACTTTATTAATGCTTAACATACTATGCAATATACACAATTCTTATGATCATTATAGTATTAACATTTATATCTCATTACATCATGTCCCACCATCCCTTGTAAAACTAATCCTGCCTGAATAGTACTAAAGCCAGTCAGTTTTATCTTTCCAGGAGATAATTTTAAGAGCCCTTTATCTTTACATGAGGCTCGAGTTTTAGATTTGTGGCATGGTGTTAGGATAAAGCCGCTTTGGAGATGCTGACCTTGGTACGTGTAGGTCACCAAACCCCTCTGGCGTTAAGGTCCAAAAAGCATCTGAACCATAATTGATCTGTGTGAGTTTTGCAGTGGAGCACAAAACATAACTCATTGCCTCAATTACTCTATCATGGAAGGAAGCAAAGGTGAAGTTTGCATTTTTGATTTAGTGCAAACTCAGTGACCGAGGACAGAAATTGCCAAGCCACTTGAAGGGATTAATAGGTCACAAGTTCTTGAAATAGCTTCTAGTGACGCAAATTTGGTCCTTGTACGTAGTGGATGGGCTGCGTCAACCTGACCGAGAAACAAAGCAGGTGCTCAAGAACACGCTCAAAAAGCTCTGAGGGTGAAGAAGCATTTTGATGTATGTAGAATATATTTTGGACACATGATGGAATGTAAACATTTTTTTTTTTTGTCCCCAGTAAGTTTTTTTTTTCCAACAGCCAACCTCTGCTCAGCATATATGCAACTTCAAGCCCCTTTAAAGGTTTAAATAACAACTTTCACATGGTTAATGTTGTCCCTAATGGGACAAAATAAGCTTTGATGTGAAAGTAGAAGGTGGTTTTAGTTATTAGTTATGAGAAAAAGCATTTCTTTGTCTTAGAGGTCTTGCATGACCTGAAATAAGACCTAAAATAGTGTCAGTGTGGCCACATTTTGCTTGGGATTTTGATTTCGGGCTTGGAGGAGGGGACAGGTGACTGAACAGTGGTTTTAAGCGCTCATTTGGACAGAGAACACAGATTTCGGTGAAAAGCATCCCAGGAGGCTCCCCGTGAAGCCGCTTGGGACAATGCCAAGAGTCAAAAGCCGAAGGAGGCTACTTTGAAGAAGCTAAAACAGCAGTGTTTTTGCCACATAATGTCATTACAAAGATTTCATAGTAGGAATGTGTATCATAAATCTTTTTATAATTTGAAGAACACGTCCAGACATTCGTCTAGAACTTCAAGAAATCAGTAATGAAAATAACCTTTCATCAAGTTTGAGCAGAGTGTCTTGGCTGGTCACTTCTCTTTTACTGGACCAGAGAATCTAGGTTTTAGAAAGTCTTCTTTCTTTAATGAGCCATAACTGCTCCCCCCATTAAGGTCCAGTATTGCCGCCAGGCAGCAAGGTCCAGTAATGCTGTCAGCTCTGCTTCACCAGCAGACGCAATAGGTTAATAAGAATAGGGACATACTCTGTATTTTTATGTGGTAAACATTTTTATATTGTGTGATTTAGGTTTTGTAGTACAATTTTGATGTTGATAATTTTATTTAAAGATGCCTTTCTACCACCCGAGGACACAGTAGAAAAAGTGCAAGTAAATAAACAGGCATTAAAAATGGTAAAATTGGACAATGCAAATAATTTAAAGACAATATGCAAGCTTGAACAGATGGGTTTTGAGTTTGGAATTAAAAAGTGAGAGGGAACCAATGTTTCTGAGGTCAGGTGGTAATGCGTTCCAAATCCCATCGTCCTCTTTCTGTTGCTAAAACATCTCTAAAGCCATCATGCACTTGTGAATAATGATGCCAGTGTGCCTAAATGCGGCTTCAAGATTTTGACTTGGTCATTCCTAAAATAAAAATGTTATCGTAATGTATTCATCATTCCGGAATTATGAGTTAAAAGTGACCTTTGGTCAAAAAAATCATATATTGTCCTTCAGTGATACTATTTTAACATAATTTTACTCTCTTAATGAACAGTTGCATTGAATATTATTGAACTCTTGATTCTTATATAGCCTAATGGAGCAAAATATAATCGAACTGCACATTAATACCTTTCAACACACAGTTTACTAAAGAGTCAGAAAAGAAGGCGCCTGTGAAATGGCTATCAGGTTGTACATTTTTTTAATTCTGCGTGCACAGTAGAAGTAGTGACAACAACAACTTTGTGTTTTTAGGTGGAGGAAAACGAGTGGGTGGTGGATTATGCCTTAAAGAAAAGACATGTTAAACTGGTTCCCACAGGACTGGATTTTGGCCAAGAGGGTTTTACCAGGTACAGTCATCACATGTCATGAAAACATGTTAGTATTTTTCTGGAACCACAGGAGGCTTTTGGCACAATTTTGATTAGAAACTGGATATTAAACCCATTTTTCTCCACAGATTTAAAGAGTGGCGGTTCCATCCTTCACTGAAACTGTCTCGAAGGTTTTACCCACATTCCCACAACATGGATGGCTTTTTTGTGGCAAAATTTAAGAAGTTCTCCAACACCATCCCCTCGGCACCTAAAGACAGCAGTAAGATAGAAGCTTTTGTGTTCTCAAGATAAAACTCAAAGTAATGTCATTTCCTCTGTTTTTTACTCTTAATGGCTTTATTCCCCCCCCCACAGAAGATGACGAGGAAGAACAGGCTGCTGAGAAAGAGACTCCTGTTGCATCCGAGGAGAAAAATGCAAAACCAACAAATAGCAAAGCGAAACAGCTGAGCAAAGTCACAGCACAGGGAAAAACAACGGAGGCCAAGCAGAAATCAAAGGCTGCCAACAACAGCACAACAGAAGTCACTGGTCCTCAGAACAAGGCTACTGTAAAAAGTAAACAAATAAAAGATGTTGGTCCCAAAAAGAAGAAATTGGCCAGAATGAATGGGAAGGATTCCAAGGGAGATGGCAAACCTAAGGAAAAACATAACGTCCCAAAAGTGGATGGAGAGACAGCGGAAAAACCTTTGACTGAGAAAAAGGATGGAGGTCTGCTTAAGAAGACAAACAAAAAGAAAAGGATGAAACTCTTGCAGAAAAGGGGTCGATTTGGGAAAAACAAATTCATAGCCCTAAAACAGATGCTGAAGAAACAGGAGGCTGGACAGTAGAATGTGTCACTGTACCTCAGAGCACATGAGAGCAACTTTTAACTGTTCTTACATGATTCTGGAGCGGAGGGGAGCAGATGGATGGCACTAACCTCAGTCTAGTGTCGTTTAGCTATATTGACTCCTGTGCATAAAAGTATTTCTTTCTACAGAACGGTCTAGACCCTGGACTTCTACCTTAACTGTTCTAATTAAGTATATTCTGAAGGACAGAGTGGGAATATATGTATTGTCTTTATCTGAATGATCTTTCAAATCTTACAGATTGAATGTGAAAAGAATATGTGCAGTCGGTCTGATTTAAAGAGGGTTTTTTTTAAGATTTAATTGACTGCTTTCACCTGGTTTATGTTGTCCCTGATGGTACAGTGACAAAATAAACTTTGCTCTAAAGTAGACTGACGTTTCTTTCGCAGATACTAGAATGGGTTTGGATGGTTGGAGTTTTTAAAAGAAATCATGCTTTTCTACAATATTTAACAAAGTCTATCAGCCATGTCTTGGCTTTAAATCATGTTTCAGTAGTTCATATAGAGGAGTTGAGTGCTTTTATTGGTCAGCTGGATTAAGTGCCCAGCTGTAGATACCTTTGGTATTTGAATCAGTTGTTATAAACCAGAATTTACTGTATTAAAGGACTGTACACAATATTCATGCTTAAACAGCCCTGTGGGTAACAGTGAAATACCTTGTAATAGAAATATGACAATAGGAATAAAACGCTTTGTCAGGCTCAAGGAAATTCTGTTGGTCTAAAGATGGCCATTAAGAGTTAGTTAAAGATAAAATGGTTCATTGCATGGGCAACACCAAGGGATTTTTTTTGCCTGGTATTCAAAATATAACCTGAAACTGCATATTTATTAGTAGATATATATTTTGTTAGCATTGGTAAAATATTGGGGGTGTGTTTTAAAGGTATGATTTAGCTCATCTCTAAAGTACAGTAAGACAGCATTTCCGTCAAATACCACATTTCACATTATTTTTGGAGAAAAACCTGTGGACTTTCCCCTTTAAAAGTATAAATGCACAAATGCTAGTACGGTTCTGTTGATAGGCAATTGAAGCTGTTTTAGATCCATATCCATATGAATTTGTATTCATAACTGAAGTGGCCAGCTGTTTTCTTATACTGACTAAAAGGGTAACTCAACACTCAAGATTTCTATAGGGGGGTAAAGGCTTTTGTC
This sequence comes from Brachypetersius gabonensis, assembly GCA_037577145.1. Taxonomy (NCBI): domain Eukaryota; kingdom Metazoa; phylum Chordata; class Actinopteri; order Characiformes; family Alestidae; genus Brachypetersius; species Brachypetersius gabonensis. The sequence goes on along the minus strand of JBBJLR010000007.1, from coordinate 9,786,417 downwards.
TTTGGACTGTACCAATATATATTTATTCATTTATAGTCTTGGTTCGCAGAAGATGTTGGACTATACCTCAGCAGTCACAGTTAGAAAGCCAGAGGGACCCACCCTAGACAGGCTGCCAGTCCATCACAGGGCGGACACAAACACATTCACATGCACAGTCCCACCTAGGGACAATTTGGCATCTTCAGTTCACCTGACATGCATGTCTTTGGACTGTGGGAGGAAATCAGACCCACACAGACACATGGAGACCATGCAAACTCAACATGGAAGGGATTCTGGCTGCCCCAGCCAGCAATGAAATCCAGCAAACCCAGCAGCCCTACAGAGAGGAATCTTATGGAAAAATCATCAGAGGGTTGTTGAATCAATTTATTTGTCACATGCAAGATAAAGTGAGCGTTTCTGGTCGACTTATAATTTCCTTTCATTATTTTCTATTACGCCCTCATTCCAGAACAATTAAATGTACAAGAAAAAAAAAATTAATACAAGCTTCTGTGCCTTCCTCCTTTGTAGTGCTTCAATAGGCTACTGAAAAGACTCCCCCACCCCTGCCCATGCACCCCATACACAAATTAATTCCGGTTATGATTGACACTCTTGGCGAAGATGAGCAAAAAGACTGTGAAGAAGTATCTTTTTTCTTTGAATACTTTTACCTCTGAAAGGTATTTTCAGAGCAATATCAAGCTGGTAAATGACAAATGGCATTTACATTTCATAATCTCATTTTGAATCTTATCTTTGTCAAGAGTTTGTATCATTCTGAAAGCCACTACATGCTCTAGCACTAGTAGAGGTATGGAAAATAAAATCATAAGCTTCTTACACCTGTATCTAAAAGGGTCAGACGCTTGTACCAGATCATATTTAGCTCTGTCTGAGCTTTCAGTGCCGCGTGAATGGTCCATTGTGAAATGTCTGACTTCTCTCTAACCCTGCTGCCATCTGACCCTAAAGCATTCAGCTGCGCTGATGGAGGCCAAACCATTCAGCACAGCAACACGTCTAGAGCTCAGACCTGAACCTGCGTTTGTGTGTGCGCAGCCATGTTTTTAGCTCTTTTTTCAAGTCTTTAGAGAATATGAAAGAGCAAGTTGATGTAAAAGTTTGTAGAACAGCATTACATTAGCTCTGTCCAAACTGTTACACACATTGTTACCCATAAGCAGCAGGGCTGCTTTCCATAGTCAGGCATTATATTTTCCTTTCAATTGAAAATTCCTGTTTAAAAACCCATGAAGTCCAGGACTAGGTTTAATCCCTGTCTGGGGAAACTGGTCCAAAGAGGAAAAAGAGCTGTGGACAAACATGACAAGGAAACTCCTCTTAGCTTTTAACTGGTTCTTTCTTCTTAAGGGCATTTGGAGAACTTTGGAGAGTTATTTATAGAATGAAAAACAGTCGTAGAAACTGCTAAGGGAAACTTAAATCATGAAGCATTTTAGGGACATTTGACAGGACCATAGGACCCCAGCAGCCATTAGATGCAGTAATATAGAAGTCACTGAAAATAGAAACACCTTAAAAGGTCTCGTGAAGTCCATGTTTCAGAGCTGTTTTGGCAGCAAGAAATGGAGTTACACAATACTAAGCAAGTGGTTTTAATATTTTGGCTTCCTGCTGTTATATGTCTGTGTGTGTGTGTGTGTGTGTGTGTGTGTGTGTGTGTGTGTGTGTGTGTGTGTGTGTGTGTGTGTGTGGCTTCCCCCTTCT
>JBBJLR010000007.1:9759131-9781689 GCA_037577145.1 Brachypetersius gabonensis | reverse complement strand
TCTCTCTCTCTCTCTCTCTCTCTCTCTCTCTCTCTCTCTCTCTCTCTCTCTCTCTCTCTCTCTCTCTCTCTCCCCGCCCCTCTCTTCTCTCTCTTGTTCTTTATTTCTCTGTAACTCAGTTTTTTACTCAAAAATTTTAGTCTAAACTTTGTGCTCTCCTGCTCTTGTCCTTTCTCCCACTCACACGCCAACGCATGAGGCCACGTAGCCCACACTGTTCTCCGCACTCATACACACACTACACCTCTTCACTCTTTCACTGTCCCTGCCCACAGAACTGGAGCACACACACACATTTCACCTTCTCTTCTCTCTCTCTCTCTCTCTCTCTCTCTCTCTCCCCTCGCTCCGGGGTGATGTGCCGGAGCATTCGAACTGCATCTTGCCATCCCTTCATCTTTTTCATCTCATCCCTCTCTTTTCGCCCACCCGTCCTCCTACACACATACATGCACATTCTTTTTTTTCTTTCACTTTCACTCTACCTCCCTCTTCTTCCCCTTCCAACTCTCTCTCTCTCTCTCTCTCTCTCTCTCTCTCTCTCTCTCTCTCTCTCTCTCTCTCTCTCTCTCTCTCTCTCTCCAGAATGTGCAAGTGGAGAGAGCTAGAGAGGCCAATTACTCTTCTGCAGACTTGGTGAATGTGTTATGTAAAATAAAGACACCTTCTGCTGTCTGCAGCAGGCATAACTTCGCTCCAGAATGAAATAGACTCCCTCCAGAGTGCTTGCTTGTGTAGATGTGTGTGTTCACATATGAACATGTGGCTTTTATTTTGATTCCTGTTTAGGAGATAGTAAGCAAATGTATGATGTTGAAAGAAGGAGGAGATTTCTACAGATGCTGTATGTACAGTTATCTGCGGAGTAAAGAAAATCCTCTTGCCTGTCATAAAATCTCTGTCATTGCCTGTGAAAAAGCCGTTCAAGTGGCGTACTGCATTTGCAAAAAGGCAGACAGCATAAAAATGGCCAAAATATGCAGATTTTTGAGAATACTTCTAAATATTAACAATACATATTCATGAAAGATGTTCCACCAAGAAACAGAGTTTCTTTCCTACACTTGTTGTTGCAGTGAAGCCACCATGGATTACCATATTAGATATCAAGTATTACAAGATACTACAGTCATTTCAAGAGCTATGTAAAATTTTATAAAATAAAAATGAATGCCACAGTGTCAGTGCTGAATGCTAAAAAACATTTTGTAAACAGTTTTTGCTCACAAATGACCACTGCTGTTACCAAACTGAGCCATATGGGATTTACTCTGTTTACTGCTAAATAAGCCTATTGTTACTGAAACACAGACTGTGTGAAGCCTCTAGGACATTCAGGAGCCAAACGTTTTATGTTTTAATATTTCAGGAGAGGCAAAATAGGCAAATGTTTGATGCCCCAAAAAGTCTTATAAAAAGGGGCTCCCAGTGGCCACTTATATTGATATCATCAAAGTTGTCATTGGTCTAGCTTAAATAATGTTATTATTTCCTTTATGTATCACCTCACATTGTGATCCATTTGAATCATAAAACAGTCAAAGATGTTTCTATCCTCAGCATAGTGTTTCTCATAGGTGTGCATATATTAATTTTTACACTGGCTTAGAACATGACTCAGACAAATTGTGTAAATAAATTGCAATGTAGTTTGAAAAACTGGACTGAGTGCTTCATTAAATGAAATTTATATTGCAAAACATTATAGCAGAACAGCATAATGTGTAGACACTTCATGAACAAAAGTGTGGGGACACTTGACCATTATAACAAAAGGGACTTCAGTGACATTCCATTCAAATACATAGACTTTAATATGGAGTTCCACTCTTCTTGAAAGGCTTTCCACAAGATTTGTGGGAATTTTGTGCCCATCATTCTGTAGAGCATTCAGTCAGTCACTGATGTAGGATGAGAAGTCCTGGCTCATGATCTCTGTTCGGGTTCATCTCACAGGTGTTGGATGGGGTTGAGGTCAGGGCTCTGTGTGGGCCAGTCAAGTTCTTCCACACTGAATTCATCCAACCACGACTTTATGGACTTTGCATTGTACATTTGGTAAATCCATACTGGAAAAGAAAAGGGTCTTCCCCAAACTATGTCCACAAATGCATGGCATTGTCCAAAATGTCTTTAGAAGCATGGCATTCCAAAATGGCATTCAGAACGTCCTTCACTAGAAGTTAGGAGCCCCTTAAATTCAATAATGAAATCATTTATATTGTGTAAAACAGCATATCATACATGTCTTACATTGTGACACCATTTGAGTCTATCTGGGTCTATTTGAGTTTATTTGAGGTTATTTAAATCTATTTTAATATGTGCGTCCTCATTAAAGCACTGGGTGTATGGAACCAAAGCTGAGGAACCTCTACTTTGGGAACAATAAAGCATGGTTAATAACGGTGATAGTCATACCAGTAAAATTTGACAGGACTGTGTGGGTATGGAAAAGGTTGTGCTGGGTTGGCTGCAGCTGTGGCAGCAGCTGTGTGGTTGTGTGCAGAGGAGAACTATTCTTCACTGTGAGCGAGAGAGAATCAGACAGGGTACACAACCATAAAAACACCCCAGTTTCAGCCTGATCAAACAGCACAACCACTCGCTGCATTCAGACTGCTTTGCAAGATCAGGTCTTTGTGTGTATGTGTATGTGTCAGCTTTGCATATTAAAATGTGTGTTTGTGTGAAGATATGTTAGACTGGTTTGCCAGTGTCTTGCTAGTTTATAGATTCTAGTCCACCCCCCATATTCCCCTCCTCTATGTGTGTGTGCATGTGCTTGCTTGCGTGTGTTGGCTCGCACTTGTGTTCTCGGAGGCCGAGGGGGAGCTGCTAGCAGATGGCACTGGCAGACTGTTACTCTTAGAGAGAGAAAGAGGGAGAACAACAGAAGAAAAGGACAAGAGATGGAGGGAAGCATAGAAAAAGAAGAATGAGTAAGGCAGATATCTGCCCACACTGACCTAGAGTAGGAGAGAGAATGAATGGATAACTCCACATTACAGTATGTCAGACTTGGTCCATGCTGGGGTTGGACCAGATTTTCTCATCCACCTTTTGCACCATGATTATCGGAAAGGTGGAAATTGTTCTTTACTGAATCAGACAGAACATGTCAACATTTCTCTCAAATACAGCTTCCATTGCAAGACAGTGATTAGCTTTAGATAAACACAAACTTAGCATCAGTTTCAAGCTGATTTAAAAACCTCATCTTCACATCACCTTCATGAAAGCTGAATGAAAACTTCAACTTTAGCACCAACTTCAGCCTGACAGAATAGCGGTACCATCTTGATAAAATTTTCAACTTATACATATTGTTCAGTCTGATAAGAACATCTGTTTGAACAGTTTTTAACTTGATAAAACCAACCTGAAAATAACATCAGCTTCAATTTGGTAAAAACATCGGTTACACATTAGAGTAGGCTTGTCACAATACTGACATTTTAAACTCGATACGATACTAAGGATGGTACTCGATACTCGATACTATTTTTGATACTACGGGGGAGATAAATCAAACACGAGAACTTTTTAATAAAAAAAATTAAAGGGTGCCATTGCACTGGTTCTCTGCGGAGGAGAGCTGAGGGTCCCTATGAAATTTTGCAGCGCTAGGTTTAAGTAGACAAACAAAATGCTCCGCTTTATTTGCCTACTCAAAATTGTACAGCGTCTTTGGGTATTTTGAAAAACACTTTATTAATTAAATGTTCTGTGGGGAGGAGAGCTTTGCCACCGGCTGCATTCTATAGGTCTGGGGGAGCTGAGGGTAATGTTTTGGTGGCTTGTCCTAATTTTAGTTTGCGTCAAGCTGTCATTTTAGTTTTTATCAGTCTTTAGTCATGTCCATACTATTTTTAGTCTTGTCAAGTTTCAGTCGACTAAAAGTCTGAGCATTTTAGTCTTATTTTGGTCAGAATTATCCACAACAACGTTTGTATAATTTTTGTCAATGAAACCAATGACATTTCAGTCTAGTTTTAGTTAATCAAAGTTGTATTTTAGTCTCTATATTTAGTAATGTAATTCTATTTAACCCAGTCAGTATAGCACATGTATAGTATATAGTAGAACAGCCAAAATCTAAATTTTATTTTACTCAAAACTATTACACAGTTCAAACAAGGATATCTTATTATTATATTATTGTTACCTTATAGACTCAAGAACACTGTATTCCAGACACGGAAGACACTGAATTGAATTTACGACATTTATTTTGCCAACCAAACATGTTAGATGTACACACACATAAATTTAAAATAACATCATCACTAAAAAGTGCAAATAAAATGAAAGTGTGTGTGTCTATTGCCATAAAACCCACATTTATAAAACTGGTAAAAGTCTTAAATGCAAAACTGACTCTTAAGTATCGATACCAGTGCTAATTGATATCAAACTCGATACTAAATTTTAGCATCGATTGGTTTCTAAGAATCAATTATTTTGACAACCCTACATTAGAGCATCAACTTTTACAAAACCTCAGCTTCAACCTAATAACAGCTTAAACTTGACTGAAAACTTTAACTTCTTCAGCACCAACTTCATCCTGACATAATATCAGTATCAGCTTGATAAAAATCTTAACTTCCACATGGGCTTCAGTCTGAACATCATTTTGAACATTTGCTTTAACTTGAAAAACCCATTGGCGTCATCCTAAACACTTTAGATGCAACGTCAGCTTCGATCTGATTAAAAACACTGGTTACTTCAGCTTCAACCTGACACTTTGGTGCAAAGATGAAATTTTAACAGAACAAAAACTTCAGCATCAACCTGACGAAAACTTTAACCTCAACATCAGCTTAATAAGAACATCAGCTTCAGCTACAACTATATAAAACATTAAAAAACATTACCATCACCATAAGCTTAAGCCTCATCCCATCAGTTTTACTTTGATAGGAACATCAGCTTCAGCATAACAAAATCATCATTTCTGACCTGATAATAACTTTACATTCGACATCAAGTTCAGTTGTAAAACATCAGTTACAAAACCAGTTTTAACCTGATTTAAAACTTCATCTTCAGTCTTATTTAAAAAAAATCAGTTTCAGCTATGCAAACAACCACACAAATACATAAACCATAACTTTAGTCTGATAAGAACATCAGCTCCAACATTAGCTTTAACCGGATGAATGTTCATTTCACCCTGATTAAACCATAACGTGATTAAACCTTTATCTTAACTTTAACAAAACAACTTCTTCAACATAACATGAACTACAACATCAGCTTCAACTGCTTCAACCATTTAAACACAGGTGGAAAAGCAGAAAGAGTTTCCTTTGGGTCCAACTATTGGGAGCTACATATATCTACATCAGGGAGAGCCTCTAAAAAGGTCCTGGCTCAGGTTCAGCGGTCGTAACCTTGTGCCAGGCTTTGGCAGCCGGAGCGCAACCAGGCAAACAGATGGAAGTACGGAGAGCGAGGATGGTCGGGTGAGGAATGAAGAAAGGAAGCATGAGATCATTTGGAAGAGTAGGATGGAGTACCTGGCTCTGATGGCCTGGGTTTGTGTCCAGGCTCTTACTGGATGTGTGTGTTCTTTAGTATTTGTCTAAGTATGAGTCCACATATTGGGATCAAGGTGCTCGTCAGGGGGACGTGGGCACACATACGGGTGTTATCCAGCAAAAAGGATGGCCTTGACGTCATGCACCCCCTCGAAAGCTATGACATAAGGACAATGGACATATGTGTCTTTGAAAAAAATGACAAAAATGTGTGTCTTGGGAAGGTGGATGGGGGCGGGAGGTGTGGTGGTCACAGCTAATACACATCTCATCCTTACACAGGAGGGACTGTTGGTACACTCCTCCAACAGACACACACACACACACACACACACACATACACACACACATACACACACACACACACATACACAGTTCACACTACAAATCTAATTCAGAGTGAGAGAGAGAGCGAGAGCAAAGGAGGAGGAGAGAAGGGATGCTCTTAGCAGGTGCCAAATATTGAGGGAGAGGAGAAGGAGAGAAGCAGACAGACAGAGAAAGGGAAGGGGATGAACACTCAGCCACAGGTTTTCGCACCAATAAGCTCTGGTAAGTTTCAGTCTTTTGAAAATGTGCTTTACTTTTTCTTGTTCATGGATGAATGACTATGGATATGTTAACTGTTGATAGGATCATAAATGGCATGATTTAACCAACAAAGATAAATGGTTTGATAAATAACAATTACTTCCTAGTGCTCATTAGTTTTTTCTTCATTACAAAATACATACAATGAAATGGCAAGTCGCATTGTTTTTAATGTCTAACATGTTCATTAACAATTTTTATTTTATTTTTCATAAGTCGACTCATTTAATGTATTGCTCATTTTAAAGTATATAATGAATCAGTGTATTTTTAACTTATACTTTTTAAAAGTATTAATCTGTTTCATAAAAGAGATTATGTACAGGTGTTCCAGCTCAGAGCTGTGATACCAAGACTGTAAACTACCAGTTATGTATGTCAGAGTGAATGATTGGGTGTTCCAGGGTGTTAATATGATCCTCTGTATCTGTCAATGCTTCATGAATTCCTGTGCAACAATAAATTCAGTATTTAGTTTTATGTTTGGTTTTGTATGATATACATGCATCACAGTTAACTGTATTTTGTTCCATTAGGTCTGTAATAGCCTGTGAGTTTGGAATTGTGTGTGTATCTGCTGCACAATGCTGTGTTCAGCTGTCCTGACAGTACTGCTGGTCCTGCTGGCCCCACTGGAGCCGAGCCACGCCCGTAGTCTGCACACCCCTGACCAGGCCATGCAGGTGGGCTGCCTCGCTCGTCTCTGCTAGGGATGGGGGTGTGGAAAATATCAACCGGACAGACCTAAATACGCTGATTGTATTTGAGAATACCCATTTAGAATTTGGACCTTGACTTCTTAAAGTTGACTACCTTTATGTTTTTTTATATTTCAGCATAAGATTAACTATTGCTAGTTTCATAGTTGTTATCATTAATATTACTTTGTTATTTCTGCCTATATGTTATCAGCGTATATATGTAACTACTTTTTTTTGTTTTTAAAGGTCATTGAGCAATTCCTTGAGCGTTATAATGACCTTTTGACATTAGATGATCTGGAGAATCTGACCAATGACCACCCAGAGGAGCCTGTGCAAGCGTTTAATTCAGGGGTGAAGGTGGCAGAATATCCTAAATGGATTGACATCCCTGCTCAGAATGAAAACTCCTGGCTCCGTCTCCTCAAGGGTGCTCTAGCCAATCAGAAGAGAACTTCGTCAGACCGGTCTCGGAGGGGCTGGAACCGTGGCTGCTTTGGCCTAAAACTGGACCGGATTGGCTCTATGAGCGGCCTTGGGTGCTAATGATGGACAGAGTGATAAGACCAGTGGGAGGTGACTGTTCTCCTGCTAATCTTCAGGTAGAGGTTGCCTCCAAGACCAGGTCTAGAGCCACCTAAATTCCCACTTTCAGCTTTGAAACTTCATGCAGATCAGCTGTTGGTGGCAACAGCTCCTACTAAACATGTGATTTAAGGCTCGTTAAATACGTGGTGACCTCCTTATGCAGTTTCTTTCACTCTGCTTATGTCTTACTGTACTGTAAATTGGTTTATGATTATTATGTGCTGTAACATTTTAGTGTTCAAGCTGTGTCTGTTTTGTGATGGTAAAGGAGTGGGGAAAAAGCTCTGTTTGCTTGTTGTTAATTAACGTGAGACATTTTTATTTAGATCATAGGGAAACATTGGTAATTATATATGTTGCAGGCTGTTTTGGGGGATGTGCATGATTAATGAACAAACTTAACATGGTTCACCTGTATGTTTATGTATATTTGGCATGAATAAAAAGTTTCCAAAACCATCCCTTTGAGCTGTGTTCAGAACGTTAGTGGAGGCATGGATCACTCCTGGTAATGAAATACATTCTTGGAGAAACTGGAAGCCACTAGAAAGAGGACTGAAGATGTTTTTACAGTTGTACACCAGCCCAGAGGCTGTTCTTGCTCTTTATATGCCCACGTCGTAGTTAGAAGGGACAGTTTCGGGGCTGCCCTGCCAACATATTAGAAAGAGTCTGTCTGAGCCAAGTACCTAATCATTTTTGATGCCGCCCGTTCTTCTACCTTATTAATGTGCCTGTAATAAGCATTGCAGTGGAGGCCAGTGACTGTTTCCACCTCACACTCATACAAACAGTAAGACAGATGAAGGCTTTGTGATGGAAAAGCATTCTGGTAACTAGAACACGAAGATGTAGAGCAATTTATCCATCATAATTATCCCCCTCACACCTAATCCTGTCCACCAGTGTACTTTGAAGTGAGGCTAATTTGAACAAAATGATTTTGCACTAAGAAATATCTTAAAATGGATGGAATGCGAAAAACCACATTATGAGGAGCTTCTCATTCCATATTGCTCTGCGTCACTGATGTATTTCCCTAATTTCACAGTGGGGATATTTTTAGTGGTGCCCATATACCCACAACCACTGTAATGATTTTGAAACAGTTCAGGAACTGCATGAAAGACGTTTCTTTTTTTCATTTCTTGCCAGTGATTCTCTGTGCGTGTTTGTGTAGGCGTCAGGATTACAGATTTAACCGTCTCCTTTAAATCCTTTACACATCATGGACTAAATGTTTCTGATGCTCAGTCGTTTCCTATGAGAACCTCGGCTCAGGTGTGTGCACACTCTTAAGCTTCATCATTCAGGTCAGTTTGTCTAAACCTACATCAGACGTCCAGGTAAACTGTCACCCTCTCCCATATAGTCCACACAGACCTGTGTCTTTTCCCTGGAAGCTTGAACTCAGGGAATCTTTTACTGAAACAGCATTCAAATCATTTTCATTAAAACATCACAGTAAGCCAGTGAGTTGTCTTTCCAGCCTAAGCACTAAAATGATACATATAAGAGCACTAAATTAAATATTAAAAAGGGAAATACTTTAATATTAAAGTCATATAATAAATCATAATAATAAAAGTAGGCTTTCCTCATAGACATGGTTCTAAGGACCTTATAGTTTCAAGAATGCCAAAATGCCTTTGTTAGTTTTTTGCTTTTCTACTAAGATTATAGCTTAGAATCCTGCGTTTCAGAAGGACTAAGTTTGTTTTTGTGTTCTTGTATATTTCATTTGAAGCTTTGAGGCAGATTCAGAGGCAGAGTAACCTATAGAAACATATGTTCTGCAGATCCACATATACTTTCAGAGAAATGCCTGTCTCAGGGAGGTAGATAGTGACTACAGAAAAAGGATGTTGATGTAAAACTCAGGGAAATACACTCAACTTATAAAGATGTGGGAACCTCCTTTTGACTGAACGTTGAAAAAAGTTGTTTTTGCACCTTTCTTATCTAGAGAATTAAAATGCAATTGGCAGTGTGACACTAACACAGCATGAAGCTTGCTTGCCCTTCCTTTTTCTGTATTAATACCAGGACATGACGTATTCAGTAACCACCATCTATCAAAAGGTTTTGTTGGTAAAGGGAAGATTGGTGATGGATGCCTCAAAACAAAATATTTGTTGATGGGGAGAGCAGAAGAGTGGAATGAATTATGGCTAATTTCAACCAATTTGCATCATAGTTTTTTAGAGACCCTTCATTTTTGCTGGTCTCTAAAAAATATATATATGATTTTTTTCCCAGTTTTTTGCTGATTCACGCAGTATTTTGTGTTATTTTGCTCGGTGCATTTTGGAGGCAATATGATTTTGAGTCTATCATTGTATTTAAAAAACAATTTTAATTCAGATGACCTTTAAAAAAGGATTCCCAAGGTCACTACTTTTGACAAACTGACCCTTGAGTTTCAGTCTTTTAACTAGAGGAGGATCCTTTGAAATATACCGGTTCTTTACTGTTTTAAAGATTCTTCTGAAATGTTTTATATTACGTAGAGTTTTCTCACACTCACCTCACAGCTCATTAATGGATTTTTAAAGAAATGGTTCTTCAGGAGAAAAAATAGGGTTCTTTATGACATCAAGTAAAGAGCTCTTTCTGACACAGAGTGCAGAAGACATTCTGAAGAGATGTTCATTTTGTATTAAGTCTAAAATTCAGCTGGCCATAGACAGATCTAATGCAGTTTGTCAGTTGTACCATTAGATGGCGTCATTTCTAGTTTCGGAAGGAGCCCAAGCAGCCTTGTCTGGTCTGCCTAGAGTGCACTTTAACTGTGGCAAGATAGTGGACTCTGAGCTCCAGTCCACATAATATAGATAACAACCCCACTGCCTCTCAACTAACAGTTAATCTGTAACACACCCAGGTACACACTGACTTGACTGAACATTTAAATGGTTTAAGCCAAAAATAATAATTTGATCTTTGAAACATGAATACGGAGAACAAAGAAGTGCAGAAAAGAACTGCCTTAAGTAATGACGTAGGCCTGGCTGTGGTATGAAAGGAACGTAACTTTTGCTGTTATGTTGGTTGAACTCCTGAGACGATCTTATGTGACAGATGCACTGTGTTGCATGGGGGGTAAGTTTAAGAGCACGTCTGATTGCACTGAAATCATTTGCTCTGGTTGTCAGTGAGCGAGGTGGCTGTCTGAGAACACTCCACTGAAGCAGATAGCTGCATATATAAAGGCTGTGGGATCGGCCTTTGAGTGTTTGTTTATTTTTAGCTTGACCCTGTCCTCTCCAGCACATTCTCTAAGCTGGGTTGATGGGGGGCAAAAAAGGGAGATAGGGAAGAGTCCTGCCTGCAGAAGCCTAAACATGAACAGGCACTCTGAACGTCTGTACACATGAGCAAAACCCGCAGGCAAGCTGTTAAACCTTCTCAAACTAAGGTGAAAAAAAAAAAAATGAACAAAACATGCATATAAGATCTGGTTGGTTCAGAGCTGCAGTCCCCATTTTCAAAATCCAATCACCATGTTCTGAAGATGAGATGCATCACCTCCATAATGCCTGAACTGTTTTCAGAAGAGACAGAAGGAGAGGTCTGAATAAATTGAGTAGGTGGACATTAGGCAATTTGCATAGAAGCTCATAAAACATCTCTGGCTGTGGAGCTGAATTTTTAAAAACCTTGTAACAGCACACAAAAACCGAATCTCTTTCATTTATTCCTAATTATTATCTGCAGAATTGATAGAGTGTAATATATTAAGCCCAGCACCATATGTGCATGCACATGGTTGACCCAAGCTCTGTACTTTGGTCTTCTAAGCACTTACTAAGCACTCTACGGATGCATGAAAACCTTTTCCTAATTCAGGTGCCAATAGCAAAACACCTGTTTCCTTTTGACATAGACTGCCAGTGGATAGTAGTGCACTTCCAACCCTTACAGATCAAATATGTTATTAGGATGGAACTGTCTCGGTCAACAATCTACTCCACATTATTAGCCTGCATATCATTCTTCACCAGTTTTTTACTTAAAAATTTTACTTTAAAAGTATAAAATGAAAACCAAACTTTTTTTCAAATATTTTTTTGTTGCATTTTGCATTTTGGTCATTCCATCAGATTTAAATAGTTTATGCTCTGGTGCAAAAAATAAGGTTCTCTTTGTTGGAAAATACTGAATAAAAAGCAGAAAGAAAGAAAGAAAGAAACAAACATTCATATTATGACAAACTGGGACACAGTCTTATCTCAATTAAAACCATAGTCCCCTTGGTTCTTATGAATCAAACAACCACAGAGAAATGATGTAAGCTTTTGTCACAGAAGTCAAATGAGAAGGGTGATGAGGCAGTAAGATTTGGTATAATGATGCTTTGACCTTAATAGCCAGACCCTTATTTTAATATCCCATGCGTGACAGTTTGGCCTTTTCCTGATCTCTTGACCTTCAGACTATTGAGTGAAGCCAGGAGGCAGAGAGTTTACAGTTGAGGCCTTGGCATCACAAACATGTAAGCACAGACACATTATAGCACCTGTGGCCCAGTACTGCAGGGAGACTAGCAGTCCCTGCTGGATTTCAAATGACCGCTTATTGAAGTGAAATCAAATTTCTTATTACCTGACACTGAAGAAAAACCAGATGCAGAATCTATCATCAGTTTCCCAGCTAGTATACTAATCCTCCAGTTATGTTCTGACTCTTCTGCAATTGTTCATAATGTGATCAGTCATGTTATTGTGACGTGGCACGACATAGATAAAAAAATCGTCATCTGTCAAATCTTCCTAGTTTTCTTTTGTCACATACTTTAAGGTAATGTGTTGTGATTAATTTGTCTTGATTAGAAAGACAGATTTTTGTTTTGACTAAAATGGAAGTCTTATCCTTGAATAATAATAATAATAATAATAATAATAATAATAATAATAATAATAATAATAATAATAATAAAGACCTCTGGGATCAGAAAGTATTACAAAATGGTTGTAATATTTTCTCTATTGCCTTTTCACAATGGAACATGCACACACACCCTCACTCCACTGCACATGCGCTGGTGGATGGATGCACATCTCTCTGAGCGCAGCCTTCCCAGAGACAACAGTGTGAGCTTCAGCATGCTCACACAGGAACGAGGGCAGGGACAGAGGCTTAGAGGTGCTGGAGGGATGGCTGATTAAAAGTGAAGGGTCATGGTCTTTCTGGTAAATGTCACCCGCTCAGGAAGAGAGTGATTTGATCCCTTGCTCCAGCTCTCTTTCGGTCTGTGTCGGTGGCTGGTGAGAAGGTCAAAGTGAGACAAGCAAGCCCACTCTAAATTTCTCCTTCTGAGGACAGTTCTGAAGTTAAAAAAACACTTTGCAGATTCTGTACACATGTGATTGTGAGGTATTGAAAAGCACGTCGGTTAAGATTGCAAATATAGATTAAGGGTTTTTGGTTTTTTTTAAAAAAAAAAACCCAATTACCTTTCATAGTGCTGGGCCGAATGATGCCATTGTTTACACACATTGAGACAAAGAGGGGCTGGGGCATAGTTTAGGCCTCTTATGCTCCATGACTCTGGTGTTTTACTTAAATTAACTTAATGATACTTTTAGTTATATGTAATTAAGTACAATTTTACCGTTTTTTGGAGATTTGTTGTAGTTATTTAAAACAGTGTGTCCGGGTGTAGGCCTGAATGCCCTTGACATTATAAGGGGGCGGGGCAATTAAGTGTCAAAGTCAAAAGGGCGGGGCTATATGCCTCGCAGAAGATATAAATTTTGAACGTGCCTGATTTCTGTCCCCACTCACACAACAGCAGGGACGGACAGAGGCCACCCACAGACGGTAACTACACCTTCTACTTGTTTATTTCTGGGCCACCTTGCTAGATGTTAATATACTTCATATTTTATACTTTTTCCTTTCTTATGCTGTTAACAGAGAGCTGCTAAACTGTGTCTCATTGTTCCTGCAACAGTAACAGTAAAGATCTATCTTATCTACCATACTTTCCTGGTATATTTGTAAAAGTTTTCATGTTCGAGTGTAGAGAGTGGCTAGTGAGAGCTTGTGGTTGACATTTCTATTCGTCTGTGCACAGCCTGTTTGCTACTTTTGAAAGAGTTCTGTACAGATAGAGCTGACATTTAAGCTCCTTTAGTTTTTTTTCCTTTGGTGAGCAGGCCTTTGTGCTCCACGCCCCCTCAGAGCTCTACAGGATTATACTTTCTAATTTTGACCCCCCTCACCGTCCAACGAGGAGTGAATTAGCCTAATGCCGCCTACCACCGTGTCCAGATATGATCTCCACACGGTTTATCGCAATTTTAGCTTGTACTTTGTGCTGGAGTGCCACAGCCGTCAGTGCAGTTTCTATTGCCCACATCATGAGCAACACCTGGCCCCTAATGACTAATGTGTCTCTATTGCAGCGGACAAGACCAAAGCAGGCAAAATGGTTAAAGTTGGCATCAACGGGTAAGACCTCTTTTCCTCATGGAATGAATGTATATAATGGTAAAATCTCTTGTTTTGTGATGTGCACTAGAATAACCTGCTTTCTCTCAGACCATGATGCTGAAATGTGATTAAACTTGTGTTAAACTTTCTTTGGACCTGTTTGGACACTACCTGCACTAGTTTTCCATTCATATTAAGCCATCTGTTTGCAAAGCATGCACAAATGTCGTCACCATGATGTCAGGGGATGGCAAAACTTCACCTGCTCTGTGCTTATCTTGCTTCACCCTGTTTTTTTGTTTGCCAAGGGTCAGAGTTTGCCTTTTGAAACCTGGCTGTCCCCCCACTCAGTTGACCCGCCTTCACCATGCTAAACGAGTGATGCATGTCTCTGGCACCAGTTGTCATGCCCTTAAACACAGGAGCATGTTGTGTAATAAGAAACTGGAGCATTCAGCATAGCTCAGAGGTCACATGCGCATTCATGTACAGTAAGCTGCACACTTAAGATGGCCCTCATGCACGCCCCTCAGTGTCTTTTGGATCGTTAAGATTTGTTTTGTTAGCCTTATGTAGTCCTTTATAGTGCTGGTGCACTCACTTGAAAAATGCTAAAAGAAGGATCCCTTTAGGTTCCCTAAAGAATTGTTGTTGGGGGCTGGAGGGACTTGAATGTGACAACCTTTCAAAGGTTTAAAGCAGCAGCAGTTGTCAACTTTTTTCCTATGGCTTTTGCTGCGATGCCAATGTAAAGATTTTATACCCTTTGAAGGGGTTCTTCCTAGCTCCTGTAAATTAACAGCTCACACTAACTCCAAAAATGGTTCTCAAATGTAGTGTTTCCCAACCCTAATGCAGCTTTCATGCTGCCCTGGACATTTTAAAGCTTTAGCTCCTTTAGACACAACTGGCTCAAAGGGTTTGTTAAAGAGCTGACTGGTGAATCAGGTGTTGAGCAAAGGTCACTCAAATCTGCAGAGAAACCCTCTGTGCAAACCATCCTTGGAAAGGTTCTATAGGGTACTGTTTTGTTGCCTTTTGGTGTGCTGTTTTAAGTGGCTGTGTTGGTCCAACACATCCTGTTTTTCTTTTAGCATTTGGCTCTCGTCTGTTCCCTGGTGTACTCAAAGTTAAACTGTAACTAGTTCTCGCTCAAATATGTTCCTCCTCCCTCTTACTCCAGAGCAGGACTTTAGTCCTTAGTCCAGTGTTTCTCAACTCCTGGTTTTGGGCGAAGTGCCTAGTTAACTTGTAAGACTTAATCATTTCCTGTCTGATAAGAGGCATCAATATCTGTCCCTGGTTCAGAGGGACCAGACTTAATTAAATCTTTTTTCCAACTCCTCCACTGCTCCACATGTCCCTGGTGGTCACATGCTTACTCTTTGACTAAGCAAGTACAAGTTCTGTCAAAGTAACCATTGCAAGTATCTGTTTATTGGACTTGGCAAAGCCAGGCTACCTACTGTAATTCAAAACCACAAACCAGTTGTCAGTTGTGGTCCTAAGATTAATTTTGACCTTTAGGCTGGCCATACAGGCTGGGTCTAGTATGACATCACAATTGGGTTTGAAGGTGAAGGCCTTCTCTGTATAGAAAGGGGTGCTACACTAATGTCCTTATGTAGTAAGTTGTGGAATGGTGAACATGTTTTGCCTGGTAATGCTCCTGGAACAGGGATGTGCATTTTCTTTGCAGTGGCAGTGTAGCGGTTCTACCATCTAGTGGTAGACAGATTTTTATTTTATTTTTTCCTCGGTTGTGCTCTGCTAAACCATTTTAATGTTTTAAAATGTACATTCTCAAGTAGTCTACAATGACCTGGCAGTTCGTCATTGTCTTAACTTCTGATGTGTCCCTGTGGTGCTGATAAATACTTTGAATGGTGTGAGTCTGGTGACTTGGAGTCCCCAAATCCACTTTGTGTTCCAGATTTGGCCGCATTGGGCGTCTGGTGACCCGTGCTGCCTTCCATTCCAAGAAGGTGGAGATTGTGGCAATCAATGACCCGTTCATTGATCTGGAATACATGGTGAGTTTGCTTTTAGCTGCTTTTTTTTTTTTTTTTTAAACTAGACTCTCATGGGCAATCTTGGAATGCCATAACCTTTTGTGATGTTGAACTGCTTGAATTGTGTGCAGGTCCTTATTTAACCTTCCCCTCCCCACAGGTCTACATGTTCAAATATGACTCCACTCATGGAAAGTACAAAGGAGAAGTCAAGGTTGAGGGTGGCAAGCTAGTCATTGATGGACATGTCATCACCGTTTTCAGCGAGTGAGTTGCTTTTCATATATGTAGTACAGATGGAAGTGTGTTCACTTTCTTGCCTGTTAACTCCGTCTCTACTCTGTAGGAGGGATCCTGCCAACATTAAATGGGGTGATGCTGGTGCTGAATATGTTGTGGAGTCTACTGGTGTTTTCACCACAATTGAGAAGGCCTCTGTAAGCCATCCTCTGTTCCTTACTTTAGCATGTGTTCGTTGGACCATACATTCCTCTTGATTGTGCCTTTTCCCCTCTTGATCATTAGGCTCATTTGAAAGGTGGTGCCAAAAGAGTCGTCATTTCTGCCCCCAGTGCTGATGCACCAATGTTTGTCATGGGTGTGAACCATGAGAAATATGACAACTCTCTTAAAGTAGTCAGGTACAAAGACTTTTCTTTTTAAGACTTTTTTGGTGTTCCAAGATGCACTTGCAGGCAGGAGCCAGTAGAGGGCATGCTGTCGCTAGCTAATGTGGTGTTTCCCACGCACTTCAGAGCATTGTTTCCTCCTACAGAATACTACATGTGCTCTAATTGAATTTATGGATAACTTTGTCCAATGTCCATATTTCTTCCTTTTCATAGCAATGCCTCTTGCACTACCAACTGCCTGGCTCCTCTGGCCAAGGTCATCAATGATAACTTTGTCATCATTGAGGGCCTTATGGTAAGAGATTAAACTTGGTACATTCCTGCTATAAGCCTTTTGATCCAACAGATTCTACAACCCTGCTGTGACCTGTTCAGCAACCATAGTTACATTTCTTTTTTCCTCCCCTTGTTTTCTCTCAGAGCACTGTTCACGCCATCACAGCCACCCAGAAGACAGTTGATGGTCCCTCTGGTAAGCTGTGGAGGGATGGCCGTGGAGCCAGCCAGAATATCATCCCAGCATCCACTGGTGCTGCCAAAGCTGTGGGAAAAGTCATTCCAGAACTCAATGGGTCAGTTCTGTTTCCCATACATTATCAATGCAGTTATTTACAAAATGTGCTGATTTCCATTTTTATGAACATAATACCTCAGCCGTTGATGGTTCAAAACTTGAGTGGGGGAAAAACCTGGATTGCAAACCTTATACTGTGTTCCTTTTCGGAGTGTGTGAAGTTTTAGTAGCCGATGTCCATGTTTCAACTTCCTCTTCTCTAGAATAAAGACTTAATTCTTCACTTCCTGTTTCAGCAAACTGACTGGCATGGCCTTCCGTGTCCCCACTCCCAACGTGTCAGTGGTTGACTTGACCGTTCGTTTGGAGAAGCCTGTAAGTGCACCCTTATGACTGCCTGCACTGCACCTATTTACACTCAGTTACACAAACACATGGCAATGTTTCAACAGGGCAAAAGGTTTTGTAATTGGCGCACATCAGTGGTGGCAATGTTCTCTCGGATTCCTATGTGTTGAAAAGTAATATTGTTTAGAGCGTGAAGTTTGAATGAGCTCCTGTGGTGATGCTTGAAGGCTCTGAATATAACGGCCTATTTTGATTGCCTTAAGACATTAATTATAGCTTGTTTGACAGCCTCGGCATTTAGATTTTCGTGTCCTCAGTGCAGCAGAATGTAACATTTTTAAAACTGTTCTCTTGCAATTTAGGCCAAGTATGATGACATCAAGAAGGTGGTCAAGCAAGCTTCTGAGGGAGCTATGAAGGGTATTCTGGGATACACAGAACACCAGGTATGTCCGCATGATTCTTTAGGATTGCACATTAGAACGGTCCAGAATTCCATTTGATGCACTGGGACAAATTCCATGAGTTGACTGACACCAATGGGGAGCACATTGACTCGACTATTGGTTTTTACATAGCAATGGGAGTCACTAACGTGGCTTAATGTCGCCCTTTGCAGTTATTATAAACAGCTCGCCACGTTTTTGCCCTCTGTTGAGCAACTTCTTGCCAATTGATGTGGGCATTTAACACTACCTTGCTGCAAACTTGGTCAGGGTCAGTGTCCGTGTCAGTAAGGGATCAGCTTTTGTTCCATGTTCACCAGTGTGGACAGGCTTTGCTACATGGAAACAATCTGGACAAAGGGCCACTTTCTCAGTTGCTTCTGCTACAATACTGGTTCTAGTACATAGGGGACAGAGTGGTGTCCCCTAAAAATGTTACCTCAAACATGCACTTCAGTTGTAACTCTTGTCACAGGTGGTGTCCACAGACTTCAACGGTGATATTCGCTCCTCTATCTTTGATGCTGGTGCTGGAATTGCCCTTAACGATCATTTTGTGAAGCTAGTGACATGGTATGTGGGGTTTTTTTTGTTTTTTTTTGGTCCTTTGTATTAAGTGGCAGATTTATTGAGTGACTCTCTTTCTTCCCCAGGTATGACAATGAGTTTGGCTACAGCAACCGTGTCTGTGACCTAATGGCCCACATGGCCTCCAAGGAGTAGATGCAACCTTCTTGACAGCCCTCATAACAACTGCTTGACGTGCCATGCTTTCATTTCAGACCAATATTTTTTTTATATGAAAATGCCCTGTTCTGTTTGTGTGAGGTCGTCTGAGGATTCTAATATTGAATGCGTCTGTCTGTTCAAACGTCTGACAGAATAAAGTCCTCTGCTGTGAGATTCCTTTTTTTTTTTTCTTGTCGTATCCTGGGTACAACATTTTAAGGTGTGAAATGCTTAAGGCCTTGGGTAAAATGGGAAGAGCAATTGTGTGCATCTTTTCAGGGCTGTACAAAATGCCTCCCAAGCTACCAGACAGTAATGTTGGGTAAGATCTTATTCTGACTTGCCAGTCATGAGTTGGCAGTGGGAATTCTCTCATAACTAGTTGACTGCTTTGAGGATCAACTTCGAATTATTGTAACCCAAGGTGCTACTACTTGCTTATAGGCTGTGCAAGTAAATAAGCTTTAGCTCTGAGTGAAGGCCCCACTTAAAGGTTTTAATCAAGGTCCAATATACTTCGAAGGTAGAAACACTGTCCTCAAAGCGGTGCTTCTTTAGATTTATTAAAGATGGGTGGGCATTCTCCTGTAAAGTTTTTTGTAAGCTGGGAACTGCTATGAAGAGTCTCAAAGTCTGATTTCTGAGGTCCTAGCTCAGGCCTTCTCCAACTCAAATTTATTTTCGTGACATTTAAGCTACAAAGACAGAAGTGCTTATTCACTAAAAGGGAAGACCTCGATGAATGTCAGGAGAAACAAATGTAGATTTGTTCAGACAATTGTGTCCTGCTGTGCTCTATGGCCTGTATTTTGGGGGGAGGGAAAGAAAATTTTTTTTTTTTTGGGTCAAGATGCCAAACATTAAACCATTTGATATGGTTGATTTGTGTACGTGCTGGGAGAGATGGTAAATGGGGAAGGAAATTGAACATTTACACATTGGCTTGGTGTTCATGTAAGTGTTCCTAATAGTGTGGCTATTTCTCAGGTGCATGTCAAAACTAGATGTACTGTCAGTCAAAACCCATCCACAACTACACAGCAAGGGAGGATATAGCAGAGCTGCAGTCCATAAACCCCTCATTACATATAAGTGAGTCTGTTGTAAAAATCACAACCACTGATCTACAGAGATGTGGGAGGAAAAATGGTCACCCTTCACCATAGTCAGCACAATTGAGTTGCATGTGTGGTATACAGTACACCTAGAGAACATGCCTGACCGCTACAGAGATGGGGTTCATCGGCCTGTTTATTGTGATAATAGGGGGTTTCTGTCATTCAGGGACCATGTGCCCCTTTATCCTCTAGTTTAATGTGTACAAAAATATTTAAACGAGCTGTAGTTTCATCACATGATTTTCAGACTACAAAGACCATGCTTATTTGCACTGAACCTATTACAGAAAACCTGTAGATGCATGCAGACAGGTGTACTGATTCAAATAAGCAATTACACACTATTCTCACTGATTTAAAATAATGTCGATCACAGTTGTCTGTCACCAGATCTCAGGCCAGTTACCCACAGGAGATTTTAAACCAGTGTGTAAGACTACAACAAAACACCAGTTTAGAGAATATCTGTTGAAACAAGTTTTTATTCCTTCTGTAAGAGAGTTGTAGAATCTTGTGCCAAGGGACATTGAAGCTGATCTGGTGGCTCATGTTGGACCTACTCTTTATTGAGACACTTTGGGTCTGTTTCTCCTTTGTCAGCTGTCTGTATATGCTTTAGGGGGGGGGGAGGATACATTTCTGCGGCATTTTAGATGTGAAGCTATTTGCAAATCCTGCAAAGGTGCAGACTATATTACTGTACAAAATATGTGATGCTTTTTACGCCCCTGCAAAATTACAGCTAGACAAACCACTGTTAAACAAAGTACACTTCTCCTTACATCATACTTTACTCTCTCTGTCTATCTCTGCCTGTCTCTCTCTCTCACTCTCACTCTGTCTCTCACTCACTCTCTCTCTCTCTCTCTCTCTGTTCAATACTATACCCATCAGTCCTCAAGGGTAATACTCCATTAATAATGAATCCTGGCGTGTTCAGGCCATTATATCAGCCAGTAAATCTTTATGAAATATATTCAACAATGATATTGACAACAGAGTTAAAAGGGCAAGCAAGCGTTCCGGCATGTGTGCGTACTTTCAGCTTCACCATCATATTTGCACATCATTATTGCATGACTGCCTTCAGCCATCAGGATGGTGGAAATGAACCCAGATGTGGAGTTGAAATATGACTGCAGATTCTTTCATATTCTCTTTTAATCTTGTGTAATCTATGGAGACAAAAAAGCAGCTTGCAAAGCTGTTGTGTCCATCTTTTTGATGAAAGATAATCTTTTACTGACCATACTGTATATGAGGGACGTGATACGATTGAATGTGAATAAAATTCTCTTTTAAAACCAACTGAAACTGTTTCACGTAGTCGATGTAGACCAATCAGAAAACTTTCTATAGCATTGTCCTCATCATACTAACAAGCTGTTGGACAAATATGGGCTAGTCCTTTTTTTTTTTGGTAACAATGAAAAAGCTTGCTGTAATTTCATGGAACTTATTGCTGTAGCTCGTTGAAACAAGCAGAGGAATTCTGTCAGATGTAAAGCTTTCAATCAATCTCCCACGTGCGTCTGCAAACAGAGGAGGAGACTATATTGTGGATAGCCTGCTTTTTCCTTAATACTGCTGCAATAAGCAAAATGTCAATGTAAATGTAATTCATTTTGTGACTGTATAATTATGTAGTGGTACGTTTCAAAAACATAATGAATCACAAGACAATATCAATACTATCTACACATTTACTATACACCTCTGTGCAAACAACAAAAAATGAAAACAAATGACTGACCAGCACCACGGCCACTAGCACTTCTGTCCTGTGATCGCTAACACTGCTGTAGATTTGATGGTGTTTGCACATGGTTTTTGAGTACATGGTGTTTGAGTCTGGGGGGTCAGGATGCTCAGCACAGACCCACATCATAATGTTAAAAACCTCTTCCTCTGAGATTAATGCTAAGCTCTGTGTGTGTGTGTGTGTGTGTGTGTGTGTGTGTGTGTGTGTGTGTGTGTGTAAGCGTGTGTATTTGTGTGCACTTATTTTAAGCTTCTCTCCCATTTCTTTCATAAGAAAGAGGACTGAGGATTATGTGTAGAAGCCCTTTTCCCGCAGCTTCTACTTCTGCATGATGATTTTCCAATTTCTGACCCCTTAACCTGTTGATCAGCTGCTTTGCCCGCCAGGAACCTTTGACTGTCCTACTCTGTGCCTCTTCCATCTGACTTTCTGGAGGTGGGTCCACATCAGCTTCATTACAATGTGTCACCACATACACAGCTGTACTGAGTGAGAAACCAAGCATAGGGGGATGCATTAGACCAGAGAACAAGAGGTGGGGCAGGGAAAAAAAGCCTCTGAGCTTTCCATTAATTCTCTCTTTCTCTCTGTGTGCATGTATGAACTGATCAGACCTCTGCCAGACTGAGCAGAGCAAAGTTGATTTGCTCCTCTGTGAAAATCTGCTAGAAGGGAAATAGATAAAGCTGGTTCACAAGAGAGGCCTGCAACTACTATTATCACAGCGACACTTCTGCATGGAAATAAACTAGCAGAGGTGATCTGAAAAACACAGAAGGAGAAGACAGGAGTCGGAGTGAATCACTCAGCGGAAGGTGAGTAAGTCTTCTGAGCTGTTTTTGCTAGCTCTGCAGAGCCTGGAGATAATGATGAAGGCAGCTATTTTTTTTGCAAGGCTCCACACATTGCACATTCAGAATGGCGCAGCTACAGGCGCTTCAGCGCTCCTCTCATCTCCTCTCCTCTTCTCTCCTCTTCTCTTGTCTCCTCTCTCCTCTCCTCTCCTCTCCTCTTGTCTCCTCTCTCCTCTCCTCTCGTCTCCTCTCCTCTCGTCTCCTCTCCTCTCCTCTCTTCTCCTCTCCTCTCCTCTCCTCTTCTCTCTTCTCCTCTCCTCTCCTCTCCCCTCCTCT
>JBBJLR010000007.1:9708927-9719209 GCA_037577145.1 Brachypetersius gabonensis | reverse complement strand
AGAGAGAGAGAGAGAGAGAGAGAAAGAGAGAGAGAGAGAGAGAGAGAGAGAGAGAGAGAGAGATAGAGAGAGAGAGACAGAGAGAAAGACAGAGAGAAAGAGAGAGAGAGAAGCAGACTAGAGATACCCATGGCTTCTACTGTCTGCTTCTTCCTTTTCTCTCACACAATATAAAAAGTAAAACATGCTTGAAGAAACCTTTATTTTTATTAGACTACAAATATGAAGAGAGCTTGAACAAAATCTGAATTTGGTTTAGCAAGTTCAAGCAAAGGATGATCTTTTTACTCACACTCTGCACAGGTGCATTTGCCTTTAAATGTTTATCTGACGATACAGTGGTTTATATTTGCTGCTGGGGCTGTTTTGGCCCTTCAGACTTCCCTTGCATAATGTAACATCATGAGTCTTGTCAAGTTCCAGGATGCTTTGGAGGAGAATCAGGCCACCCCTGTCAGTAGGCTAAAACTATGTGCATCTGCAGCGGGAGAAATGACATATTATATAGTCTAAATCCTTAAAGCCCTTGTTTCCACAGCCTTATGTGGGATGAGCAGAAGAGATCCGGCCTAAAACAGTCCATAATCCTGGTGTGGAAAGAGTGGGGGAAATGTTAAATTCCAGTTGGCCACTAATTGTGGAAAAAAAAACCTTGTTATGAAATTAGTAAAAATTTGGGAAAAAAACAACAAAATGCGGTGTTTTTACCTTTTAATAAAGTACAAATCAGTGTGTTTAAATGACTGACCATGGTAAGTGGTTATGCAACAGAACTGACAGAGAAGAAAGAATTTTTTAATTTTGTAATTTGCTGAACATCTTCAGATGTTTACAGCAGCAGCTAATGTTTGATGGAGGTTACTGCCTTCCATTTAAGCACTTCAAAGTCTGAGTCGGCAATTAATTTATTGCTGTTGTAAGTTTATCGTTTGTTTTTGACCCTGTAAAGAAATGAGTCAGTGGATGCAAAGAGTTTTAAATAGATAAGAATTATAAGCCTACATTGTCTAGCAAGATTTTCCAGACTGCTCAGCAGATTCTTCAAGCAGTTACCGTCTTTGACCTCACTCAACTGTTTCATTTAGAAAACACTCCAGTAAACAAAGAAGTGACAAGTTAAGATGAGCCACAGACATGCTCAGTTTCAGGACCACATGTAGTAGTTGCACACTACATAGCGTTTTCAACATAAACATACCAAACATAGACTGAATATACCATGTATAAGCATGTATAGTGTAAACAGCGGCTTGGAACAAACCTAAATTGCATCAATTATTATACTGAAAGAAGGATATACTGAATAAACTGATATTACAATACTACCAAAAAAACCCTTTTGTTGTAAGATCTTTGACTTATTCCAGGTGTGGACAATTCCAGTGTATTGCTAATGTCCCTCTAAACGTTTCAGGGAGTTCAGGCTGAAGCAGCTTATTGAAGATCTGAAACTGAATATAATTCACACATACAAAGTAAGAGAAGTCAATAAAAATATTTTTAACTGCCTCATGCTGTCGAAAGTTTGCAGAACAAACACTTGTGCTTGGTTCACAATGCAGGGTAAAGTTCCTTAAAACACTTTCCAAAAACTTCAGTTTTTATATGTCAGCCATACAATCACTGATTTTAATCTAGAAAGCTACACAGTGAAGCAGACAACTTAAGCCACAGTTTGATATGATTAATTGATTAAATGGTTCATGGAAAGCTTACAGGGACAAAGGTCTCTTACCCTGTGGCACACCGAGAAACGCTTTTCACTTGAACTACATCAAAAGAGAGAGCGGTCCTACAAACTGAGACAAAACACAGTCCATTTTGACATAGATTTTCTGTCATAAATTATATATTTTCAGTGTTAACTTTCCTGAACAAAGTTAGCTAATGTGATGTTCCACTTTAGTCACGCAGTTTAGTCTGATACCAAATCATGTGTCTTTCTAAATGAGAAAAAATGGGATGCTAAATTTAAAAAGAAAACATTTTTCAGTTCCGTTCAAATTTCTTCTACATATGTGTAGAACACAGCTTGTTCTACACATATGAATTTCATTAGCTGATTAAAATTATTTGAATTTTTAATTATTTTTCAATTTCACTTTGGCCTTTAGCACAATAAAGTGAATTGAATCAGGCTACCAAGAGCACAAAGACGGATCAAACTTTAGTCTAGATCATTCGTTTTTCTTCTTACTCTTGTATTGTGTTTGATATTTTTTGTCCTTTTATTGTAAAAAGGTTGTCAGATATATAAAGTATTTCTGTCAGATTTACATCAGAATCAGAAAATGTATTCCACTGCACTTCAAAATAGAAGTCCTGCAGCACTATTGTAGAATATATTTATAATATATATATATATATATATATATATTTAATAAATGTATTAAAGAGTTACATTACAAATATTTATAATTATCTGTATTATTTTAAGCCACTAATGCAAAAGTGTGTTTCTAAGCTGTGCTTCCATCTGAATAATCTATTGTTATCATTATCAACTGCACTTACGTCAGTTTCACAGTCATGCAAAACTGAATAATGTAAGTGAAACCACAGCGTGGAAGATCAAATGCAGTCTCTTCCTGAAAATGATTCTCTCCTACAAGAATTCATATTACTAACCTACATGAGGCAGATACAGTGAGACTTGTAAAACCTTTAGAATTTCCTACATTTCTGCATAAATATGGCCCAAAACAGATTCAAAAGTGGATAAAGATGACCCGGTTAAACAAATGAGACAAAAGTATTACATTTGCTTATTTATTCATTGAAGAAATGGACAATCTTCACAATGCATGTTTGGAAGTGTTTCATGCTGCAAACAACAGATGTTCCTATGGGCCTCAGAAAATCAGGCTGGAAAAGGTTAAAAAACATCTAACTTCACTAATCCACAATCAGATGAATTGTGGACAAATGGAACAAATTTAAGACCACTGCATTCCAGCATAAGAACCTTAGCCCATCAGTGAAACATGGTGGTGGCAGTATCATGCTTGTTTGGGCCTGTTTCATGGGCCTGTTTTGCTGCATCTGGGCCAAGAAGGTTTGCCATTATTGATGGGATAATGAATTCTGAATTATACAAGTGCATTCCATCTGTGGACTGATTCTTAAGAGAAAATGGGTCGTGCTGTAAAACAATGACTGAAAGCACACAAATGTTAAATGAAATAAAATAATGTTTTGGAAAGGCCGAGACAAAGGCATGACTTTATGGAAGAACCTGAAGTTCACATGTTCTGTATGAAAGCTCCAAACTTACAAATCAACTGTTAGTAGAATGTTTAGTCACAGTTATTACTGCACAAGAAACATAGAAAATTCTAAAGAATTCAGAAACTTGTAAGCGCCACTGTACTCCTGTGTGTATTTTTTATTTTACTTGATCTGCAAAAAGCCTTCCATTAATTATCAATTATCAATTCAATTGAGGCCAGAAAAACCAGCTAAACTAGCTAAATGTATTTGCTAAATTTTAGTTGCTAAAAGTTGTTTATATTGCCGCAGGGTGTACCATTAAAGTTATGTTTGTCACTACACAAAAACATTTTCATTGCCTATGTTTGCAGTACTATACTTTTGCAGGTGCTCCAGGTTTGAAGGCTATGCACACATGGCAAACTTCTTTGTACTTTACTGCATCACTACAAACTCTGACAACGATCATCAAAATCAATTTCAATGGAAAAGACCTTATTTATAGTCATTTGATTCATACAGAAAGAATACACTACACACAACTGTTCCTTCAAGAGTCCCCTGTTACGAGAAGACCTAAAATACCTGCTTGCACTTGTATTTTGCACTCAACACACAAAAGAAACAGAATAAAAAAGAAATTATGCTCTTGTTGGGTTGCTGAAGCAGTTCACACTGAAAAGTCCAGTACAATACAGCGGAAATGGTTATTTTCAACCGCATTTCTTCCACTGACGTAGCTGACTGATACTGGTAATTTTTTTTTAATCTGTCTAGTAAGCCCTGAACAGTGAGCCCCTGTCATGTGTGCGCAATCCTGGATTACTTGCGCATTTCATTGTTTTATTAAGGTGAATTATGTGTACTACCGTGTGGAGGGGGTGAACAATGGTGGTCGCTTGCAAGGATCTTTGGATCAATAATGCAGGGCTGGTCTGACAGCTGCCAAACTCTTAAAAAGTGTTCAAAAGGTTCTTGCCTGAAATATACTGTTTGATTGGTATGCAACCTTCAGATTGTATTGAACTTTACTGGGCACCGCCAACAAAAATGATCATTTAATTTGTGCCAAAACTAAGAAACGGCATCCTTCATAAAAGAGATCATCACTTAAGTGAGATTAGAAATGGCTAATAGTGGAATCAAACATGAATAGAAAAAAGTGAGTAAAGAAAAGTCTCAAATCTGCAGTAAGTACCCCATATCATACCAATGCAGGAAAATTTAGTAAAAATCGTCTAAATGTATGCAAGGAATGTACACTGCTGATGCTAGAGGGCTAAAAACAATTTAACATTTTTTGCAAACAATTTAATAAGCATATTTGATTACAAAGAGAACCACAGAAGCTGACATTTATGAATAAAAATGTAAACACAACTTTGCTCTCCAACTACTGCTTTGCCAAGTGACCTTCAAAAACCTGAACCACAAGCAAACCCCATCTCACAGGTACTAATTTTGTTTTGGAAAAATTGTGGCTTTTATTAACCAATCAAAAAGCACTCCCTGCTGTAAGTTTCCACTGACGTTAGTTTGATTCTTTGCTAGACACATTAATACTGAAACTTGACTGTGAGCAGACAATGTAGAACATTTAACATTTTAAAGAAAAAAACACTAAAAGCAGTCCTCCTATAAATAAGCTAGGCCTTTTCCATTTAATGTGGCAGGACATGACGTCTGTTCAAACCAGTTACATGAAGCGTTAACTGCTTCATCACTTCCAT
The DNA here is from genome assembly GCA_037577145.1 of Brachypetersius gabonensis. Lineage (NCBI taxonomy): Eukaryota > Metazoa > Chordata > Actinopteri > Characiformes > Alestidae > Brachypetersius > Brachypetersius gabonensis. The sequence continues at coordinate 9,714,269 of JBBJLR010000007.1, read as the reverse complement.
GAAACCATTTGCTAGACCAGAGCCTGCACAAAGAACAAGCTTAGCAAGGTGTGCATAATCAAGCATGCCTGCAGTTTACTTTATCCCAAAACCGCCTCAAACGCGAACAATTAAAGGCCATTAGACTTAAGAGAATCTCAAAATTAACCAAGACCATGAAAGTGTTGTACATTCCAAAATGCTGAGTTTTATATTTTAAATTTCTCACAGTAACAGTACAGGAAAACTGAAGGCGGTTCCTCGAGCAAAAAGTGACTTATCTGCTCTAACAAATCTTGCCACAGTAAGCACAGAATGCAGACATCAAAGGTTACATAAACCACATAGCAGGTACACTAATGAAACTTAACTGGACTGATGACTAAAGTGTTATAGAACTGCAAGAAAGAATACAGTGAGGCACAAAGATTTTTAATAGCCAATCTTTATTTGTATCAGACTGACCAATACAAAATAGAGACAACACAGCTTTAGTTCTTGTAACCACGGCTGGCTCTGCGTCCACGGGCGCGCTCGAACTTCCTGCCTTTGGAACGCACATAGGGCCTGTGGGGAAAAAGAGACTCCAATTAAGTTACTGATTTTGACTTACAGACTTAACAGTGGAGACGACAAATATAACGAAAATACTCTAATACATGAATGAACAGCCTCAACACAGTCAGGCGTTCAAAGACAGAAAACACTCATTTAAGCACATTAAACCCCTTAAAGGATATAAAGGCCCACAATAGCTTCACACCCTCATAACTACAATGAGGAATGATAACTTTGATTTCTTTTGTTTACCATCACCTAAAATTAACAATAATGCATAGCTTAAACAAGAAACATACAAAGTAAACTGCTTGAAGTTATCATGCTTTGTTTTCATATCACCATTAGCATTCACAACCCTGAAGGTATGTTCTTACTTTGTGTGGCTGTGGGGAGTTCCTGGGGCCTTTCCAAAGTGCCTGTACACCTCTCTAGCCTTGCGGGGTCCTTCAGGAACAAAAACAACAAGACTTAAAACAGCAGTCGGATTTTGCAAACAGCAAAATATTTCTAGCTATGGATCATCAACCACTGGGGGCTGGAACTTGAGTCGACATTTTTATCAAAACTATCAATGGCATTTCTTCAGAGAGCACATTCAGCTGAGATCAGCACGGCAGTAAGATGCACGACGATCAAAAACTAACATTTTACCATTCAATACCAGTAGTTACATGTTACATCATTTTTCAGTCCTGAACATACATCTGACATGACAGAATTACTGATAAAGATGAGGCACTAATTAGAATATAAAATCTACATTTTATGCACATTCTACCTTTTACGAAACCTTTAGATCTAGCATTCGACAGCTACAAACAAAGATGCTGTACATGCATTCTTTCCTCAAGAGATTTTCCATAAGAGATTTTTTCATTGCCATAATGAGGTAAGGGTTACATTTTGTCAGGTCACTCAGTAAAAAGGAGCACATCACAACCTAACATATGGAACTGTACATTACAGCTCAAGCCTTTGTTGTCAATACAAGATTGAAGATTAAGAAAGGCTTTTTCATATTTAGTTTTTCTTAATAATGCTTTGTTACATTTTAATGCCAAGGCTATTCAATGCCAAAGCTAACAATTTTGTTTAAGTGTGCCTTTGCCAGTTTCATTCAAGGCTTTTTGACCATATCTGCAACATGATTCCTTCAACTGGCTTTGCAAACCAGTAATGCAAATCCTGACTGGTCGCGTGTCATCAACACTCATACAAGCTGCATGAGAATGTCTGCAACTTTCTACAGCGTGTATTAGAGCAAGTGTAATACTCTAGCTTTACCTTATCAAGGAAAATAATCTAGAAAAATAAAACATTTACTGCTCAGCACTATGTTTACGGTGTGTAATGCTGTGGTAAATTTCAACATTTGTACAACAGTCCTTCAACTTACCTGACAGCAGCACAGTGCCTTGTCCTTTGGGGGCAGCTAGGGCTAGCTGATCGAAGGTCATGACCTGTCCACCAGCCTTGAGGATTCTGCGGCGAGCTCCAGAAGTCACCCTCAAAGCACACACCTGTAGGGAAGAGCCAGTCACTATCTATTGAAACAAATAACTCCACTTCTGTTTCCAAATGGACCTTAATTTGTAAACTAAAAGAAAATTAGCAGCGTTAAGATTCAGAACATTCATAAATATGTAAAAGCAAAATGTCTATTAAAATGTCTACACGAATATGCTGACAAAAAAACCCCCAAAAACCTTAATGGTCACGAGCACCAAGCATTCTAGAACAGGGTGCTTTTTCAACTTAACCAATTTCAAGAATGGATTTCAGTGTTGCCTTATGCTAACTATGCAACTTGATAAACCCCACCCAAGTACAAAATCTATTCAACTGATCATGTACAACAATATAATATTGAAACATTCCAAAATCAGTACCCTCTACTCACCTTCAGTTTGGGGACATCCTGAATCCTGACATCATCGGTCACGGTTCCCACGACAACAGCGGTCATGTTTTCACGGCCTGGCAGCTTCATCTTGCGCATCTGAGTAAAATTGCAATTGACAAAAAAAAACATCAAAATGACTTGTATGTCTGAAAAACAGCTTAAAAAAGTAAACAAAACTAATTTAGAGCTTAAACTTGCAAAAGATTCAGAGCGCTTCATTCTATGTTGATACAGGTGCATTTTCATAATGCACCACTAACATTGACAGCCTTCAAAAAATTAGTTTAAGCAATCATGATGAAATACTGGCAGAAATCTCAAAACTTTGGAAAAGCTGACAGCAATGAACTGGGACAATACAAATAATTCCAGTGTAATTACCAGGAAACCTTTTGTATGACCAGGAACTGATATGAATCAACAGTTGATAATTTTGTTTAAATTTAGTGAAGGATTCTAGAGAGCAGTGCCAAACCCCTTCGTGTGCATGTGTTTTTGCTTCTGCACAAAAGAGCCGCAACAAGGGCAGCAACACAACCTTCTTTCAGGTTTTTACAACAAAAAAGTGTTTTGAACACAGTTTTAATATGAAAAATGCTGTTTAAGGGCTGCATGCAAGAATGACAAAGCCAAACAACAATGAAATGTCTTAAGGATGCCCCTTGTTTTGTAAGGAAATTATGTCGGTCATTCTTGACATTAAGCTACAGTAATATAACTAACATGCAACACAAAAGAATCTGTAATTTGTCTTAAGGGTTAACAGACAAGCCTCACTTAATGTAATTGGTCATTTGTGGACACGTGTAAAAACTAACAATGTTAAGCCACTATTTTCTAAATGTCTTAAAATTCTTAGGATGCAGAAAGTGGTTGAACCATAATTTTATATCAAGCCTCAGATAGATAGTAGAACCAACTCTGGTTCTGAATTATAGTTGTGCTCCAACAAAGATCTTAATCACAATCATCTCCTGAAACACAACATATGTCAAAACAGGGAAAGAACTAAAGTGTGTAGGACAGGGAAGGGCATCGTGGGGACTAACCAAGCGAGAGAGGGCCAGAGGTGGGCGGTTGGTCTTGCTCATGAAAAGCCTCTTAAGGACGACCCTGTTGAAGGGAGCATCAGAACGGCGAGCCAGGAACCTGTACAACTGTCAAAACAGAAAGGTTGTCTTATGCAAAATGTTTACTAATACACTGGATTAAATGGTACAATACCAAAACACATTCAAAAAGGGGATATTTAAAATGTACCATTACATTCTCACTGTACTACTCACCTTGACCAGGAGTCTCAGGTAAATATCCTGGCTCTTGGGCTCCTTCCTGTGAACCTTACGGTCCTTGTTGTGTCTGATGTCAACTCCCTGCAAGAACATGCACCATTACTTCACATAAACCAATAGTTTGACATGGTTAGTCCAAATCTCAAATTAGGCATTTTTTTCCTTCCATCCTAACACATGACCAAGATTTTGAGTCTTTTGAAAATAGGAGGTCAAGGATGAGAATCCCTCACCTCTCATCTAGCAGAACTGTCATCCTACATACTAGGTTAATGAATCTGATGAACTCCACTTCACTAAGAACATTTCACCTACTAGTCAGTACCTTACTCAATGGTGACACTGATAGTCCAGAGATTCAAATCCTAGACTCTCTGATAGAAGGTATAGATCCCTAACCACTAGCTGCCCCCTATTAAGCAGACCCAACTGTGTAATCCCACATACTGCATTAATTAGTCTTATGAACTTTATTTCACAAGTTCATATGCCAATAATCCACTGACACCAAGAACATTGGCCCATTCGTGAGGCTGATGTTAGCCACCAAAATAATGCTAGAAGTCATTCCAAATTACAGTCGAGTATATCTAGACTTTAAACATACAGTTGCGGTTATTTTTCTGAAGCAGACAGGTTTAACACACCGACGCCAGGCACGTCCACGTTGATGAAAACATTAGCTTGCTAGCCCTGGCTAACACACCGGTACACTACGATTTCTTGATTACACTATAATTACAATGCCGGTTTACTTCAGTTTTTGTTTTTAATTCGCTTTTAAGGAAACTCGGAAACTGACTGTAGCCTCCAGACGTCTAAAAAGCTCATTTCTCCAATAAATAAGAGGGCCGTTCGCTTCGGTGTAACCCAGCAAATTTATCCCGCTTTAACTCCAAAACCATAATAAATTACAGCCCAAATCCAACAAGGACACTGTCTGGAATTATTTTAAGTCTTTCTCCTCTGCGTTAGACCACTGAGAGGTGAGGATGGACACAGATTTCACAAAGTTCACACAGTCCTCCAAAGCAAGCAGCTTCCACCTACCATCTTAGACTGGGGGGAAAAGGGGAAAGGAAAGGGTGAAATCTCGCGATATAGCGTTCAACGTGAACACTTGGGTAGCGAGGGAGCACGTGGTCGCATTTCGCCTCTGTGATTGGTCAGTGCCCCGAAACGTGGTTCGAGATTTTTTCTTTCAGTGAAGTAATGTGGACAAATGTATTGGGACAACTCTGTTATCCAGGTTTTGGGCGACCGACTTACTTTCAGTGAATGGCAATAATCTTAATGGAAATACAAGACGGAAACATGTCTGTTGTTGTTCTTAAAATACACAAATTAAAAGTACATTAACGCCAGAATTTTAGCCATATTCTTAAACAACTTATTCTGATTTGGTGAGAAAAAATACAGTGTTAAAAAAGCACAAAGACTGGCAAATCGTGAGCGAAAATAAGAATAAAAGTAGCAAAGAGCCAGTAATTTTATTTTTCATCATTGCTAAACGTATTGGTACTTACTGATGTTCCCTAGAGAAGTACGAACACCGCAGTGACATCTGGCGGTGGTTGTCATCATCATCATCATCATCATCATCATCA
>JBBJLR010000007.1:9692331-9704314 GCA_037577145.1 Brachypetersius gabonensis | reverse complement strand
ATATGCATATGTATATATATATAACTATAAAATAATGAATAATGTAAACGTGTAGAGACTGCCTTTTGTTGACAAGGTAAAATCAAGAACTCTCCTTTGATGATCATAATGTCATACAAAGAGTCAATGGAAGGGAAATGCTTTAGTGCAGATAATCAGTCTAAGTCTACAGAAACTGAAGTGTGCTACTCACCACTTGGGGTTAGTTGATTTACTTCTAGTTCCAGTAAGCAAGCATTCATCATAGAAACAGGCACACATTAATGGATCGCAAGGGCTCCATTCTGAGATTGGTACTCTCTATAGGCTTCAATTCCTCAAGCTGTCTGCTGCTGAGACTGGAGTTCTCCACAGCCCAAAAAGCACATGGCCAGTGGCAGGCCATTTCTGAAGCATATGGAGGATGACAGAGATAAAAATAGCTCTCCACGCCTTGTCTCACTGCTTATGTTACCAATTTACAATAATGAGCAATGAGACAGCTGGGTGTGTCTGGTTGTATGTGTGTGGGTTTTAATGTAATGTAATGTTAATTTTAGTAATTTAACAGACATTATTGAAAACACATTTGCTCAAAAAAGGCCTCAGATGTATAAACCTATCCTCACGTATATTTCTCTCCATATTCTACCGACAGCACCTCTCTATTTCCTTTCACTGCACTCTCAAATCAAAGTTCGGCTTAGCCTTTTCTATCTCTGTTTACTGGACCTCGCCTGTCAGAATTTCACATTGGATTTTACTAAAAAATGCTGTATCCTGCATTTGCCTTTGTCGTATAGGTTTGTGAGAACTTTGGTCAAAGCTACATGGCTAGGTTTAATAAGATGATCTAATGGCTCAGGAAGAATTTCATAATAATAGTGTTCAATAAATTTTAACATAAAAGCTATTATGATAGAATGAATTCTGTCCAGTCTCTTACACAATATCGCACAAAAGAAATAGCTGAGTCTACACAGTTAAGCCATGTTCTGTTATCATGTAATATTTTACAGTGGCAGATGTTTAAACAAAGCCAAAGCAGCAGAAGTACCAATTAACCTAATGAGAGATCAATCAATGAAGGTTGAATTAACTTCATTGTAAGCACTGGAAGCATCTTTTGTTCAGAGAGTTTACCAAACCTCACCCGTCACCTACAGTTATATGTCGTGCCTCCTTAGACCTCAGCACCAGTCTATTATGTCAAATTCTTTCATGGATATGTAAAAATAACAATCGGGCAGTTGCACATCTGTGCTGAAATGCGAGGGTCAATTTGCCTGTAGCAACAAGAGGGACTCTCTGACAGGAGAATGTGTTAATGAGGGCCAGAGATTAAACTGATCAATTAAAGTCTTGTCACGCTCTTAACTGGTGGCCTTCTGCTAACACTTAACAAGCGGCCTTTGGTCCTTTTCACAATGCATATAGAGCCCACACGAACCAAAACCAGTTGACTCTCAGATAATTGCCTTCCTTTTCTTTACTGACCTGTCAATGGACACTTCCAATTCTCTTTATTGGAGGTGTCTTACTGCCCTTAATTTGAAAGGGCAAAGAATAGCCTACCGCCAAGCCTATTCTTCAATATCATCATCAAAACTGTTCCCCAATGTTTCTCTCTCTCTCTCTCTGTCTCTCTCTCTCTCTCTCTCTCTCTCTCTCTCTCTCTCTCTGTCTAGTCTCTCTCTCTCACAGTGTGAGGGTGTGCCTATATATGACCATGTATGCAACAGCAAAATTTCCGAATCCTCCTTTCACTGATCCGTCTCTGCAGCAAATGCAGGTGAGTAAATGACTGAATATTTTGTTTTCTTGAGGACTGTAGTCTATATTAGTTACATGAGAGCGTTAACTGAATTGCTACATCCCCAAATTTTTTTTTTTTTATACAGAGATTAGGGAGGGGGAATAGTATAAACATTTTATTGTTCACTAAATCATTGCAGAGTAATTTCCTATTTAAATCAGACTCCTTGAACTGTTTTTTTAAATGCAATTGATGCATGTTTTCTTGTTATGGTGGAGAATTAGTATTGAGGTCAGTCAACATACTCTGAGCCATAAAAATAAGCGTAAAGGGCTCTAGGTGTGATAGCACAGAAGAGCCTTTCAGTGTAGGGCTCCTATAAACTGATGAAGACCTTTAATAAAATGTGAACTAACATCTTTCATTTCCCTTTAGGTGTTTGTCAGGAATATTCTTAACGTATCTTATTCCTTCAGGAATAGTCTGAACATCTAATTAAAAAAAATGGCCTTAAGGTTCCTCTGTGGTACTAATCAAGAGCCTCGTGTGGCACTTTTTTAAAAAAGTGTAGTTGTCTGGGTTAACACTGCGTGGTAATATTTGGTGTTTGATATAACTTTTTCATGATGTGACTTTTATTTCTTATTTTTTCTGTCCAGGTTTTAATTTTAAAGTTTGTGTGTGTTTAATTGCTATTTGACGTCAACGTTTAGTTCTTACTTGTTTCTTAAAGTTGTGAAGCACTTTGGTCAAATTCGGTTGTTAAAATGTGCTGTATAAATAAAGATTGATTGATAGATTTTTTTCCCTCAGTTCTAAAGAATGCATCCAACAAGCACCATGTCTTTTGAACCGGCACTAGAACGAGGAGTGCCATGGGGTCGTGACCTTTTTACATTTGTAACATCAGCAGCTGGGCACATGATGCGGACGTTACAAAGGCCACGCAAAAACAAGCCGTCCAAGCGACAGGTCAACCACCGCAGGTTTCTCCACAACATGATCCAGAGGTAAATCAGAGAGAGAGAGAGAGAGAGTGACTAAATAAGAGGGAAAATGTGTTATTTACATTTTCTCTACGTGAGTCGCTTTGTTCATTAACATATATTCGTTTCCTCACAGGAAATTTGCAGAAATAGAGGCAGCCAATCAACAGCTGGCCTCCACTCTTTTTTCAGCAGACACCTCACAGACCCAGTCAGATTTGAAATCTTCTCACAAAACTGAAGCAGAAAACAGGAAAACAGGTAAAAAAAAACCCCCAACTTTGCGTGTTCCTTCATTTTAAATGGATCTGTCACAGTTTCGTCTTCTCAGTTTTCTAGTAAATCTGAGTGGTTTTGATAGTGAGATTAGTTTCACTGTCAGTCACAGAGAGCTCCTTGGTTTTTTGATTCCACTCCTGCCACCTGTGTTTCTCCACAGCCACAATGACCTCTTGTGAAACCGAAACACCCACAAAACAACAGGATGGTGCTAATGAAAGGAAGACATTACACAGTGCTGTGGTTAACCATGACATAAGCTTCTTAAAAAACCAAGCTCTGAATCATCCTAACATTGGAGAAGGCAGCCAGCCATGGGAGGGTGTGGAGGAGATTGAACCCAGTCAGGAGAACTCATCACAACAAACCGCCGATTTCAGTTACGATAAAGAACAAATTCAGTCCACGGCTGCCGATATGGACAACTTATCACAAGTTACCAACATCATTCTGGAGGACAGCGTATTCACCTGGCTTGAAAGTATTGAAAGACTAAGGCAGAACTCAGATGCCTACAACCCCGATTCTAATGATGTAGAACAACAGTGCTTGGGAATAACATTGTTTGATATGGTACCTACTTCTCCAGCAGTGTCTCCCTTATCTTTGGATTCATGTGATTTTGAAGAACAAATGCAACCAGATAGTGATCACAGCTCCGAAGTGCAACAGATCACGCAAAGCTTACAGATGGATGTGATGGAGAACCCTGAACTGCTAGATTTCTCTGGAGGATATCTGCAGAGCCAGTTTACTGATCACAGGGACATGGCAAGTGTTTGGAACATGCAGAATGAAGAAGGACAAAACCTTTTTCAAGACACTCTTATGTTCCCTGACGTTCCACATGAAGGATATGTTTCGGATGACTTAACGGATTGTGCTGACGGAGTTTCCACTGGAGGATTGGAGGCTGGGCCACAGGCCTCAATGCTCCTGGAAAATTCTTTAAGGGATATTAATGCAGAGTATGTTGCTTGCATTTCTGCACCTTGCAGACCTACTTGCCACCAGAATCGAACAAGAAATGCCGCTAGACAAACAGGACTGAACAAGGACTGCTATGTAAGTGAACCTGGCACAGACATTACAACTATAAGTAAAGAGGGTCAGTATTCAGCTAGTTGTTCTTGGAGCATTTCAGACAGAGGTTCGAAAGGCTTGGAACTGAGCCACATTTCAAACAATTCCCCGGATAACCAAGTTCCTCAAAGGCTTGAACGTGTTCACACAAACCAGAGCTTAACTAAATACTGGGACTGGCATCATGGTCACATGGTTCATACACCAAGCAGGGTGACAGACTCATATTATGTGCTAGAAGATGCAGAAAAGAACATTGTTCAGAACGAGGCTACTCTAGATCCAAACTCAGTCTACGCCAGTCCTCTAAACCCTCTCTCCTCATCCACGCACTGCTATGGTTATGATGTGCCAACGCAAGCTAATGGCAACTGCATAGGAGGCTCCTGTATGTATTCAAGTAATGAAGGTGATGGGAATATTCCCAGTTTTGAAGGTGTGGCTCAATCATTCCCTGTCCCTGTGCACAAACCACACCCTCATCCAATTTCAACTCTTCCTTTGAATGATGATTGGCTATTCAGCAACATCGTAACAGAAGAAGACTTTAATGGGATATCCATATCCCCAGAAGTTACCTACTGTTAAAGAAGTCATGGAAAACCCTCGGTTTCATGTGGGATGTTATACCACGAGGTAGATTTAGCCAAGCACCCCGTCTTAAGAAAAGAAAACTTTGTGACCTGATCATTTTAGGACAAAGAAGATACCTTGCATATTCAGATTATCTTCAGAAAAAGATACTTTAAAAATGAATATGTGACACATAAATGAACAAGATAATGGAGCACTTTAGCATCTAGACTATTAAGTATGTTATGGCAGGTATGGCATTATTTTTATACATTAGAAAGTTGCAAGAGCTACATATTATTGCTGCCAAACAACCTTGTAATGCCCCCAACCTTGTATTGACTGACTATATGTAACTGTGTTCTGTTGTAATGGCCTGTTGTGTATTGTGCCTCGTTTATTTAATAGGCAGAATAATGGAAATATGTTGCTTTTTGTGACATCACAAGAGACTTGTTTCCATTTATGGACCTGGGAAGTGAATGTTAGGGTTAAAGTGAAGAGAGAAGTCAGTGACATTGGTTTTAATATTGATGTTGGTTAGTCAACGTGCAATGAACTTTATGTAAGTTATAAATTACTTGTAAATGATGTATTTTAGTATGTACAGTATATAAGCATATGGTTATTGTTTCTTTAATGTTACTGAGGAATAACAGGAATTATATGTACAAATGTGATCATTTCTGTGAAATGTTCTTGTCTGCATTTCATGTTAAGACTGTTTTAAAGACAGAGAAAATATAAATAATGAATAAACATATGTGAATAACATGGCCACCCACTGTAACTGTTGTTCAGTACTATTACAACAGAGCCAGTTCAATAACAGCAACACAACCCCTAAAACATAAATGGTCAGATTATAAAATACTTCATTAGGGTACAACCATGGTGCTGTTACTTTAATTCCTGTTTGGGGCTATAAGACTGCAGTCAGCATGTTTTACGGCTACTGGGACATACTGCTACTATTATTACTGTTATAACAAAATAGCACTGTTAACATGGTTCATCTTCACTGTTAAGATGGTTTTCAATCCATTTAAATTGTCAATATTTTCATGCTGGAGTGATGGCAAGACTTTTCATGGCAGACCTATTTTATTAATATGAGTAACATCAGCCAATTGACTTTAAACAAGTTTCCAAAATATACTGAATATCCGTCTTTGTTTAAAGGTAGAATGAACCACACATAGTTCTAAACCAATGACATACAGTATATTAAAATTCACTCCAGTCAGACTTTATCCATATAGCCAAATAAACAAACATAAAAGCAAACATAAATAAAATGAAAAAAAAAAATGTTAAAAAGGCAAAGGAAACAAAAACCATATATTCTAGACACCACCAGTCTCGTCATTAATAAATACAATTGGCATTCTGCTTTCTCTGTTCCCCCATTAATGTCCTCACACATTCATCACATTACAGTCGAAGTACAGCTTGTACCAAACCTCCTCTCTCTTTGGACTGTGGTCTTGGTTATAAAATGGCGGAGATAAAAAAAACTAACGTTAAAACTGATTTAAGCAAAATCAGAGCCACACATTTATCTTAATTCATAAGAAATTTAAATTCAGCATTTTTGTATACAAATGAATGAAATCAAATACAAGTAGTCCTCTGTATATCCAATCAGTTTCTACAAATTTAAGAATATTTTTTAAGCATGTCGAGGGCATGAGTGCAATTTCTTCCTCAGGCTGGAATGGGCATAACGGAAAAGTCTGTCTCTTTCCCTTTCAGTTATATTATATCAGAATAAAGATATAAAATGCTTTGTACAAAACAAACAAGAGAACAGTGTTTTAGCAGATGGTTACTGTATATCAACCTTTTATCATGAGGGTAATTTCATCAGTTAAAATTGGTTGGATACTGAACAATAAATAATGCCAGTAAACAAGGCCAAGCCTAGTTCACCGGCCTTTAGAGCACCAGTGGATCTAAGGAACATTGTTATTGCACGAAGAAGTAGAATTAGCAAATGACAACACGAAGCCAGTAGGCAAAGAGGCAAACCTAACTAGATCTAATTCCCTATAGCCTATATCTAATGAACTGAAGGTGCAAGACTGCATTGAGTTTTTGGTCCTAATTCTAGAACTGCCACCTTGCTGTTTCTGATTACTGCCTGAATATTAACGAACACTTCAATACTTTTCACAAGTTTCATGTTTGTCCTTTAACAAAAGAAACAATAAGAAATGTCTAAAATGGAACTCGTAACGGCTATACAAGAAAAGAGCAGCTTTTTATTTGAGGTGAAGAGAATAGAAATGTGACTAAAGGAAAGGCCTTATTTTAGCTCAAAAATATAGGGACTAATCCATCAACCCTCATAAAGAAACAGATTCATTTTACAGACTCTTCTTTGTGGTTTATTGCAAGTGTTGTTGCACTAAACCATATAGAAATAATCAGAAAACACAGTTCATAAGGCCCTGTTAACCATCGAAAAACACCAACCCTCATCTGAACCGTTTGTGTACATGTGATTCTATTCTACGCACAAAAAAAAAACAAACAACAGCTAGGATGAGAGGGAATTCTGGGAAGGTTCTGGGTCTTGACTGATAGGATGTGTCAAAACGTTGCACAACATTATTACAAGCCTAACCTACAGAGTAGTTCCACTATCTACTGTTGAACTGTCTTCTGATGTCCCTTTATTCATCCATTCGCCACAGATTTGGTTAAACATAAAAGCTTTTTTCCATAAGTATTTTACACAGATTTTTAAAAAACATCTTGAATGCAATTTGGATAAAAGACATTCTTGATAATGATGTGCTTGGAAACAAGAGATTTCAGTGACATGATAATACAATTTGCAAATATTGTTTTTCTTTGCAACAATACTAAAAAAAAATTCTTCTTTCTTTGACAGATGGCCGTCTCTTCTCAGGGTTGTTCATTTTCATGGTCGTTATTAGTGTAATACATCTCATCACACAGCTACCTCACTTTTGAACTCACTGTGTCTTGTACATGCAGTGTTAAACTGCAAAGTATAAGCAACAACCATGACATTCTTATACGAAAAGAAATTCAGTCAAAATATAAATAAATAATATGAATGATGGGAGTATTTTAGCTTGATAAGCTCTATGGTTAAGCTGTCTGAAACTGGTAGTGATATGTAAGAAGATGTAAGAAGAAGTTTAGATATCCTAATGGTCTAGCTACTCACAGTCTACATAACAAATGAACTCGCTTCAGAATGAATAACCGTCCATTGACTTAAAGGTCAAGGGCAGTATCTAAGGTACCCTGGATGTAACAGGAAAGGTTCTGCTTCCCGAAAATGCTGCATCTTACCTTACGATGATAATCGTCTATCTTTATGTGATATTAGCTGTTTGGGAAACACTTATAAGGATGAATTTGCACGATGTTTTTGGGGGACCGACCCCACAATAGATATCACTAATGAGCCAATGTGAAATACCACTGAATTATTATTGTTATGTACATGAAAAGTGAAATTTTCCATTTATTTATTGTCTAATGTCTGTTTTTTTGTTGTTTTTTTTCTTTTTCTTTTTTCTGTTTGCTTTCAGATTTTGCCCTATCACCTTAACGTTTCTCTGTTTATGCCAAAAATGTAAAAGCTGGCTCATGTTGGCAGATATATCACAGTAGATCATTGTTTTCTCTCTCACTTTCTTGTTAATGTTCAAAAATGTGTAAAACTGTTGGTACTAAATCAGGTAAAAAAATTTAAACCCCTAAATATTCAAAGACAAAACAGTTTTAATGTTTCAGTTCCCAATTCCTGATTTCAGTTTCACCAAAAGTGAGAGAGAGAAAGCCTTCTGAGATTAATACTGATCAGCAGCAGAATCATTCATGCATGCCTACATACTGAAGAATGTCTGACCATGATTTTCTACCTGACTGCCATCATAAACATGCAGACTGCCCTTAAACACATGGCTTATGGTTGATTGAAAGAGCGCTTAGGGTTGGTGCTGCCATCTTATCTTTGCCACATTAAGCCTGATATACACTGCGCTGACATGTGGCTGTTCTAATATACATTAATGGTAGTTCTCTCAGAATGCTTAAAAAGAAGTTTCTTTTCCACTTTAAGAAATTAATCATAGTCCTTATTCAATATCTTAGTACAGGACTGGTTTCAATAGTGCTATTTTGTGTCGTATCTCATATCTTCAGCTCATGAACATTTTCATTTATTTCACTTATTTCAGCCTTGGCTGCAGAGGTATACTCAGTGTGGATTCTCTGACTGCAGTGCTGTGTTGGGTAACTGATTAGTCTATCCATCTTTTCATCCACCGTCCACCCAGGCTTCCACCCTACTCGGTATCCGCGAGACTGTAGGGGGGAGGTGGTCCCAGGGCGTTGTCGCTGGGCACAGGGGTCCCTGGAAGGCCGCTGGAGGGAGTAGGGGAGGCAGGAGGCTCCTCAGAGTCAGAGTTCTCCTGAGAGAGATCATCCACTAAAGCTCTCCGACCTCCACGTACTGAGAGCGGGAGAGGAGCACGCCTGAGAGAGAGAGAGAGAGAGAGAGCTGTTGTTGAGACAGGAATATGAGCTAATAATATAGACTACATAATATATAATGCACACAAAAAGAAGAGCGCAGAGAACCGGTAAGAAAATGATCATGAGCTTCACTAAGAACAAGTAATTTACTATGAAACAGAACCGGTGAAAAAACACCAACACTGATCTTACAAATATGAACACAGACACACGCACAGTAAAGACCTACTTGTCGGCTCTGGGTCGCTCTGTGGTGCTGAATGGGTGTAGGAGACAATTACTTACACACACACACACACACACACATGGACACACACATGCAAATATATTAGATATGGATGGATAAATTAAACATGCATACACAAACAAAAACAATGTGGAACAAGCAAATGGATCAACAGAAAACAAAAATTAGCAACAAGTCAACAGCAACTGCATATACAGAATACGTTCACGATGTTACACCTATTTCTTGAAAACACATAGCTACCCACTAAAAACCTACATCTCTACTGTTACCTGAGTTGGGAGCGCAGAGCATTTAGCTCCCGCGTCATGCTCTGCATGCTGTCACCCATCTCCTCCAGCTCACGCTGCAGTTTCCTGCGCTGGGCGTTTGTGCGTGAGTTCTCCTCCTCCACCTCCTCCAACTGCCTCTTCAACTGCCGTAAACGCCCCATCGACTTGTCCAGCTGCAGACAAAGACAATGAAGCGTCAGCAGAAGACCTATGTTATATCGAGTAAAACACATTTACCAAGAAAAGCTACAAACACACAGATAAACATGATCATCAGTAAATAAGTTATAGTGGCACCTGTCAAGAGGTGTTATTGAGATATTAAGCAACAAAGGAACAGTCAGTACTCAAAGTTGATGTTGGAAACAGTAAAAGATGGGCAAGAGGATCTGGGTGACTCGGACAAGAGCTAAAATGTAATGGCTTGAGGACTGGGTCAAAGGATCGCCAAAACGTCAGGTTTTGTGTAGCCTTTACCGGTCAGAGTACCCATGCTGCCCTCTAGTGACTGCTGAAAAGAACAAACCTACTAGTCTTAATTCATGGAGGCCCTTATTATAGACTTAAAGGACCTCCTGCTAATGTCTTGGTGCCAGATACCACAGCAAACCTTCAGAGGTCTTGTGGATCTCAATGTCTTAAGGGGTCAGAACTGCCAGATTAATTAAATGTGATTACAACTAATAACATTTAAATGAATGGTAATGAGGATCAAACATAAAACTGTGAAATGGTATTTTTATTCTTTGGCACTGTACATCCTTCAGAATCTGTATGAATATCTACTCTTGCAGGCAATGTGTTTTCACTAATTGGATCACATGTTCATGGCAAGTCAAGTTTAAATACAATTAAGACATCCTGTGATCCAATTTCAACTGGATTAAACGGTGGGGTATAGGTATATCATATCATAATATAAACCTAGAATATATGTTAATGCAAGGTGTAAACATGATGTCTGTCAGTGCAAACGCAGTGAAAGCTGGAGGCATACCTGTTCCCTGTACTGGTCTGCGTGTCTCCTTTCATCCTCTACCTGCATCACCACTTCCTTCAACTTTTTCTCTGTTTTCCGAACCAGCTTGTTGGCCATTGCACGCTCCCTAAGAAACAAAAACATTTTTGAGGCATTTTTTAATATTTTTCTATGGGAGTTGTGGCTCAAAGTCTGTCATGAGGTTTCACGAACAAAACTCTTCAAAACAGTAAACTAGTGGGATGAGAAAAATCAGTTTTCAGCGTTTCAAGATCGCTGAATGGCACACAAAACAGACTAAACTATAAAGATATAAACTATAAAAAACATCTCAGTTTGTTCTTCGCAAGTCATCCTATACGCACTGTCTTTCTTGCTCCAGCTGTTCCTCCATGGCTTCAATTTTGGATTCCAGCGCTGCAACACTTAGGCGGTGTTTTCCCCTCACAGCTCCTTCCATCTCAGTCAGCCTGGTCTTCAGCTCCTTGTTCTGCCTCTCGAGGCTCTCCCGTGCCCCGTCACTCTTCTGGACCAGCGTCCTCTCTCCAGCCAGTTGCACTGTCAGAGTCTCCACCTGATACAGAAGACGTGAAGCAGAGTCAAACTGTCCCTCAAACACTTACAGATTACACAATGTATCATACCTCACCTTGGGTTTAATATCTTTGCTTGAGGGGCCTTAACTACGTAATCTACATCAGTTTAATAGCAGTTTTTCAGCCTTAGTTGATGGATTTTTAATTGCATTTTGCTAAAATTGTGGCAATTCTACAACTGATTTACAAAATCTAAAATTTCTGATTGAAAATTTACAAACAGTTCTGCTCCTGAGGAAATGTTCTGAAAGCTCAGTGAAGATGTTACCTACCTGTAGCGTGGTCTTTCTCTGCCTCTCAGCCAGGAGCTCAGCATTACTCTGCTCCTCTTCCAGTTCCTCCTCCAGCTGACTGATCCTGGTCTCCAAGCGTCTCTTTTCATCACATAGAGCTGATCTGTGAGAGGACAAGAGGTCTTGGCAACACACAGAGGCACACATTTATTAATATACACAGACAGCAGGCAGATTCTTACTTCCCGCTGTTAGAGTTCAGAATCTCCTCAGCCATCTCGTCTCGCTCCTGCTGAGCCTGCCTCCTTAATCTGTCTGAAACAGCCAACTCCTGAGAGACAGGAGGAGAGGTATTACACTCATTACGTACTGCATACACTGAATAAAAAATATATATATACCCACGCATACACACACACACACACACACACACACACACACACACACACACACACACACACACACACACACACACACAC
>JBBJLR010000007.1:9676386-9689747 GCA_037577145.1 Brachypetersius gabonensis | reverse complement strand
CACACACACACACACACACACACACACACACACACACACACACACACACACACACACACACACACACAATGTGTTACAAACCTCTGTCAGCTGAAGAAGCTCTGCCTCCAGAGTCTGCAAGCGCTTCTCACTATCCTTTGACTGGGCAACAACTTCATCTCGAGCCATCTTGGTTTCATCCAACTCCCGCAACACTTCCTTCATCTGAGCCTGACAATGTACCACGAAAATGTAATACATTAGCAACAACACAAAGCAACGTGCTTGTAGATATTCATATTTAACATTTAATAAGACACATTTTAGGCCACATCAAACACAGAACTAGTGCTACAGGCTTGCATACACTTTCATGTGTGTGGTCTGATTTTTTAAACGCGTGTTTTCAGTGCAATCTAGCAACAGATTCTCTTACATTCAAAGAGAAGAAAAACTTTAATCTGATTTCACTTAGATACAGGACTGCAGTTCCTGACATTGCTATATTCTAATCCAGTGTTAATGTGAAAAGGTGACCCTAGCTGTTGTGTGCTGTATTCTGTGCTACCTGGAGTCGTTTCAGCTGCCGGAGAGCCTCCTCTCTGCCACGTGTGGCTGCCTCAACCTGAGACTCTGCCTCCTGGAGCTCTGCTTCCATTTGCTTCTTGACAGAGAGAGCTTGAGCTCTCTGAGTCTTCTCCTCTTCTAACAGAGCTTCCAGCTCACGCACCTACAGAAAGTGACAGTGAGAGAGAGAGAGAGAGAGAGAGAGAGAGAGAGAGAGAGAGAGAGAGAGAGAGAGAGAGAGAAAGTGAGAAAAGTCTTTGTTAACACTTTAGATCTTGTTTACACTTGTACATGTTGGTGTTACACTTGATGTGCACATCACTACACGTTATACTTGTATAACTGTGCATGCGTGGAAAAAATGAAGGAATCTTCAATCTTGAAATGAATTACACACTGAAAACAAATATATTCATTAAATGTTCTCAGTTTAGAGATTTTAAGTTCAGAATTGGAGATAAAATCTGCCTTGCCACTCATGGACTAATATGCTTTACCTGTTTGCTGAGAGTCCTCCTCTTTTCCTCTCCCTTCTCTTCCTTGGCACTGATCTCTCGCTCAAACTGAGCGCGGAGAGCTTGCAGAGTGACTTCCAGTCTGAGCCGTGAGTTCTCAGCCTCAGACAGCTCTTCCTCCAGTTCCTGCGTCTGCTCCCGCAGCGACTGAGCCTCCACCTCCAAAGCCCGCCGGGAACGCTCCAGCTCATGCACCTGAGAGGCACACAGGAAAGACAGTATTTAGCAAAATATTCACTTGTTTAGCAGTTGCTGTCGAGAGATGTTAGTGATTTAATAACATAATTATTAGTTCATTGGTTAAAACATTTATCCACAGGCTTATTATTCTGGTATTGATTATTGATCATTATTCAGTTACAAAAGTGAGATTAGCTTGTAAAGTTTGTATTCATGAGGTGTGGGTAAGTTTTTTTTATTGGTACTGATTCAGGGGAGGGTGAGTCATACATTTTTGCCGACATCATCCTGGGCATTGACGAGCTGCTCCATGTCAAGACGAAGCTGCTTATTGGTTCTCTCTAGCTCGTCACGTTGCTCAGATGCTTCTTGTAACTCTCGAGACAGTGCCAGGAAGCGTGTCTCTTTCTCACGGCTCTCGGCCTCCGCTCTGTCTCGCTCTTCGGCGAGTCGTGCGCTCACTGCCTTCTCCTCTGCAAGGCACTGCATGGGCCATACATCAAAGCAAAGTTCACAAAAGGTTAAAATGCCATAAAAGCATTCATTCTGACAATGACATGATCAAAATGACTTAAGGTCATAATTTTCATTTGTCCATCTGTCACACGAACTCATTTAGTCGTCCACCAGTCTGTTTTTACAGTTTTCTGTAACTCACCTGATCAAATTTCTTCTGTCTCTTCTCCAGAGCAGTGCAGTTCTGTCTCTCCCTCTGTAATGCAATAGTCATGTCTTCTATCTCCTCCCTCAGGCGCTCTTTTTGCCGCTCCACTCGCTCTTTTTCCTCCTCCTTGGCTCTCTCCCTTTGCGTGGCGTTCTCCAGCTCCCTCTGAAGCTTCCTCTTGATCTCTTCTCCTGCTTCCACTGCTGCGTTCAGTTCTTCAGACTGTCTCTTCAGCTCAGCCAGCTGAGGACAACAATGTCAGAAATAATGCCAGTTATATCAAATATCATCTATGAAGAGCTTACTTGTACCAACAAACTCTGTAAATTGTTCCGTTTATTTTAAGAACAGATATCTTAATCAATATTACTGAGAGGTTTTTATCCTATTTAAAATTATTTATAGCACTAAACAAATATAGAGTCCTATTAATTATAATTACTGTCTTTGTGCTATTAATTATGGATCACTCAAGTGTTGGAGTGATTGCAGTGAACTGCAAAAGGAAAAAGAAACCAAAAAGCAAAAATCCTCAGGGCCTCCCATGACCATGAGACGAGTGTGTGTGTTTTAATACAAACCTGCTGTGTGTAAGTGTGGATCTGGCGTGTGAGCTCCCTGGTCTTCTCCTGCTCCTCCTCTAGCTTCTCCATCACAGCTGCTTTCTCCTCCTCCAGAGCCCGCACACGAGAGCCCAACGCCAGCTTCTGACGCGTCTCATCCTGCAACAATTCCTGCAGCACCACACACACTTATTCAGCACTCACACTGTAATCACACTAAGTGACCAATTTGAGAAAGTTCACTTCAATATTCAAGGTAAAAAAAAAATCCAGGAAGCTCGAACCCACTTTGGAGCATATCTGATTTGAGCGGGGCAGAAAGCAATAAACCACAGGAAATCCAATTATATTCAAGCAACATTTGTATGTTGTTTCACATCTGATCAATCAGATCTCTGCATCTCAATTTGACCAGTCAAACCAGACGTCATGAGTTTTTTACTTATTCGGGAGTTTTTGATGTGTAAGTCGGTGCTGAACATCACATATTATAGTTTAACCATGGAGAACTGAAATTTTCAACAGACATTTAGAAAACATATTTTTACTTCCATACACTGTGTTTAAATGTAAAGCATGCTGTGGAATATTAAAAGCAGAGCTTAGATGTATTACTTAGTATTATTCACTGACTAGATCATCCTACTCTAATGTCATGTTTTGTTCATGCTCTAGATGCTAAAAAGCACAAACTTGTTATAAATATGGCACAATTGTTCAGATACTGACAGACAAGCAGGTACATATAGAAAAGTCTAAACTCATAAATGTGACCAGTTTTTCCTGACACCCACTAGTCTGCATGTTCACAAATGTGTCAGTACCATCATCGTTCAATGTGGAAATACAAACTACAGTCATAATCGGTCACTTCTACCTTGAAATCTGCACACTCAAGTCAAATCTGATTTACCTGTGAACAAAGACTAAGTCAAGGTTAGCTAGCAAGTACAATTACCTGAGCATCGTGTAGCTGGCTCTCCAAGCTGCTGACCTCTTTGCTCAAACGAAGGGATTTGGTTTCAG
This sequence comes from Brachypetersius gabonensis, assembly GCA_037577145.1. Taxonomy (NCBI): domain Eukaryota; kingdom Metazoa; phylum Chordata; class Actinopteri; order Characiformes; family Alestidae; genus Brachypetersius; species Brachypetersius gabonensis. The sequence goes on along the minus strand of JBBJLR010000007.1, from coordinate 9,686,253 downwards.
ATGAGGACAGAGAGCTGGAGAGAGACTCTATCTCCACCTAAAAAAAGGTAAAGGAAAGGATATAGAAAAGAGAATTCGTGAGAAATATGTCAAATAATCACATGCAAATTCTCACTTGAAATATTTGGATTCAGGTCCACAAAAACAGATACATTTATCCACTGTATTAAAAGGACATAGCTAAACTATTGATTGGAAAGGACAGCTAAGTTTGTGCTTTTGCAACCCATGCATGTTTGTGGGGCAGATTATCTGGGTTGGTTTTGTGGATAGACAACAACTTCAGACCAGTGGTTCCCACACTGATCCTGGAGAACATAATTTCATTGTTTACTATGTATTTTTAATGTTTTTTATTTCTTCGATTATTTTATTTTATTTTTCATTATGTTTCTGCAAAGTACATCGAATGAACTTTGTGTATGATGAAGTCTAAAAAATGAAGTTGTAGTTGTAGTGGGTGTGTGAACACAAAAGTGTGCAAGGCAGGGGGTACTCCAGCACAGGCTTGGAAACCACAGCTTAGACAATGCAATCACATCTCAATCAGATGCACGTGTCAGAACCTCATTATTCTCTTCCCCTTCTCCTCCTCTACCTGGAGTTTGTGAAGCCTATCTTCTCTCTCCTCCCTCTCTCTCTCAGCCTGGGCCAAGCGGGCAGTCAGTTCTTGAAGTTGTCCCTCTGCTCTCTTCCTCCCGCGTTCACTCTCCATCTTCCCCCCCTGCAGGGTCTTTAGCTCTGCTGTCAGGTTCATGCGTTCCTCCTCCAGCATAGCCTTTGCCTTCTCTAGAGACTGACGAGACTGAAAAACGCACAGATACAGGTTACAGTCACACACAAGCAGACATACATGGCCATGCATAAATATAAACACTCACATGTGCGAGTGCATATAACGGGGATACAGCATTCATAACACAAAATAACACAAAGAAAACACTTAGACACACTTAGGGAGCTCAGAACCACAGACTCACTCTTTTGGCATTGTCCAGTTGCTCCTGTAGGGACTCAATAGCGGCACTGTGCTTCACTCTGAGCTCTGAGAGCTGGGCTTCATGACGTCGAGTGTCTTCCTCAACCATTCTCTGGAGTTCTCCTAACTCGGCCTCACGACGGGACCTACACACACACACACACAGACACACACACACACACACACACATGCACTTAACCAAAGGACTCCTTAGCCATTACACGTTAAACTCCTTAACCACTCATAAAAACAACTGTACTCGCTGCCTCTCTGTATCTAACCTCATATCTGTTATTAATGTCCATATAAATCAACAGTAACTCTACAGCAGGCACTCTATTCTGTACATTTGCCCACTGCAGATCTTGTTTACACATATAAAATTTGTCTACACCATATTTATTTACATACATTTTTTCTACATATTTCTATTGCTTCATTGTAACCTTTAATTTTCTCTCTCTTTTAATATAACTTGCGAAGTCTCACAGATGTTTCTCTACATGTTGTACTTGTATAACTTTGTAGGTGACAAATAAAGTATCGTGAACAAATATATTACAAGTGAATTTCAAAACTTATATCATAACATAGGCTGGTAATGTAATCCAGTACCTGGTTCCAGTAACAACAATGACACAGAAGCACAAACTTTAGCCTACATTTAAATCATTTTAAAAAATGCACTGGACTTAATGACTATTAACTAAAATAATGTACACTGATTACTGTACACACACACACCCACACACACCTGAGCTCTTGCTGGGCAGCTGTGGTGTCCAGTGTGTCCTCCAATTCAGTCCTGAGAGCCTCTAACTCCTCACCCAGGTCCCTCCTCTGCTTCTCAGCCCTCTCCCTCATTCCTCTTTCATTTTCTACCTCCTCCTTCAGCTCTGACACCTGAGACAAAGCCTCCCTCAGAGCCCGCTGTGCTTCGGCACGCCGGGCACCTTCCTCTTCCAATCTGAAACACACAAATATAAATATACATGTAAGGTCTGCTGCCTGCGTGAACTCTGTGTGTGCTTGTATCATCACAAATAATGAAACAAATAAAAAAAAAACTATTCAAATAAAAGTGAATTGTACTTATAATGTTGTGGGTTATTGATGTACAGTAAAGTATCCTACTGTTCTGCCTTTTTTGATATATTTAATCATAGGAATAACCCATTGACTTAATAACTAATCCAATCCATAGTGATAGACCTAGCCTGTATGTTTACCTGTATGTATGTCTGTATGTGTCTGTATGTATGTGTCTGTATGTATGTACCGTGTCTGTAGTGTGGTGATCTCTTTCTCTCTGTTGGATAGGCTGCTGCGGAGCTCCGAGACTAGCAGGCCCAGATCAGTGAGCTGTTCTTGGGCCTCCGCTGCCTCGCCCTCCATGCGTCTCCTCCATTTTTCCTGCTCCAGGCGGCCCTGCTCTTCTCGCTTTAGACGCTCTGAAGGAAGGTCAAGGGGGTTGTGAAACAGATTGGAGCTTTTCCGTTTCAGATACTGACATTAATACTGTACAGGCAGAGCTGTAAATTAAAATGTATTAACAATGTTACCCTCCAGGTCAGCAATGACAGCTTCCTGCTTGTTCTTCAGCTTGTTAAGACTCTTCACCTTTTCCTCTTCTTCAGTCACCTGGTCTGTTACCTCATTCAGCCTCTCCTCCAACTGCTTCTTCTCCTGAAATAAAGAAGACCAGAAGAGACAGAGATGTGGAGTAAGTATGGTCGAAGTCATAATAATTGTGGTCCAAAATCCTGGATACCCAACCCAGTTTATAATGACTTCCTTTAAATACATTGTATTAAAACTTGGACCAAGAAAAATTTACATTTAAGCCTGCAACCATTAGCCTAGAAGTCCTGATTTAAATGTGTAAATGGGCATGTCCAAGTTAGTCTAGAACATGAGGCTCCTATAAGGTCAGAATTACACCGCATGGCTCTGAAAATGTACTATCATGTATTTGTGAAAATGAGGAAAGAGGTGTGAGAGACCTTGCTCAGTCTGTCTCTCTGCTCCCCTGCAGTCAGGGCCTCTGTCTCCAGACTCTTCACTTTGGTTTCCAGTGTAACCTTCTCCAGCAGGAGCCGCTGCCGCGCCCCCTCTTCCTCTTCCAACTGCTCTTCTAAATCCTGAGAGAGAAAGAAAACATAATTTCAGAAGATATTTTGACAAGCGCCACCAAGACAGAAAACACTACTTTACTCACCTGCACATGCTGTTGCATTCGTTTTTTCTCATTGGTTAACTGCACGCCCCTCTCTTCCTCTTCCTCCAGTCGGCCCTCGAGCTCTCCTAGCACCTCCTCCAGCTCCTGCTTGCGGCTGGCCAGCCGTGCTCTCATCTCCTCTGCTTCAGCGAATAACTCGGCTTCTGCTTGTAGCTGGTCTGTAAGCACGGCCTTCTCTTCCAGTAGCTGAACAATGTGGGAGGAGCACAGTAGTTTAAGTTAGCAGCTTAAGGTCATGGTTTTAGTTGCAGAACCAAAATGCTAGTCAGGCCACAGAGACAGACAAAGAGTGTGAGTGATTGATGTACCTGTTGGTGTTTTCTCTCTAGCTCTGTATACTCATGCTCCACTTTGCTCAGATTGTCTTTGGCTTTCTGAAGCTCTGCCTCTCGAGCTTGAATTTCCTCATCTTGCCGGGTCACCTGCAGCAGTGGCTTCACCTAGAGACAGATTGCAGGTCAAAGGACCAACTGAATTATGTCTGACAGTAGAAGATATGATTCATGATTCTCATCCTGACATTGTTAATTAAAATATTAAATATGAAATATATTAAATACATTAAATACATTAAAGACCTTTTCCATTTGCTTCTGAAACAGGATATAAATGTATACATTCCACTGCAGTTGTTACCTTGGTGAAGAGCCTCCACCATTGCCAATTACGTAGCTTCAGATAAGCGGCGCAGTTTCTTTGCATAACTCGTAGGGCACTTAGCTGTTGCTGCTTCTTCAGAAATGCCCTACAACAGAAATACATATTGTTTAATAAACATGCACACATAGGGCAGAAACATATTGATTCATCTGTTTGAATATGTACATTTCTCAACTGATTCTGTAGAGTCACTTTAAGAGTTAATGACACACTGCTCTGAACGACGCTTGAAAATATTCCAACGGCACAAATTTTTTCATCTCTTCTAAAACACATATGTCACTTGTCTGAATCTAAACATAGCAAAATATTTTTTTCAGTCAAACGAAACAAAGATCTGTGCTTCTTAAGACTGAAAATAGCACCAAAGAAGCATTCATGTTAACAACAGCCTCATAATTAGCTATAATCCTGGACCACATCTGTTACATCACGAACACAGACGTGCGCACCTCCTGGCCAGGTATCCGCGGGCAGCGCTTTGGAAGTGAATGATTGTGTCTGTGATCTTCAGGTCTCTCTCCTCCTCCAGGTGAGCCAAGACTCCAGCTCTGAAAAATACTTTACTCTGGCCCACCCGGAACAGGTTCCGATCCAGCTCCAGAGCACTGATCTGAGCACAGGTACATCACATTCAAATCAGTACCACAACATTCACTTCATGGTGTTCAACGCCCAGTAGCAGTATAAGCTGTAGCAGTTTCAGCTTAAATGATCAACTGAGAACCAGGGGACATAACTTCCAGCAACTTGTTTATGGGACACTATGTAATCCCCATTACACACCTACATAATTAAATACACTAAAACACTCAAAGTCACATTAGAACTAAGTCACATTAACTAAACTACCATACAGTCTGTACTCTGAATTATATATTCCCTGCCATTATAAAAATTGATTAAATTATCACCCAAAATATTTATGTTAAAATGATGCGTGTGTGTTTCGCCATACCACAGTGCTGATTAAATGCTGGCACTCACCATGAGCTCACAGGCCTGCTTCCCATCCATGAAGGTGCGAGGTATGGCATTCGGAGTCAGAATCTCATACCTGAGACAGTAGCAAGCAGAAAAAGAAGAACAAAGAGTAATGACACAAAGGACCTCCTATCAGATCATTGAGGGAAAACTCCAGTGATGACTGAGTTAAGAGTGAGAGGATAAGGAGGACTGTATGTACAATTGAATAAAAGAGAATCTAGTCAGGTGGTTCTGAAGGCTCAGTCAATGCTTACACAAGTGGTAAAAGACACACACACACACACACACACACACACACACACACACACACACACACACACACACCTCTGTCTGAACTCCTGAAAGGGGATGCGGTTGGGGAAGCCTTGTCTGCATATCCTTATTCCCTCCAGAACTCCATTACACCTTAGCTGATCCAAAACCAGATGAGGAGTCAACTTTCCAGCCTAAAGGAGAGGAAGAAAATCAGTGGTGGGGTGATGTTTGTGCCAGTGAAGGGATTTAATCACAAACAGTGATCACTGATTATTGAGAAGTATTTTAAAGGCCTCTCTCACCCTCTTTTCATGGTTGGGGATGATGCAGCGCAGGAAGTTGGGGTTGGTATTTCTCAGTGTAGCCATCAGTTTGGTCAGCGACTCTTTGTACAGCTGCCCGACTGTCCGGAACATACCCTTCTTCGTCTTCAGCCCTGCTGCTCCAAAGGTCACCGGCCCACTGCCTTCAGTCAGCCCAGCAGAGGCCACTTGGTCCAAACCTACAATCCTGTCCACTGAGGAACACACACAAACGGATGTGTGATATGCCAAATCCAAATGCTAGCATTAAATCACAGGCGTTATGTCGTCATTCTGTAGTCAATTACAAGCCCATTACAATCTATGCTGGTTTACTGAATGGCAAAAATGAATGGTGCTTCTAAACAACTATTGTGCCATACAAAAGTATTTCCCCATACAAATTTTCTCCTAATTGCAATTCAAAGTGAGGGAAATGTACACATCATACTGGGTATGGAATGTCTGTTTATTAAAGAAAGCGGTAGCAGTAATTTTAAAATTGGCATTCATTTTTCCCAAACAGAAAATCAGCTGTCAGAGTCCTATAGTGGCACAGTACACAACTTCAGATGCCTCAATTAAATAGTTAAAGCCTCCTGGTACTGGGAAAAAAGAAAAAATGCAGCATAATAATTTAAAATATCCAGTTTTCCAAATATTCAGTGATACCGTTCATATTTGAAAACAGGCCACATGGTAACAAGTCAAACTGGCATGCACTGTTTTCATTTGTATATTACAAAACACAAAGTATATTCAAAAGAGTTCTGTATTAAATATGTCCACCAGCACCCAGACACACCTTCTAATGAATTAATTCAGGCACTTTATAGTGAACACATGGCCATCATAAGTGCAATCACACCCCAACGGCAACATGTAAAGTACGTTTTTGGCTTAAAGTCATCTTTATTGGAGGGTAGTTTCCGCTGTGGAGCAAGAGATTAACCAAATAAAATCATGTTTGTGTTCATATGCGAAACAAATTGCAAACTCTTCTCTCCTCTCCTCTCGGGATGCATTTACCAACAAATGTGGATTGATTTCAGCACAATGCAGCAGAAAACATATGGTCCTGTAACACTACGTGATTTTATAACAGTGCAACATCTGGCCATTTGAAACTGATGTTTATACTTTCCAGCTTCTATAAATTAAGAATGTAGCTGGGAATTAAATGCATATAGATCTAATTTACAATCATATTTTTCATGTATAGTGCAGATATTACTAATAAAGCTGTGATACAAAAATATCATTCTACTACACAGAAAACAAATTTAAGGGATTCTTAAAGCATTTAATAGACATAAAATCACATCACAAGCTACATCCACAAATCTATAGAGCTACGGAAGCAGCCATTCTAATAAAACAAGAGTGAATACTACAGAAGCTCAATTCAAGTAATATGACACTACTGAGAACTACTAATCAACTACTGCAGCACAAGTAAGTGTAAAGCACACACACACTTACACACACACCCCACAACCACCTTGCATAGGAGAAAACTATATAATATGAAAAGCAAAAACAGAACAGAATAAAGAAAGATAGAATAAAGGGCAAAAAAGACCAAAATGGAAAAATATACATAAATATAGACACTATATGGTCAAAAGAACATGGACACCCCTTTCAGTGTTTCAGCATTTAGGTGTTAGCAGTTATATAAAAGCACACAGTAGAAAATAGAACGGTGGTACTACAGAGCTCTTATGACACCTTTTCCGCAAGCCAGCCTCCAGAATTCCTGTTTAATATACACCAGTCAACTACGCGACCTTGTGAAATGGAAGCATCTGGAGACGAGCTCTCGAACTGTGAAAATAACTGAAAAATCATGCAAATCATCAGGTAGCCTAATAGAGAAATCTGGGTTTGGTTGCCCATTAGACAGCAGTAATGTTTGGTGGAGGACAGATAATTGTCCAGGACCCTGCTTTCCACTTTGTGGTAAGAGTTGGAAGAAGATCTGGTGCACAAAACAGGTTCATAACAGGTTTGGTGTGAAGAAACTCCAGTGACCCTAACAGAGTCCTTAACTCAGAATTTAACACCTTTGGGATGAACCGGAAGCCAGGCCGTCTCATCTAATGTGACTTATTGCTATAATAAATGCTTAACAGACTCAAATTCTCACTGACTCTCACTAAAATCCAGTGAAAGGCCTTCCCATATAAGTGTAGGCTGTTACAGCCAAAAAAGAAAGATCAACATGCCCATTGTTTTGGAATGGGATGTCCAACAAGCCCCTACAGGTGTGATGTCCACATGATTTTGGCCATATAGTATATATGTAAAAGCAACAGATGTGACACAGAATGAGAAGAATGGAGAGTTTCAAATGCAAGGGATGGTAACACCGTGGAACAAACGAGTGGGTAGATAAACCTACTGCTGTCAGAGCCATTGGTCTGCAGTGTGGCATAGGAGTCAAAAAAGTAGACACGGGGAAGAGTCTGAATATCTGAGGAAGGGAAAGACATGGAGAAAAGAAAAGAAAAAAAGAAAAGAGAAGAGAAGAAAGGAGAAGACAGGAAATGAGAAGATAAGAGAAGAGAGGAAAAGAGAAACAATGAGAGGAGAAGAGAAGCAATGAGAGGAGAAGAGAAGCAATGAGAGGAGAAGAGAAGACAAAGGGAAGGAGGGTCAAAGGGTAACAAAGGGAAAGATAAATAAACAAAGGTTTGAGAAGCAAAGAGAAAAGAAAACCAGAGAGAAACAGGAGATGAGAACCATGTTAGTACATGATAATGATAAACTTAACATTAGTGTGTAAGTAATCATTGTGATCGGCAAGAATAAGCACTGAAATATTAATTATGTAGATTATGTCCAAATGACTTTGTCACTGAGACAATACAAATGTGACACAGACTTCTTACTGTGCGTCATTTCTTATAAAGAGTGAGGGGCTATTAGTGTACAACCAAGTACATATTGCTAATAAATCCCACATGCACAAAACACACACACACACACACACACACACACACACACACACACACACACACACACACGTTTACACACATATCTTCTCACCTTCTCTCCACAGCTCTGATATGAAATGGTCAGATGACTGGTGCAGAAGAGATGCTACATTATCATTCAGAGGATCCATGTTTTTCACTAACCATTCATCTGCCTTATAGTCCACCTGTAAGAATTAAAGATGGAGAAACAGAGACAGATAGAGGGAGAGAGAGAGAGAGAGAGAGAGAAGGAGAGAGAGAGAATTGATCTGAATCTAGTGCAGTCTGCAGAGGACAGACAGAGATGACATGAAAGTGAAACAAGACCAAACCTTCCCAGCGTAGTGTATGATAGAGAAATCAGCCTCTTCACGGAGCTGCCGTGGCCGGAAGAATTTGGGATGGGAGCCCTGCTCCGCGGACAATTTCTCCACAAATGATCGATCTGTTGCCCGTGGAAACCAACACTCTTCATCCAACAGTGCCAACACACCAGGGGGGTGCGCCTGTAAAACCAACCAAGCTTAAGTAAAAGACTATAGAACCAATGAACCTCATCAGACCATACATTCAAAGAGTTTTGCTCATTAATCAGCAGATCGTTGTTTATTACTGTGTGTTATTTCATTATGTAAAAAAGATCATGCCCTGCTAAAATATGAATCTTGCTAAAATCAACACTCATTTCATAATAATTATAAATTTAATGTTAACAATGCATTGTTCCTTTTTACCTTATTCTTAAGCTGCAAAATGTATTAAATAAAGATTTTCTGACACACACACACATGCGCGCGCGCACTAACCGGTCTCTCGATGAGGTCGATGCAGGGCTGCAAGTCCAGGCCAAAGTCAATGAAGTTCCACTCAATGCCCTCGCGCTGGTATTCCTCTTGCTCCAGCACAAACATGGTGTGGTTAAAAAGCTGCTGCAGCTTCTCATTAGTATAGTTTATACACAACTGCTCGAACGAGTTTAGCTGGAAAGATCATAAAAAAGGGATGAATAAGCTGATAAAAGGTTGTACCCAGTAGCACTTTTCTAATTCTGAATGAGGTCAGAATTATTAACAGTGGTCGTCGAAGGTGTGCTTCCCCTCCATTAGCCTTACTTGGAAGATCTCAAAGCCGGCGATGTCCAGGATCCCGATGAAGGAAGCTCCTTGCCTCTGCCTGCGATCCAGTGCTCGGTTGATGCGGTGTACCAGCCACCTGAACAGGCGCTCGTAAGTGGCCTTTGCCAGAGCCTCCACCGCAAAGTCTGCCTGAACACACCCGACCACAGATGCAAAAATAAATCCTTCTCTACATGCCTTTGATTTTCATGCTTCCAAATCACTCTGTTATTTTCTACAAATCACCGTTGAACACCATAGAACAACCAAACTATATCTGCGCGCACACACACACACACACACACACACACACAGACACACACACACACACAAACACACACACACAAAC
>JBBJLR010000007.1:9658097-9668789 GCA_037577145.1 Brachypetersius gabonensis | reverse complement strand
TACCGGAATCAAATTCCTTGTATGTGTTCACTCACATACTTGGCCAATAAACGCGATTCTGATTCTGATTCTGATCAACAATCCAGTCCAGCACATTCATGTCATATGTCATCTTTCTTCTGCCTTCCTGCTCTAGTTTCCTTAGTAAATTGTGCCAGACCTGAATAGTCTACGAATTTTAATTCCTTGAAATTTCATTACAGTTGACTGTGTTGTTACACCCATACATATTTTGCTTTCTTTGAAATGAAACAAGCAGTCGGTCTGTGTTCTAGAAATCCAGGCTTCAGGACCCCCAGATAGTTCTCACTTTTACTTTAACCCAACTCACAACACATTGGGTTCCTCTGGAGAAGTACTGATGATTTTTTAACTTTTACGTATGTTGATATCCAAGATATATCAATGTTCCACTACACTATAACAAAAAGGACTACGCCAAACCTAGATTTTTTTTTTCACTGAAAAAATGTGTAATTTACCACAAATACTGCTACAAAAATTAAATGGACAATGATACAAAAAAATCTACAACATTTTGGTGCTACAGAAGGTACAGCTACACAGTATCATCCAGCTGTATCCACTTCCTCACCTCGAAGCCATGTTTCTCAGAGGGAACCCAGACGAGTCTCTTGGCCGCCCAATCAGCTTGACTGGAAGCAGAGAATACAGAGGTGGGCGAGCTTGGTCCAGCCTCCATGGAAAGAAAGCGGGTGACATCATTAGCACCGCCCGCCGCCAGCTTGGACATGGCAATGATGCTGTGAGAGAAAGAGAGAGAGCATTCATTCCTCCCAGAGTAAACAGGCATGCAAAGGTCTCGAACATTTCTTCATAGCATTTCATCTCTCTGAAAGCTCCCAAAAACTCGGTTCCTTGCACCTATACAAATATGAACACACTGGCTGATGTCATTAATGAGTTAAATGGCATGTGGCAACAGAGGCTGGCAGGCTGCAGTGAGGATGGAGTTTGGGCCTGGCTTTGAGAAACCGCTCCAGGCTAAACTGAAAGAAATGGAGAAAACAAAACTGGATTTTCTTTGCCAATTCTCATATATGTATATAGCTTCCAATAAACTGTAAATGTGAGGTCACTGCCATCTTAGCATGCTTTCCTTTTACAGGGTGCTGCTACAAAATTACATCACCATTAGTTTGATCCTAGAACACTGCATATCATCCCATTAGGGTGCTGGCAGAGATGAGCACTGTCTTAGTGGTGGCAGTGGGAAATCTAAAGCTACAAACTGAATTATGAGCAGTGCAGTGGCATGCTTGACTGGCACATGCTTATGGATTACTGACCATCTCTGTTTCCCAACGTAAAAAACATGTATGGTTATGTTTTAACTTCAAAAAAACAATACGTGAACTGTCTGTGAAGCACAGACAATTGTTAACTTAATATTAGAAGTTTGATATATTTAGGCAGCACAGAAACTATTTTAAATACACATTGTTTTCCGAAACTGAGATGATATTTATTTTTATAATTGTCTTTTAAAAATAATATGTTAGTTAAACATATCTACCTAAAGCATCTTTGCATGCTGATGAAAACTTTTAAAACAATTTCAAGACATTTTATAGCAACTAAAACAGCAATATCAGATGAACAAAGTGCAAAAAGTAATAGCACACATGTATAGTGTAGTGCAGTAATCAAGACTGGTGGTCTAAACCGTTTCAAAATCACGGCTAGCTTTATTGTATCAGTTTAACATTTGATCCCCACAAAGTCAGACTGCACTTAATAATAATAGCAATTTAAACAAGCAACGGAAGAGCCATCAAAATAGCTGAGGCGAGTGGGTTTAACTGTGATGGTGTGAAGATGTTATTTAAGTCAAAATTATTTAGACTGGGAAATGTATCCTGGCAAACTAAACATAGTTTACAGTCTTTATATCACAGACGTTGTATCACAGCAGTTTAGTTCAGTTCTTCCTTATGAAAGGTCATGTTGGATAAAGTGTGTGTGGGGGGGGGGGGTCATCTTTATAGGTGAGGTGCTAGCCAAAGACTTATGGAAAGAACAAACATCTTCGACGTGAACATAACCACAATCACAGTCATCATCAGAGAACACTGCATGTCAAGCAAACAAGCCAATTACACACACAGAGCAGTGTGGAGGATAGAGGATGGAGCAGGAGGTGCTCTGAATGAGAGATGGGCTGATATAGACAGAAGAGAAGGGAGAAATATATCCAGTACCCCTGACATGGTTATTTTGTGTGTGAATCAAAGGAAATATACTCATTCTGTATATGGATCAAACCTGTACTTACATTTCAGCTGATGGCTTTCAATACATACTCACTTATTGTTCCATTCTTAGTAGCATATGACTTGTTCATAATCTTGCTATGGGTCAAATGTAAGTTACAATGAAACAACGGCTAAACAGCTTGGAAAGTTCTGCTTCACCGCAGTCATTATAAGAAGGAGGGCTATCATTCCAAAGTAAAGACAATGGCTACGTTTTTATCATATTGATCTGTGCAGCTAATTGGTAACCCCCTATCAGATTCTTCTGTATTACTGCTCATTTAAACCCATATTTGATTAGGCAGATACTGCACTCTTGTACAGCTACCAATGTATGTACTGCTACTCTAAAATGTCTGAATTTTACTCATTTTACTGTACTTATAACCCGCTAAAAATGTTGTATTACTATGTAATGCTAATTACAATTACATTGTATTAATGAACAACATCGGATATCAGCACCCGCCCATAACACCCATGTCAGTGCATCCTTAGAGACAACAGAATTTTTTTTTTATTTTAGATAAAAGATAAAATGATCAAAATGATTAATGATAAAATCAATTGCACCACACTTTCATTTATAATAAAGCGTATAAAATGTGTATCTTAAAGAAGTGTTTGCCTCTTTTGCCTGCATTGTTGTCTGTACATGCATGTGTATGTGGGGAGTTTGTGTGCTTGTAAGGTTGGAATGGGGGATACTCTGTGTGGAGCAAGTTTGATGGTGATGTAAAATGACAAGGCAGGCCTGACAGTAAAAAGTGGGAGTGAAATCTTCATATATGACCTCATACCTCATGACCTCATAAGCAGGCCGTCTCACTGTACTCGGCCTTTCTCTGTCCGTGCCACAGCATGGCCTTCAAATCAAATCATTACCAAATCATATTCCTTGTACACTACAGTAAAACAGGCCACCCCCCTGTAACCCACTTCCACCTAGCGTCAAGAGTGAAGAAGCCTCATTCCAAATTACGCATACTGAGCTCTGGAAGTATATACACCAGTCAGAAATCATATTAAACCACAGACAGGTGAAGAGGACAACACTGATGATCTTACTAGAGTGGCAAAAGGTGGGATATATTAGGCAGCAAAGTGAAGTTGATGAGAAATGGGCGCGCATAAGGACCTTAGGGACTTTGACAAGAGTCATATTGTAATGTCTAGACGACTGAGTCAGAATGTGGTTCAAGGCAAGACAACCGGTGGACTGGCAACATGACCAAGGTTCACTGACGTATATGGGAAGCTAAGGCTAGCCTGTCTGTCCTCCCGAAGAGCTGTAGCAACGTTCTGGCTATGATAGAAAACTGGCAGAACATAAAAGTACATTGCACATGGATGTTTAAGGGGCTGCGAAGCCACAGACCAGTCAGAGTCCCCATGTTGACCCCTGTCCACCACAAAAAGCCCCTTTAGTGGCCATGTGAACATTACAGTATTTGGAAGAAGGGGGCCTGGCGTGATGAAAAACTTTTCAATCTCTTTTAAATCATGTGGATGACCAAGCAGTTGTGCGTGTGTGTATGCCACCAGTATGCACTATGAGAAGAAGGTAAGCTGGAGGGGGCAGTGGGATGATCTGTTCTACTGGGAAACATTGGGTCCTGGCATTTATGTGGATGTTACCTTCACACACCCACCTACCTAAACACTGCTGCAGACTAAGTACACCCCCTCACGGTAACAGTGTTCCCCACTGGATTCCTTCAGCAGGATTATGTGCCCTGTCACACAGCAAAAATTGCTTCCAGTTCTCAATCTGATTGAGCATCTAAGGCATTTGCTGGACTAACTTGTCAGATCCATGAAGGTCCCATTTCACAACTTGCAGGACTTAAAGGATCTGCTGCTAACAACTTGGAGCCAGAAACCACAGCAAACCTTCAGAAGTCTTGTGGAGTCAGTGCCTTGACCGTCAGGGCTGTTTTGGTGGCATGAGGAGCACCCCCACAACACTAAGCAGGTGGTTTTAATGTTATAACTGAAAAGCGTATGTATGCGTGTGTAATGAACTGACAATATTTGTCAATATCTGACAAAAATATGTGCATAACTTTTGGGTGACATCCTGCAGAGCATCCTATATTTAATAAAAGCTAAAACATGTAAACACACTAAAACTATGTTAAAATGTCTTACACTTCTACCCTAGAAGCCCTTGACAAAAAGTCACATATGGAAGTATTTTTTTTTATTGTTTTATGGAATTGTTAATAAGCGTCAAAGAGGCCTTGAATTGGCTGAAATGTTCAAAATCAGACCAGTATCTACAAAGCAATATGGCTGGACGGAGGTTGGATAGAGTTTAGAGAGGATCGTAGATAAATACAATAATTTAAAAGCAGAGCCTGAAGAGTCCATTTCATCATGCTTGAGTGCTTACAGCAGAGAGAGAAGTTCACGCTGCAGCATGCTCACGCATTGTGGGACTCAGGAGGTCATGTAAGCGGCCATGCTGCAGTTGGACAAATATATAATTGGATGGATCTTAAACAAATTATATCAATCAGTGTCAGTGTATCCATATAAAACGTCATGTAAATTACAGACCCACAGATATTTCTATGACATATAACCTAATTGTCATTACAGATAAATACAATATCCACAGAATCTCCAGCCATAGATTTAGCTTGGCTCAGCTCTAGTGACGGCCTAATATCGTGCCAGAGTTTCTCAAAGCTTATACTTACACTAAAATTAAACAATCATTTTATAAGTTAGTCTCACAACACCAACTTTGTCTAAACAACATTTAACAGCAATGTTCTACACATATCTTGTGATATAAAGGTCACATGAACAACATGGATAGCGGTATTTAAGTGCAGTATTTCTGTTGAATACAATACTAATCAATGATTAATCTGACTGTGCAAGGAAATAAACAAAAACAGACATGTGATCTCCAATAAGCTAAATTATCAGCACAAGGTTACTAATCATTAATATTCATGGCTGATTTTTTTAACAGCCAGATTGGCAGATGGCAAGTTCTTTTGGAAGCCCAAAAAAAACTTTCAGATTTTTTTTAAAGTCCAAGCCTCTCCGTGTGTCCTAAATAAGCACATGAAACATGCTACACATTTCTTTAGGAAAAAAGTTCGACTTCACAAGTTGCTTGTTAACTAGAAGTTTAAGTTTGTAAAATGAAACATAAGCTGTTGGTTTTAATACAAGAACCACATGCAACATCACATAAAAGCAAGAGGTACCTGGTTATTTACCTTAATAAGTCATGCGCAATGATGCTATAACATTTTGGTATCAATGTAGCAGTGTTCGGAACAGTTATTTATGGATTTCAATCATTCACCTCTATAAGTAATAAAAAAAATGGTTACTTAATAAAAGGCTATTTTAATAAGTATTGCTGATATTACCATTCCAATCTCACCTCCCTGTGAGAACTCACATTAACATCATTAACTGAAATGCCCATTTGAGGGATGACTGTTAAACAAAGTGCAGCCTGTTGATCTATATCTTCTTATTTCTCATGATAATAATGATTCACTGTAAATGATTAGGCTGTACTGGTGCAACTATTACCCCATACTCTCCATGTAACACATGAACAACCACACTAGTGTAACCCCATGTCAACTTTGGCCTTCATTTTTCAGATGCTAAAAACAATAACAATAACAGTGCAGACTACCAAAATGTCGATATGTATAGAAAGCGTGCAATCAGTCATCAAAAAGCAGACTGCTGGTTAAATATACTGTGTTTGAAGCAGCCAGCACACAGGTAGAGGACAGGCAGCCTTTCTCCCTCCAGTGTGCCTCCACACAAAGCACTGGTCAGCATTTCAAAGAGCTACCCTACAGCCTGGATCCCGGCTTGAATATTTTCTGGGCAATGTCGCGTGTATCATTCTGATGAGTCTGTGTGTGATTTCCACCAGGTGTGTTCCACAAGGTTGTGTGGGCTCTATTTTTATGTATTTTTCTTTTATAGAAATTAGGCCAATTTTGCACATTATTCTATGAGATTCATAAAAAAACTGTTTCAGACGTTTTGTCATTGTTAGCATTCTGCATTAGTAGAGAGCGAGAGGGAGAGAGTTATAATAGTATTATTACTGATATTATTAATCCTTTCTCTATTATCAGTGATATAATTACTGATAGAGACAGACAGAACGAGACAGCAGCAGACAGTGAGCGCGCGCGCGCGCGGAGAGAAAGAGAGATGGAGAAAGTAAGGGAGACTGACAGACAGAGGGAGGATAAAGACAGATAGAGAGAGAGAGAGACAGATGGGTTCAGGCCCTGTCAGCAAGGCGGGTGAGTGTTGGTCAACCTTCTTGCTCTCGCATACACCCCCACCCAACACACACCACGCGGCTCCGGTCAGTGGGCCTTTTCGCCGGTTAGCGTTCAACATTTTGTTTTTCGTTTTCACGCTCCAAACGTAAATTCACGACGACGCGACATTCAAAGTGGCGCCGTCACCCGCAGGCAAAAAACCACAAGGGCAAAAGAAAATGCCGATATGCCTCTAGTTATTCACGCCTCGTTTCACCAACCACGACAACCGCACCGCTATCTGAGCGGAGACACACGCAGGGGGCTTTCATCCGAGGGGTCAGTGTGTGGCGGGGGGTGGCAGACCAGGCAGGCTGGGGTGTGAAGAAAAGTCCCTGGCATGAAGAAACAGGCTGGGTTCAAAACCACATACACACTATTTGGACAAAAGCATTGGGACACACCTGTTTTCCAGGGTTTGGCAAGGCCGCTTACTTCCAGGGAAGGATAATCTTAATACTTCATAGTACCAAGACATTTTGGACAGCGCCATGCTTTCCATGCTTCCAACTTTGTGGATCCATAATGCCATGGCTAGATGAGCCCACAGAGTCCTGACTTCAACACCTTGAAATGTCACTGGAACGGAGATTGCGAGCCAGGCCTTCTCATCCAACTTCAGTGTCTGAACTCATAAATGTTCAACAGAGTGAGTGGACACAGATTCCCACAGAAACACCAAAATATTGTGGAAAGCCTTCCAAGAAGAGTGGAAGCTGTAATAGCTAAGGGGGGGGGGGGGGGGTGTCCACATTAATGTCTATGTATTTGAATGCAGTATCATTAAAATCGCTGTTGGTGTAATGGACAAGCGTCCCAATACTTTTGTCCTTATAGTGTAGGTTAGCCTATAATGGGACAGGCGTTAATACAGGATGTATGATGTAGCATGTGTTTTTTGGACGCAGCCAGAGACAACGACAATTATGTTAAAACCTGCAGGGACTCATCATGCAACATTTACACCCCACCCCTCTAAAGGAGCTGGGTTTCCTCCATCAAACACGACCTCCAGCTGCCTGTCTGCCTGCCTGCATGGCCACAAAGCCGAGGAACCACACCTCGAGTGTTAACTCCAGGGCTTGCTGGAGCAGATAGGTGGCTCCACACCACACATTGAGGACGAGGAGTGAGGGGTCGTGTTAATGTGAGGGAACATTAATGCAGTCTTTGTTCTGGCAGAGATAATCACGAGTTTTTCTTTCTGCAGTACATGCAGAGCCTGCAATTTGGATGGAATGAGTGTTAACTTGCATGAATAAGATCAGAACTATGATTAGACTGACCACACAGACGAATTTAGTGTAAATATCAGTATTATCTATATTCACACACTCTATAACTATATTTGTATTAGGAATGCTGCTTAATCTGTCGAGATGTTACACATTTGATATAAACCGGTCGCCTCCAGGCGTGCACAGAGAGGCAGCTGAGGGGGGACTCTCCCTATTCGGGGTCATTTTCAGCGTTCTGCCCCCTGCATTTAGACGAAGCTCGCTGGGTTAGCGAGCAGCTAAAGAGCTGAAATACGATAGTGTGCGGCTCGGGGGGAGCCAGGATCAGGAGAGCGTCTTACCTTGGGTCTGCTGGTCCAGACTGGAAAACAGGCCGGGGTAAGGGGCAAGCAGATAAGGCGTTTTCTTGTTTTATCTATCTGTCTAGCTTTCTCTTTCTGACCAGCCTGGGAGAATTACTGCAAATGCGGCTTTTCACATGACAAGGCTCCCGTGAAGCCGCACCGCTCATTCACAGTGAGAATAAAACGGAGTGAGGGCAAGCGGGGGGCTTCAAACAAGCACCGACTCTTCCCCCGTGTTGACCAATAGAGGCTCAGAATGTCAAACAGCAGCCAATCACAGTCCAGATTGTCCGTGAAAGCCCGCCCACCACACAGGACCGTAAGGCTCCGCCTCAGTACTGGAACTGCGTGTCGCATTATCCAATAGGATGCAAGGCTCCTAGATTGACAGCTGGCGTAGCCAATAAGACGACCGCAAAAGCGGCCTGCTGCGCCGAATAAGCGCAGAGGAGCAGGTGGCGGTGCGGAGCTGCAGACGCTCTTTGTGGCTCAGAGGCAGAAAGACGCTGCGCACATTCAGCACTAATCCCAGCGGCCGCACCTCACATCCCAGCACAACACACTTAAACAGGTTAGAACGGCTTAAAGCTGACGGCAACGGGAAGAATAAAGAAAATTCTACCAACAGTCTATTAATAGTAGGATATAGAGTCACATGATAACAACATGTTTATTATTGTCCTGCCTATAATAATAATAATGATGATGGTGATGGTGATGAGGTGATAATAATGATACGAGTGATATAGCGTAGTATCCTATTCACAAGTGATGTATATCACCATCATCATCATTATTATTATTATTATTATTATTATTATTATTATTATTATTATTATTATTAGCATGTGATTTTATATTACAATGTGAATAGGATAATACAATTACTTATTGTTAGGAAATTGTATACTGCTGACACATAATAATAACACTTCACATTTTATTTTTGTTTAAACAATGAACTTACAAGTGAATTGTATAAGAAATGTGTACAGTATACCCCCACTCTAACACGATTCAGCAGTCGTGGTTTCAGTCCAATGCAGATTTTTTTCTGAGATCCGAACTAATAATTGTTCGCTGAAACCCACAATAATGCGGAAACTGCAGAGCAAAATTTTCCCAGTGGCGGTTCCCTGTTTTTAGTTTTGTTCTTCTTATAAAATGAAATAAATTTGTTACTGTATTTGTCCTGTATTTATCCTGCTTATACAAAATGAAAACGACAGCACATACCAAAGAAAATGCCCATGCGTGAATTACAGTCCAGTCTATATAGCGGTAACATCAGTAGCCTATTTTACATTCTAGCACTGCGGGAGTTCAGTGTAAACTGTACAGTACAAATATGGGATTACATTTACATTTTCTTTCAGGGTAATGTATTAAGCTGAGTTTAAAATGCAATTAAAGTGTTTTGGGAACATATTTGGGGGCATATTTAGGGTTAACACTATAAAAATAGGCATTTTTAGGCATTTTGTACCACATCACAACAACACGTTTTTTTCACTAAACGCGGGTGCTCTTGGAACGTTTACTGTATTTTTAAATACAACATTAATCTACTTTGTATTTTAAAATACTTATTATGACAAATATTGAACATTCAGACCAAAATCCAAAGTTCAAGTCAGTTCAAAGTCTAGACAGGTGTGTCAGCTGATTTACCTTCATGCTTCAAATATCTGTTGAAGCAAAGCATGGCTTTTATGAGTTTGACTGGCACTCTACACAATCATTATTTTACTATTCATTACAGTAGTAAACTTCAGTGCAAACACAGTACAAACCTCTATATAAAGTAATTACCAGCAAAGCTTTTGTATCAGTAAAGTTGTTTTATTTTCTTTACAGGGCTTCAATTTTCCATTCTTTGCTACACAGTCATAATGTGTGATTGGTAGGTGAGGAACATGGACAAGAGTTCATGTGGCTGAGAGAGAAAATAAAAGATGCCGAGTAGATGCCAAATTGCATTCAGATAGTAGTGACAGTTGTAGGAGAGTTGGTGTAATGAAGTACACAAACAGGAAACATCTGATTAGTCATTTATGATAAAACATTTCAAGTTCAGGTGGTATGTGTTTGAGTTACAGATGAGCTGAGGAAAGTAACACAGAGGACAACAGGCATATATTAATAGTGTTGTAGCCTTGGAGATTAGTTACTAGCACACAAACACACAGACACCCAGACACACACACACACACACACACACACAGATACACATAAACACAGAGACACCCAGACACACACACACACACAGACACACAGACACACATAAACACAGAGACACACACACACACACACAAACACACATAAACACACAGACACACACACAAACACACAGACACACAAACACACAGACACACATAAACACAGAGACACACACACACACAAACACACAGACACACACACACGCACACACGCACACAAACACACAGACACACACACACACACACACACACACACACACACACACACACACACACACACACACACACAC
>JBBJLR010000007.1:9639100-9657997 GCA_037577145.1 Brachypetersius gabonensis | reverse complement strand
ACACACACACACACACACACACACACACACACACACATACACACACACACACACACACACACACACACACACACACATACACACACAGAGTAGCCTAGTGAAAACACTTGCTTGTGAACCCCACAAAGTCGCATGTTCAAACTCTCACTTTCTACCACTGTGTCCTTCTCACTTTACCCTGAGTTGCTCCAGGGGGACTGTCGCTGTAACTAATGATTGTAAGTCACTCAGGATAAGGGCATCAGCCAAATGTACTTATTTACTTAGACACACACACACACACACAGTCAATAGCATACCAAAACCAGAAATAACTCTAATAGGATTAAAACAAAAACATGAATACAAATAACAGTTTAGGTCATTAGTACAAGTGAGTTTATTTTCTAGAAATTTACACTAATGCTTGTGCATCACATTACTGGTATAGTAACGCTACCATGTCACCCTAAATTTAAACCTGTGATATCTGAAGGATATATTTATTCTCTCCTAGTACCAGAGCAGTGGCACCAACTGCGATGAACAGAATATTTTTAGAACTATTTTGTCTGTGTCATGTTAGCTAGGACTGACTCAGATATTTCCTTACCCTAATTTAGATCCTCACCTCACCTGTAAAACGTGTTTCAGCACCCTGACAATATGTACATACATTTTACCCGAAGCTGTATCAATTATAGTAATATATTTCAATATACATATAGTGCATAGATTAATACAGTTACAGTTTCCTTAGATCAGCATTAAACCTAAAAGTAGGATACAATATCATTCCTATGCTAAATGGTTGACATCACATTAGTTCAAAAGGTTACATTTGACCTGTAACTCAAGTTAAGGTGCAAAATTACTTGTCCAAAAAGTCTATATTGGAGGGTACATTGGCAAGAACTTAGTGTCAAGAGAGAAAAAGAGAAAGAGAGAAACAGAGAGAGAGAGATACAGAGACCTTGACCGAGATCACAAACAAAACAAAATCACAAAAGCTACACACATTGCCACAGTGTAAAGAAATCAGTCTCCATTAATGGTTCTGGTTTCAGTGGCTGTGAGCTACTAACAATAAGTCAAAAAGAAAGAAAGGTATGAAAGTCTGTTGTCTGTTACACAAACAGCAGCTGATGGCAGCACCGGCTGCAACCATACCAGTGCAAACACCTTTATCCAGACAAGAAAATGACCAGAAAAATGACCAAAATCCAAGAGAATGTGCAAAAGTCATGGTGTGCATTTCAGTAAAAAGACAGTCTGTGGTCACTTAGCCACTGAATATCATCGCTGTCAGAACAAAAAAACAAAACCTGAACAGGTGAAGGAAAAAAGTTTAGCTTTTCATGTAAGTTAATGGAACAAGATTTTACTTTTTGGACCGTTTCATTCATCATGATACTTGGAATGGTCCATTCATCATGATACTTAAACACGGTGTAAACAGCAGCTAGCATTTCCAAATTCTGTATAAAAATAAAACAAAAATGTAGATACAAGGTCCTGTTATTTAAAGCTTACAATCATTTTCCTATTTATAATAATCATGTTTAGTGAAATACAGAAAGTGAAGACTCAGACATATACAGAGTGTCCTTGGTGTTGGAACAAACCTTGCATCTTCATTTTTATTTTACTTTGAAATTGTAGGAATTGTCCAAACATAAATCGTTCAAAAAATCTTTTTACATTAACTTCCTTTATAACTTCACCTGTAACATTATCATGTTGGAGATCCAAAGTCTTGCATAGACAGCCACAAAATCAGCTGCTGTCCAAGCAAAACCTTGTATCTCTAAAATGAAACATATCTTTATATTTTAAACAATATTCATTTAAAATACAATGCACAGTAATGACGTACAGTACACATCAAGTGCTGCAGATTTCCAGTGGTGTCATCTTCTGTAATAGCTCAAGCAAGTAGTCCAACATCCAATTAAAGACACAACACTTGCAACAAGTATCGCAATTCCTTTGCCTCATCATCAAAAAAATGCCAATTACTAGCAGACTGATGTATTTAGATAATTTAAAAAGTTAATTCATTGAAAATATTTCATTATTTTTGTAAGAGATCATTATAGTACATCAATCTGCAGCCTATGTACAAAAACATAAAAAAAAATATTTATAAATATTTGTCCATAGCTTTTGGAACATATCCAGTGTTAAGAAAAATCACAGTGGCACAAAAACCATAGTTAAGTGGCAGAGTGAGAGTCACCATGAACACTCTCTACCATCATTCTGTGCTTATTTGCTGGTATGGTTTATTGACACTGGGGGGTTTGGGCCTGTTCACCAAAATAGAATCTGTCTCACCAACCTGCTGTTACTTGTTGCAACCACATGGGACCACTGTTGTGCTTCTGTTAGCTACTCGCTAGAGCACATCCAGGCTGGAGTTCTGCTGCGAACAGAACCGAGCAAACAGTTACACTGATTCTGAAAGATTGCCAGGTCCAATCAGCCAAGTGGGTCAGTGTTGCAGCCCTCCTCATCTCAAAATAGCCCTCCTCTGTTCCTCATTCCCTTCCGGTCCAATCTTTGTGAGACTCAATCCAATATTTGTCACTCCATCTCCTGTTGTATTCTTTTTTGCTATTCATGACCAGAATTTTTCCAGACCTTTACTTACCAAAACTTCTTTTTCGGGACACTTTCTTGCCGAACCATCGTCTATAATTTGGCCCTGTTTCCCTGGAAGCTAAACCTGCACCTTTCCCATAGTCAAATCCTCAGTGTACTCTCACTGGAACTACATGTGGGCTGTGTAGTTTTTTTCTGATAGGACCTTGATCTGATATTTACGTCTGTCGTTGGCTTCCTTGTCTCTCTATGCCCGTGTCAGTCAAGCTCAAGGGAAGAGCCCTACCCCCAGTATTTATTCCTTTATCCATTCTCTCCTTATCCTTTTCTTCTAACTGTGACCCAGTGCCATTAATCCATCCCCTTTTCTTTTCTGCTCGTCCTGTCAAAGATTTGGTCTCAAGCCCGCTCCGTGTCCTCTTTACCTCCAACCCTGCCCCTCTTTTGACCTCTTTCTTTATAACCCTCTTTTCTCTCCCTTTCTTACCTCCCTCCCTCACTCTCTCTCTGTCTGTCTCTCTCTCCCCCTCTTGCGCTTTGACCCTATTTCTCCCTTGCGCCCAATGCCCTTTGCCCCTGGCACTAGAGGGGGCTCAGTGTGTGTGTGCGTGCTCATTGCGGGAGCTGCGGCGAGGTGGGGGTGGGGGCGTGGGCAGAACTGGTGGAGGAGAGGGAGATGAAGAGATTTTACCAGGGGAGGGGGGAGGAGAGGAGGAGAGCTGCAATGCTACTTCATTCTCATAGCAGAAAGAGGAACGGGAGCCCAGGATGTATTTTTTCTCAGCCAGCTCTTTAGCGCTGCTGGACGGCGTGTCAGGGATCTCATACGTCCTGTTAAAATACGAGTAGTCCACCTAAAACAAGAGACATGACCAACAATGATAAGGAGCTCTGAGAAACAGCATGCACTTTTTGTTTTACTTATATTTATGACCTACCCAAAAGACTCCTCAAAATGAAAATATATATTATGTTGTCATGAAAGTGAATTACTGAAGTTTAGACTCACACAAATACCCTTAAGGGTTTAACAGAATTGATTTATTCTTGTAAACTTTTATTAGCTCTAGTTGAGTTCTCCACGCTCTGCCCTTCTTCTGTAGATACTGTTAACTAATGTAAAATTGTACTAAAATAGTACAGTACTCTAAAAAGCACTCTATGAACAAAAAATATTATAAAAGGTCAACAGTGGTAGGACAGATCAGGTATAGTCTAATCTTGTAAGGCTTTTACATGCAATTAGCTAAATTAAAAGTAGTACACAAATAGTAGTTACTCCAGCAGATTTATATTTTAATTAGAGAACACAATACATTTCAATACATTCAATACCTTTCAATACCTTTCAATTCTACTACATTCTATTGCAAAGCTTATTATTCTGTAAAGTTTACTCAAAGCTGGCAAAGCTTATATATTTTTTTGGTTTAAAAAACCACTTTGGGTACTTATGTGGACCTTAAGGACCATGTTGTACCTGTACATTACCCCTTGAGATTGTCCACAGTTGTTGTCTCTTACTAAGTCACTATGACTGAGAAACTGACTGTTAAAACATGCGTTGCTTGAGGCAAACAGTAGATGGCACTATACATCTAATTAATAAAAGTTCAAGTTCAACTTTATTTATTTAAAAGGAAGCTCCTCCTAACCTCATTCCTTTTTTTTTTACACAACATATAAAATAAAACAGAAAATGCATTCATTGATTCGGGAGATGAGCAGAATAGCTCTTTCTAATAATGGATGTAGAAAACCATTGTTGCACAAGGAGTGTCTGACTTAAGCTGGAAAATATATATATACTCATTTTGAATAATTCAAAACGCAAAATGCACCAACTGCACTGGTCAGATTTGAAGTTTTGAGATCTTAGTTATGCTGGTGACATGTCATGATGTAGACTAATGGAATGTTTATATATTTGATGTGCACTGACAGCTTAGTTGAATTTTTTTAGAATGTAGCGTTAACATACGTTTAGAAACTAAAATGTAAGCTTTATTAGCATAAACCTTATTAGCTGGGGAACTTGTCTTTGCTTTTACACCCTCAAGTAAAAAGGTACATATACTTGACTCTACATGATTCTGTGTAACTGCAGACATTTGTGTTCCCGCATCCACCAGACACACTGAAGGCAGCTGGACTAAAATGTTAGCTTGCCACTCTGCATGAGAGTATACTGTACACACAGGAGGCATGGCAAAAAGATAATCCATGATATATCTTGAAATGTTCACGTTACGATATTTTTACCTGATAAGTTGGAGCAAACAAAAAAAGGAGGGAGTGCCACATTTAATTAAGTACAATCACTAAAGATACGTTTTATTTAATCTTTTACATGCTGGACTGTGCTAAATTTAATTCCACCTGCTTAATTAGGTATTTTTCATAATGTTAGACAGTTGGTATTATTTGAGTGGATACATATAGTGTCCTAACAGCATGACCTTTCACAGACATACTATCAATACAACACTATAATATATATTTTAAATGAATAATACACTCCCAAAGGAGGCATTTTGCCCAAACGTATAGTGTTGCCCAAAAATACCTTTCCTCATTCACGTGCCACTAAATTTTATATTAGGCTGAATGGTATTTTGACCTTTCAAAGTCATTCCAAAAGAACACTATGTTGTTTGACCCATGCATAGGTTAATTAATACAAATGGTCTGTATTCTCATTCATGCTGTCTTTCATTCACTTCTCTTGGGCTCTCTCCTACCTGGTAGCAGTTTTTCTTCTCAAAGAGCACAGGTTCAAAGCGGTGACCCCAGAGGATCTCAGAGGCCAGGTAAGAAGAACGGCACTGTGTGGTCATGGCAGTGGCTTCAACCATGCCCTCCAGAATGACCACTACCTCCAGCTCCTCATCCGACTGTAGGGTCTGACGGTCCATCTCATAGAACGGGCTCTCCTCGTCGATCTCGTGCACAATGGTCACCGGAGATACCAGAAAGATCCTGTCAGTGCCAGTGTCGAAGCCCACGTTGATGTCTACGTTGTCCAAAGGAAGAAATTCCCCCTCTGGGGTCACCCTTGACTGCAAGAAAGGTTAAACAAGAAAAGCTATCAGTTGGCCTTTAGTTTAGCTATGCTGATGGGCCAGCTGTTGGGCTCAGACATTTATTGTTAGCATTGTGGCACACAGTGCAGAGAAAACCTGTCAATTAAATCTGATGTAATCAATTTCTCATTATGTACATGCATAATTCAGCATATTTACACACTTCCCATGGTTAAAGCCCTCCAAGTTTCATAGATTACACAGGGTTATGTCAGACAGTGGGTTTTATAATTACTGGATCACCTTCTGGCTAATCACACTTTGTTAAGTTATGGGCACAACACAGCACATACACACACACATATACATGTACACAAAGAGATTTTAGCAACAGTTAAATGCAAACATACTGACACAAACAGATTTAATCAGAAATACAATCCTAGACTCACGGACACTCACTCACACACACACATACACACACACACAGATAAGATCAGACAGAACGGTTTGTAGCAATACAGGCCTGGTAAAATTAATCCCCCACAAATCTTATAAACCCTCAAGGCAGCCAGAACGAAACAAGCTCTCATTTACCAAACCATCCACCCAGATGTCCACCTATCTCTGGCTCACTCTCTCTTTCTCAGATACAGTTCACAGCATGGGTTAGAATCTCATAGTTAGAAACAAAAATATCTTCAAATGAATTGCCTGTTACTGTCGTTCCTCCTCTCCCGTTCCTCCCCAGCCCTCACTCACCTTTAGCAACTGTGCTCGAACATGGGCCTCCACCAGGTGGCTCTTGCGTAGGTTTCCAACACGCCACATCATGCAGAGCTTCCCGTCCCTCATCGCCACCACGGCCACCTCCGAGAATACTAGTGTCTCGTTGCGCTTTTTGGGCTTGGCTATCTTGGCCATGACCGCCCCGATGATGAAAGCGTCGATGATGCAGCCCACAATGCACTGCAAGACGACAGCCAGCACCGCCAGGGGGCAGGCCTCGGTCACACTGCGGAAACCATAGCCTATAGAGGTCTGCGTCTCCAGTGAGAAGAGGAAGGCAGCCATGAAGCTGTTCACTTGTTGAAAGCATTGTTCCTCGGGCTCCACCAATGCCCCAGAATGCTCCGTTTTTGGGTCCCGTGAAGAAGAAGTGGTGACTGTGGAGGAGGAGGAGGATGATGGGACACTTAAGTCCCCATGTGCAACGGCTATAAGCCAGAAGGTGAATCCAAAAAGCAACCAAGAGAGCAGGAAGGAGAGGGTGAAGACCACCAGCATCCAGCGCCAGCGGATGTCCACACAAGTGGTGAAGAGGTCAGTGAGGTAGCGCTGGCCCCTGTCGCTCATGTTGACGAAGGTGACGTTGCAGTGGCCGTCCTTGCCCACAAAGCGTCCACGGGGCCGGCGGCGGTGGCCCGAGACACCTAGGGGGGGTGACAAGGAAGGGGAGGGGCACAAACTCTGGGTTCGCTGCCACCCCCTGTCTATCCTGCCCCCATGTGTCAGGCTACGCCCTCCTCCACCTCCTCTCCTGCTTCCTCCCATTGCGCCACTGTCATCACAATCATGATCGTCTTCATCATCTTCCTCCTCGTCTCTCTCACCACTGTTCCCTTTTCCCCCTCCCCCATTGCTGTGGCGTGAGTTGAGCAGTTTACCGTTGCAGGTTGGAGAAGGAAGATCCCCCCCACATGCCCCTGTGGCATCATCACTTTGCGCCAGCTTCATGACCTCTTCCTCATCAAGAGGCATGTCCACCACTGCACTGAAACGCCGCTTGACCCGGGCAGCCCCCATGACTGGAGACTACAGACAACGGTGTGTCTATACAAATGACAGAATGTAGCAATAGCCAAAATGTAGAAGTGAGGAGATTTTTAGCTGGCAACTACAAGCACACAAATCAGGTGTGGTATATATATGTCAAAATGTGTGCGGGCACAAAGCTGTTACTGAGTTCACTCCCCACATCATAACAAAAGTCCTTATTTCCAGTGGATTAATCCAGTTTAAACAATGATAAAAAACTGGAAGATCAACATATGTTTCTGTGAGGGGGTTTACACTGATATATAAAATTGAGTGTTTTGGTTTTTTTTACTTTTCAGAGTATCAGTTGAAAAAGTCTTGTTTATTGTCTAGTAAATTAAGATCCTGAGAAGCCAGTGGTGCCTATAGACAAAACACTGAAAAAATCATCTTAAAGGTAACCTGAGGAGCAGCACTGACAGATCGTTTCCAAAGTAGACAGTCTCAACTGGTTAGGATACTTTAACATGAAAAATGCAAATACTTGGATTTGAGCATGCATCAGAACTACTGACAAGAATTCAAGCCACAGTGTCTTCTTCAGCTCATAGTTAAGACAGCATGAGAGCTACAGACTGTATGTGTGAGAGTACAAACCTACATACTACACACAACTGAAGGTTCAAACAGAAAAGGCTTGGCTTAGGAAGGACACAAATGCAGGAAGTGATTGGTAGTTACAATGAGCTACACAGTTTTCTGAAAAAACATCACTAGCATGGGGGAAATAAAGCAAACCAGAGAAATTATTAGACCCAGTAAAGGACTGAGAAATCACTCCTACAGGAAAGTCTTGCAAAGAGGAAAATGTTTTAGACGTGCATTAAAAAAACAGCCATTCAAAAAAAGCAGCCAACAACAAATAAGAACATGCCTATACAGACTGATTTAGCCATCCACAATATCCTCACTTTCCTTTGGGGGAAATGGACAGATGTTTGAAATGCAAGAGAGAGACAGGGTTACTATAATTACATTAGAATTCTATGAGGAAAAGGATGGTATTTCAAAGCTATTTTCAACACACACAGATTCTACTTGCAGTGAAATAGACTCACTGTATTAACAGCAGTTTCTTGAATCTGATTCAACAGGTGCAGTCCACATAGACCCTCAACAGACATTCCAATTACCCATCACCAAAACGAAGACAAAAAATGACAAAGAATGCTCTTTCAGTCCCCGGTCCATGCTGGATGTGGTGTCCACTTTCATTTAGCTTCACCAGCATTCCCTGCCCCACAGCTTTGCTTTGGCTTTTCTAAAAAACACAGTGTCGTTTTGTGTGCAACAGCACGCATCTTTCAAATAGCTTCAGACATTCACCTCAACTGAATTCCAACGAAGACAAAAATGCCTTGGGTAGAAAGAAAAGGTCATTTGAGAGAATCCAGGTTGTGAGAAAGTCGTCCTCATTAAAACCTCCGTAAAAAGGAGCCTCTGAGAGCGAAACTGAATAATCAAGAGAATCAGAATAAAAAGTGTGATTTTTTAAGCTAGCAAACTTGGAGACAAAACACTGAGAGAACAGAGAAAGAAGAAGCTGACAAAGTATAATACCTACCCAGTGTATTTTACAAAAAAATAAAAAGTGTAAGAATAATAATGACCTTCTAGTTATTGCTGATGTTTTCCATTGGATAAAACGGCACAGTCTTCTTCTTCTGAGGTCTTCTGACACTAGAAGCATTCATATTGTAGATATTTAATATGTAGTCCTCAAATTCAGGTGGGCTACTTGCAGGAACCTAGACGTTTTAAAGCATCTGGCAGGGGCCTGTAAAAACGAGGCCAGAGAAACTAAAAGAGGGCAAGCTAGGAGAAAAATGGAGCATGCAGGAAGGTTTCAATATCTCCACAGGTTCCTTGACTGCTTTTTTCTCCACTCAAAAAGAGTCTCTTGAGTATTTTCTAGATGTGTTGAATAGGATTAAATAAGGTTTAAAAATGAGCATGCGGGACTCCGAGAGGTTAGGGACAAAGCTGTTACTTTAAAATCCATATTCTTGGCGTTTCTGTGGTTTGGTTGTCAGTGAGCTGAAAGGGCTGCTGCTCTTGGGAAAACATTTTGAATACCTGAAAAAGACAGTATGAAGGCACAGCAGAGGAGGAAACTAAAATGTAAGCAGCTTGTACTTGTAAAGGCCCACTTGGAAAATGGATACAAATCACGGGTAAAGCTCAAAAAAAGAGCAACAAATGAAAGTGGGGAAAGAGATCTTTCCTGAACTGAGACGTGACATAGGGGTTCATCTTCAAATCCCTGGTGCCTTCACTTTAACACTCATAGTAAAGCACATCCAAGAGCAGTTCAAAAGATACACATTCTTCTTTCCTGTTTGCTCCTGTAGTCTTCAACCTTTGGGTCTTAGGGTAACAGTCTTGGTTATTTTCACTCAGCCCTAGAAGAAAACACAAAATGATCTTTACTTAAGATTAATAATAAAAAAGAAACACAATCACACCAGGGTGTATTTTTTGAATGAACCATTTAAAATAAGAAATGTGAAAAATTACCCATGCTGAGGCCATTGTGGGCCCCGCATGTTAGAATTTAATGCAAGATACACCTCAATCGGGAACTATTGGAAGACCTCATTTATCAGTAATTACTGACTTGGAAATGAAGAAAATGGTGGCCAGGCGTGGGTTACTTACAGTGTTATGAAAGTGGATGATTAAAATGCTGTGAGAATATACTGATTTTGCATTGCCCAAAATCACTGGTGAGCCAATACACTGCTTGCGTGCTTCTCATAAGCCTTTAAAGAACAGGTTGCATGAATTTATTTGGGAAAT
Source organism: Brachypetersius gabonensis (assembly GCA_037577145.1). Classification (NCBI taxonomy): domain Eukaryota; kingdom Metazoa; phylum Chordata; class Actinopteri; order Characiformes; family Alestidae; genus Brachypetersius; species Brachypetersius gabonensis. Next base: position 9,647,774 of record JBBJLR010000007.1, on the reverse strand, counting down.
TGAGCCTGATCAAACCCAGCATCCTCTCAGGGGATTACAGTGTGGATTTAACTGTTAGCTGTTAAAAAGCCTAGCTTCTCAAAAGAGAAAACAGTACCAAACAGTATGTTGATCAACGGTTGTTCTAAAGGCAATATAAAAACTAGAACTAGACTTTAATATAAACACAACTAATCATACAATAAAGAGCTTAATGAATGCTTAGTGCTATGATTATGCTTAGCAGAGGATTACTTACAAGTTCTGGATTGTGTGTAATGCTCACCCAGGCTAAGAGCACACAAGGCCCTGAAGATATTGAAAGGGACGCCTTCATACCATCATCTTTGGTATGGCCAAATATTTTAAAGCTGTGTTTGACCCACACTGCTCCCAAATGACATTTATAAAAAAACAAGCTGACACTGTATTGTAAGCAACTGTACAAGATTATGAAAATGGGAATACTCTACATAACAGTATAGCATTTTTAACAGTACTTTCAATAGTAATTTAAATGAAAAGGGGTTGAGTGTGAGCATATAAAAAAATCCAGTATTTTGATGCAGTTATTTACCTGCATTAGTACTGTTCCCACATAACCAACACGAGGGCTTGAATGTGTGAACAGAAGCTGTTACATTACAGAATAGCTGTGTATTGCGTAAGCCTATGTTGTTTAGCTGAGCTTTCAGTTTGTATTAGTGAAATGTCACCGGAGAGTATTTTGTATGATTCTTTCGGAGTATTACATGTTCAGGTGTGTGTAGAGGGCTAATTTAATCCATTTGGTGTCTGGTCTTGTAAATAAGTGTCATATACACTTGGGAAACTAGGGACACTGGGGACATAACCCCTCCACATTTTGAAAGCCTTTAGTTAGTTGAATAATGAACAAAAATACTTTGGCATACATCATGTCATTAAAAGAAAGACCCAACATGCGTACTGTCTCAAATAGACCTAAAACCTCATCTTTTAACACAAATGAAAAGATTCAGAGGTCACAATGTCATAGAACTAAAGACTTGTTTCTCTAGCAGTTGCTTTTTCTGGCATGTGAACCTACGGTTTGACCTCCACACATGAAGTACAACATAACCCAGGGCTTCATTTGTCTGTGTGTATATGTCCTGTCTATTCCGGTCGGCCAGGATTTCATTGTTGGGCCAAACCCATTGATCTGAATCGCTCAGTGAGTAAGTGGACAGCCCACTGCAACTGCAATACCATTCTGTACTAGGAGTGATAATACATTCAGTGCTATTCACAATTCACAATAGTTCAAAACATTTAATGAAGAGAAATGACCTTAATCATGCTACAACTTCACCAGGAATGTCGTTATTAAAAATGACTGTGTCTGACGTGCAAATTCAACTGCTTTGATGTTTTTGCAATTTTAGTTGCATATCTTTTTAAACACACCCACACAGACTCACACACATACACACACACACACACAAACACACTCTGAACTAGGTATACGTAATTACAACACAACGATTAATATTTCTTTTGGATTTCCACAGAATAATTTACTGGGTGGATATTTTGGGTCAAAAATCGTCTTTGAAATGTAATCTTATGTAAATCATATGTAGTATTCTGTTCACTAAAATAATCTAGTATGTTTCATTGAATAAAACAGTTATGTCTGATTAACAAAATAAAAACTAAGGATGTTTTATTTTTTTTGTAAATGTAATTTTTGGTTACAATGTACTGTACTGTAATGTAAATAGAAGTAAACGTGAAGAAGTGTACATAGAAAAAAACAGATTTCCAAAATTAGATTTCTGTTTCTTTGGAATGTCAGTATACTGATTTCAGAGGTGGTACATTTTGCTATATCTTGTTTTTGGAGATTTATTATGCACAGAACCTCTTGGAGAAGAATCCAAAATAAACCTGGTTCCGTTACCATGAGCATCAAAAGGCATCAAGATCAGAAGGTTCAGGAGGCTAACCTAGCCCACATTTAACTGAGAGCCAGAGCACCTCCTTAGGAAACACTGCCTCTGCAGAATTATTGTGTGCTGACATTCCTATAACTGTCAAGGTCGGCATTTGTTCTTGTAAATCAAAATTCTCATTTTCAAAAATTATTAAACCCTTAAAAAATCACAGAACATCTGTATTTTTTTTCTTATAGGTTATATACATAATTAAGAATCTGAAATTCAAATATCATTCCAAATGTCAGAACTTACGAAACTTAACATTGAAAGTTAACTGCAAGATTACATTAAAGAGAATACTTAATGTAATGTTCTCACATAAAATGTTCATTTTTCAATAAATTCATCTGCTGCAATTATGAGTCATTCAGTATTTAAGATGGAGGACTGCCTGCAGTGCTAGCGTTAGCCATGTTAGCTTGTGGTGCGTTTCAGACGCAGAACGCCGGTACTGTTACTGTACTTTAACACAGAGTTGTAGGTTGTGCAGGTCTCCGTGCTGTTTGTGTGTCTAGAGTAGAGTATCTCCACACGTGTGATGTGTGTCTGTCTTCTCTGCTGCATGTCTCTGGTCTTGTTGTGGTCTCGTGTTTAGATTCCCCTTGTGCCAATGGTACCAGCCCTTTTATGAAAGGACTATAATTGGTTAAACCAAGGAGCGCGTGTCAGTATAAGCCAATCAGAGGCAGAGATTGCATGACATAAACAAGCTAGGGCAGAGAGAGGAAAAAAACACACGACTAGTCGACTTCCCTCAAGGGGCGTTGACTCGTGCCTCTAGTCGGGAATTAACACAATATATATATATATATATATTTTGTGTTAATGTCCTAATATATATATACACCCACATACACACATATATATACACTGATGAAGAAGAGGACCAGGAAAGCAGCATGAGTGATAATGAGTTTGTGCCGATTAAAAGTTAAAGTCTTAAAAAGAAAGAAAGAAGAAAAAACATTGTAAAGTCGTCTCTTAATACATTTGCTACCAAATATACCAGATATGAAGGACATATTATTGCAATATAAATTATGATATATTTTTGTTATTATGGAATATTTTAGCAAAGAAAACCAACATGTGCATTTTTCTGGCTTCAAGCTTGAATGGCAATACAATGTTCCAGATTGCCAGCAGTTGTGGTTGTGCTCTTATGTTTGTTTGCTTCTGGATTGGTCTTTTTCTTGTAAGTAGGATTTTGAAGCAGTCCTGATACTTTTGCTTAAATATAGTTTCTGTGTGGTTTTCCACCTCTGGATGTCAGGGCGTTATGTTATCTGCCCTCTCACTCTTCGCTATGTGGGAAACTTTTGAGTGTCAGATAAGCTCAGTGCATTTCCAGGGTCACTGCGATATGGAGACGCTCTAGAATAATGTATGGCAAAGAGCCACCATATAAAATGTATTTACGGCTCTATCAGTTGTGGGTAGTTTCAGTGTTCGTTGACTGAAAGGTCTCTTAAACAGGCTGAGGCTTCAGTAATGGTGACGCTCTTGAATTCTTGAATTGAGGTCAGTGGGTGCTGTTGGTGAGTACTGGAAAAATACATCATGTCTAAAAGTATCCAGATATCCAGTTAGACAGCCTATACACAGGTAGATTGGCCTCAACAAGCTCAAAATGGGTTTAGCCCAGGATTCAGTATATTTTCAGAACTGAATGTATGGAGTTGACAAGGGCAGTAAATCAGATCTTTTCAGGTAAAGCTGTCTAAAAAATATGCTCTTTCCATAATCTAACATGGCTAAAATTACACAAAATGTACAAAAAATGAACATAAAACCCCTTGCATGAGATCATTTACGTGATGCTACACCGACTCCACCGCCTTATTAGCTTGTTGTAAGTTAGTATTTTGAAAAAAAAAAAATCATTTGTTTGTCTCTCCAACCCATGCCCCATCCCTCTTATTTTCCCTTTCCTTTTTTGTTTTTATCCTTTGTCAAGATTATTTGCCCATGTTCAGATGTTATGTAGGTAGATTAAGCTTCACCGTGAATATGATTTCAATGTCATTCAATAAGCCACGGATAAACTCTTCATCCATCCATCTATCCATCTCTCTCTCTCTCTCTTACCTCTTCAGGTCAAAATCAGGTCAAAAACTGATGAGGATCAGAATACCTGGAAGCCGTTGACACTACAAGCTATTACATCATGGTTTCACAGGATTGGCATCACTGGGGTTTAATGTAAAGTCGTGGCATGTACAGATGTACTAAGAATTATGAACCATTTCAACTAAAATAAATAACTTATCTAAACAAAGCATTTCACATAAAGTGTTCAGTCAATGCAACTGACTGCAAACAACCAACCTAACATGTATATATGTTGCCTATAGAGTGTCCATATATAACATGAGCAAATGTAGACAAGTGTGAAAAAATTGAATCCACACAGCATTATGCTGATATGAGAATGGTGAGAATATTCGTTGAGGTTCATACTAATCTGTTCCTCTGCCTCCCTTTCAGAAATGATCTCATACTGATGATCTCTAAAGCTCATACTTGATTTGATTCTCTAATTGGACAGGACATGCATGTACTTCCATATATTTTCAGCATACTGAGCTTTTCTATAGATGTCCAACCAGATGATTATTTAATATTCTGTCAGTAAACACTGGCTCCTGGTTAGTGAAAATTGAACAGGATCTGAGAGAAAAAAAACTGTAGATTATGTGTGTAGTGGGATATCTATTAGGTATATACAGGACAGACATATCCATCACAGTACCACTATGATAGCACTTTTGCTGTAATTAAGACACAGTGAGACTCTTGAGAACTAAGTATTACAATCACAGCCTTTTATATGGACATCACTGTAATCTTTCCTGGTGTCTGAGAAACAGTGTGTTCGGATGTCACCTAGCTTAACCCAGTACCACCCTGATGTGGTAAAGTGTATGTTTAGTGCATGTTAGAAGTGGTACACACTTAGGAGCCTACCCCATGGCTACACACACCAGTATATGAAACTGGGACAAGCCAGTGATTTACTTTTTAGATGCAAAGCCCCTAATGGACCTGCCCTGCTATATGCATTCATATAGCATTGTTCATATCTAGTACACTGATTCAACCTACAAGGCCCTTGGAACTAAAAAAAAACCCACTGAATGTCACCCAAATGTTGCTTAAGGGGGAGTTCTCTGGTTCGCTGTTCTCTCGAGCTCCATCCAGAACCTTTGAGATGAGTTGGACAGGCGTTTGTGATCCAAAGCTATTTATCCATCATCAGTACCTGACCTCACTAATACTCCTATGGCTGCATTGCTCCTGATTATTATATGTCTATTCAGAAAGAATTCCATGTGGAATAACTGCAGCATCTTTGCTCTGTAAGAACATCAAATATATATATAAGTATATATGTTTATATATATATTTATGCTTAGCAGTTTCCTTTTACTGTTGCTGACTAGTGGAAGCCACCAGCAGCAGGAATACATCAACCCAGATACTGCCATGCAAGTCAATACCACCATCAATCTCCCTGTGCCACAAAATGGGGCCACAAAATGTGCTCTTATATCAATACATTCACATGCATTATCTCTCTCTGTGCACCCTGCCTCGTTCTCTTTCAATGTAATGACAGGTATGACAGTGTCAAGACAACGTTCATTTTGTCTAATCACTGTAATGAAGTGTTCTTAAACTTAGAGCGGTGAAAATCCTAGATCAATCTCAGCTCTTTAATAATGCGAACACTTTAACAAGAACGATACAGCCATCTTTGTGTATGCGAATTAAATCGAATACTTCAAATTCCGCTTAACCCCTGGTCTAATTCCCATGTAGGAAAACAAAGATATTGAAAGTGTTTTGACAGTACACACAGCTTAATAATGAGCTTTGTCATCACCTGTCAAATCAAGAGATCTTTTGCGCTTCATCATATATAGTGCTTGTGCTGAGATATGGAGGACTTTCTAAAAATACTGGTAAACGAAAACATGATGGTGTGCATGTACATGAGTGCCCTATCCAAGAGAGAGATGACAACAACCAACCACATGTCTGGTGAGGTGTGGAGGTGACAAAAGGGTGCTTGAGATCTAAAAATACTCAGGATATACCTAATAAAGGCTTGGTCGCATTAGACACGGGAAAATGAACCTCCATGCCACAATGTATGGCAAGGGTAGTGGATGTCTGATGTGGTTTCATCGTTATAACACAGGCTACTACACACTGCTAGTTGCATGAAATTTGTAACACCTCAGTGTTGATGAGATTTCAGGTTTACTGGGGCACTTCATTCACACTCTTTACCACCTTTGGCCTTGTCACAGCATAAAATCAGAAAATAATTCCAATTACACTAAATCTCCGTTATTTTAATTCCATAATCATTTCTGCTGTCCAGTTTCCTCCCTCTCTTAGATCTAAATACACACTGACTCTGATCTAGGTTAATTGTGGATTTCTTGTGTGTCCTTATTTTACACTGATTAACCAAGATATTCTTACAACCATTGTGATTACTTTCAATATATGATACAATATTCAGTTACAAAGAGGAGTAAGGACACATTAAACGTTGTCGGATGTTTCTTCTGAAATCAAATTATGAATGGTGACCCTCCTTTGTGTGGGAACAGCCTTTGCTCTTCTAGTAAGGTTTAAGAGATCAGAGATGTTACAACATAGCTGTGAGGATTTGAGTGCATTCAGCCACAGTAGCATTAATGAGCTCAGATACTGATGTAAGATGATTAGTTCTGAATCACCAACACACCCCAAAGGTGCTTTATGATTCTCTATCACTGATCCACAACCCAGCACTAGGCGGCTTTATATCCCTCTAGTCAACATATGACACTGAGCATGGTGACATTACAAGCTATGTTTTCACTTTTAGCCGTATCTCTCTCACATGTGTCCCTCTCTCCTTGACTGTACTTTTGCATACAACTCTGGACATGTTTTCAGCATTAATGATATACATCTGTATGGATATTTAAATAATTTAAAAACTATTATTTTATTTGAAGTAAATATAATAGCCTTTTTTACAATCAAAGTTGTAACCTTTCCTCTAATTTACTCTAATCTCTGCTCAGTATAAAAACGTAGTGTAAAGTATGAGGTAACAGTAATGAACTGTGTGCTTCTCTTAATGCACATAATTCACTGTCATTGTGACTCACAAGGAGAGTCTGCCAAAGGAAGGTGATCCTCAAATTGAGGTCATGTGTACATTTTCAATGGATGTTCATGTGCAATGAAACAAGAAAGCCAATGAATGTGTTGCCAATACTGCAGTCAATATATAAACCAGAGAGTAGTCATATGGCTTAACTATATTATTAACACGTAATTGACTTTATAAACTGAGTAGCAGCATGAAGGAACACCCCTGGGTAATTCTGATAGCTCTACTATTGTCCACTGGGGTATTGGCATCTTAATAGAGAACAACTGCAACAGCTTTAATATTACAGACAACACAGTAAGTGAAGCTGAAAAGGTGTGATTGTAACTTGTGAAACAGGTTTCTGTTTTCTGTAAATCTCACAATTATAAGGTAAATCATTGTATGACTAAAAATGGGGTCAACCAGGCAGTGATATCAAAAGTGACCTTAGTCTGGTCAGTGGTCCAGACAAAAAATGTTAATATCAATTTTTAAAAAAAACCGACAATGCAGGGTCCTCTGTCCTTACACAAGAGTATAGTAAGTTGAAATTAAATAAAAATTTAGTTACAGTTACAGTGGAACTTCAGTGAAATGCTAGAATTCAGTGAAATATTTAAGTGTCATTTTTTGCATCTAAAATAAATACTAATGCTTGAAAGTATGAGGTTTACAGTAACACAATATAAGCGCTGAACCAAGAGAATGGAATAAAATTAAAACCAAAAGAAAAAAAACCCCCAAATAATAAAAGAGAACATGTGAATAACAAAACGGAACTGCAAAAAGTGCGTAAAACCAAATAAACGGTCTTCCCTCTTGTTTCTTCACTCCTAATTACCACTCTACAAAAAACCCACGATTTTTTTCTCCTATCAGCCTGCAGTCCATTCAAATACGCATGTAGACAATCCATCAGTGACTACTGTTGCATGTGAATATATGTATTTTAATGTGTTCTGGTGTGCGACAGAGGCAGCTAATGCTGCAGAATGTCGTATTGTCGTATACAGTATACCTGTTTATGGTCCTCTCAGTATACTCTCTCACAGATAACTGACAAGAATATACAGTGCATAAACACAACACCTGCCCGTCGGAGGTCGTCACTGTTCCTGCGCCTCGTCTCAGAGATGTTAGTAAATAAAGAGACTCACCTGCTTCACTGAGAGCAGCTGCTCGAGTATCCAGCGCGATGAGATCAGTGAGAGAGGAGCTTACACACACCAGCCCTGACTTTAGAGTGTGGCGCAGAGTTACACGCACAGCCCCCCCCCCCCCCCTTCCAGTCAAACAAACTCACACACACAAACACACGCACATATACACATCAACGCTGTTTCTCGTGCGTGCGCGCTCTCTGCAGAACCGACAGCTCTCCTTATTTTCTGTCTGTCTGCCTGTCTCTCTCTCTCTCCCTCTCTCTCACTCACTCACAAACCCTCTGTCTGCCTCATTCACTATTTCTGTCTCTCTCTCTCTCTGTGCCTCTCAGAGTCTGTCGTCTCTCTCTCTCTCTCTCTCTCTCTCTCTCTCTCTCTCTCTCTCTCTCTCTCCCTCTCTCTCTCTCTCT
>JBBJLR010000007.1:9612443-9635948 GCA_037577145.1 Brachypetersius gabonensis | reverse complement strand
ACACACACACGCGCACACACACGCGCACATATTTGTGGTTGTGTGTGTGTGTGTGTGATTGTGTATATACACATGCCATGAACTAATGGGTTTTTAAAAGACAAACCATCAATCTTGTTTAAAATCTTGTTTAAAATCTTCATAAAAGAATGTTTCATGGTATTTCACAGTATCTTTTAAAGGTCCTTGGTAGCCTTTGTTATCAAATATTGTTATAGTAGCCTTTGTTATCAAACTAAACCTAAAAGCCACATGTAGAGGAAATGCAGAAGTAACCAAATGAAACAACGGTTTGTATATATTGTATTTTTTTGTAAATATCAATAATAGCTCAGGAAAGTTCACTTACCATTGTTTTTTACTCTTTGACAGAAGATTAACCTAAACTGACTGCATACGACTGCTACACACTGTAAAGGATAACAGGGATATTTATTTGTTTGAGTTTAATAAAATCAGGTAAACAAAATCATGTGTGAAGTAAACATTATGCAAAATCAAAAGCATTCCAAAACGTACTCAAATGTGTGAAAAACATGTAAAGAAGAGGTAAAAACGTTATATCTTAAATAGCCAAACCAGCGATAAAATTTAAATCACTTTTGATGTTCGTTCCAGGGGTTCTTTTACACACAGTCAGGCTTTTATCACAGTATAGCTGTATCATTAACAGCATGAATGTGCACTTTTTTTTAAACATTTACTGTGAACCCTAAACTAGTGGTTAAGTCTGGAGCTGAGAATTGGAGTTAGCGGATCTATAATGGCCCAGGCCAAAGCCTCCAGTCTCACAATGTGCCAAAGTCCTGATTGCTTCCATCTGTGGTGGGTAAACCACACATTATTAAATATCTTTTGTACACGTTTGCAATTTGGAATTCATCTGCATCTGCAAAGTATGTGACGGTTTTTGATTTTAGAATACCCTGAAAGTTTCTGTGAAGCCGAACCTATAGGCTTGTTCAAAAACATGAGCCAGAACTCCAAACAAGTAGAAAATATGCAACACCAAAAAAGTACAATTGTTTTGCACTTGCTTGAAATGAACTCAAAATATACAAAAGCTGTTGGCTTTTACAATGTCTGATCAACACAATAAGCACATGTTTAAATGTTTACATATCACTCATAGTGTTGATTTCACAAAATAGTTTAGATAAACGACTACCGTGACGCATAATAATTAAGATTTGGACTTCCAATATAAAAATCATGTGTCATTTATAAAAGACATTGGTCTTTTAGGTAATATACATCCAGTCTAGATGGTTGGACCACTGTACTGCAGTGGACCACTGTACTGCATGTATATTCTGGGCTCCAATACACCTGATCCAGTTCATGAACGCCTGGCTAATGTGGATCAGATGTGTAGAGGCAGGCAAGAGTTGAAATCGTGCAGGGTGGGGACCTCAGAACTCCTTACCTAAGTCTGAATGAACAGGACTGATTGAAGCCAGTGGCTCCCCGTTTTGGTTCTGAACAAACCCTGTCCTGCACATTTTATTGTTTTTTTTTTCTCTAATACACCATTTTGGGTCAGGAAACAATATAAATTGGAGGATATTTTAGTCCAGAGTCCAGTTTTAAGGCAGGGAAAACACTTTTAGCTAGATTTCAGTATATTTTATGTAATGGTGAAAGTTATAATAGGGTATATGATTAGACTGCAGTTCACACAAGAATGAAAATTAAACAATTAAATTAATTTGATCAGTGGAAATAAATGGAAAATAAATACTCTGAATTTTCATTAAAATATTTAGTCTGTATTTGACACTTTCATATAAGAAAATTATTTATATAGATGCTTTCATTTGATTTGCAAAAAAAGTGTTACTCATTATGACAGGTTATACAGTTTTGGGATCTAGTGGAACTACAAAACATTTTTGTGCAAATTTCTAATAACATGTTATAGATTAATTTTTGGATTGTTTCAAATAGTGTCTTTATGTATTTTATAGAGGGATTTCTTCTATTCCTTAGCTCAATGTCATTTACTAGTATTACAAGATACCAGTTGAAACAGTCTTCAGCATGTCTGCTCACAGTGGGCATGCTGAAATGTGATCAGACCCATTCCTTATCTCAGAATTGAGCATTCCTCAAAGTTTTGAGGATTTACCAAAACAATTTGGGTGACTATTGACTTACATTTATGGCATTTATCAGACGCTTAAAAGCAACTTCCATTCTCTAACTGCAGGGGGCAGTCTCTCCCTGGAGCAACTTAGGGTTAAGGGTCTTGCTTAGGGACCCAGTGGTGGTGCTGAAGGTAGGATTCGAACCCAGGACCTCTTGGTCCGGAGGTAAGAATCCTACCCACTGAACTACCGCCACACTTCTAGCGCGCATTAATGATGTTAACAGTAAACTAAAGCACTAAAGAAGTTATGCAATAGATTGCATCTGGGGAAATGATGCATTTTGTACATTTATGAAAGTGTGTAGATTTAAGATGTTTGCTTAATGAGTGTGTGTACAAACCTATCCTGCTGAATCTAGTGTCCAGCAGAGTCAGTCCAACTGAGATCAGCTTCCACTCCTATTTGAGTCTGGAGGTGTGTTAGACTTTTTCAGAACAAAGTGGCCTTATGTAAGCTTTTGCCCTTTACAACTTAATGCAGCACGAATCTAATTAAATTACTTTGATCTAAAGTGGGAATCTTTCTCTGTTGGAGACAGGGGTATTCTTTGCATGTCGGTTTTTGGAAATATGAACAGATAGAACAGGCATTGATATTCATGATGTAACGTTTCTTACATAGAATGCTCATGCTTCACCACTGTCACTGGCTTCATATTTGTAACAGAATAGGAGTTAACAACTCGCCCAGCTTCTGTTAAAGGTCGGTGAGTAAACACGGGGCAGATTAGAACATTCCTCGAGGGGCAACACCAGAGTCGCAGCAATCTGAGTGAACTCTGTCCAGTATATGGAACTAAGGACAAAGCGTGTTATACAGTGAGCACAAGTTTTGATATTTTTTTAAAAGTGGGTTGAATAGGTAATTTGTACTTAATTAGTCCAACCTCACAACATTTAAATTAAATTACATTTAACAAGGAAAACAAAACTAACATTTTTTTTGGTATAAAAACTGCATGTTTCCAAAGTATTGGCACCTCTTGAAGTTCTCACAAACAAAATGCAAGGAAAGTGTATTTCCACTTATATTTGTCTTTTAAGTCCATGACTTCTTGCTCACCTTTAAATATAAAACTAAATGCCCTTACATTGCATTCGGAGTGGTTCACTTGTTCACTCATTCACTATTTACCAAACAGAATTTACCATGCAGTTAACTAACTGGAGAATGATGATGAAACAGCTCACCACAGGTGCCTGAAGGGGACATTTTCTTTCATCCAACTATGAATGCAAGTTGTCCTGGGGTTCGCTTGACGTGGCCAGAACAAAAAAGCTTTAGTAATGAACACTAAGTGGGTTTGATGCAAAAAGAAGAAAAAATCTTGCCCTCCTGTTACATATGGTGGAGAACCATAATGCTTTGAGGCTGTTAATCCTACAAACACTCTAGAGGCAGGACACATAACATGATGGACTTCATGAAGTACCAGAATATTTTTAAAATTTGCATAACTGGATAAAAATGAGTAAGATCCAAACACATCCAAATCCACTTCCTCTCATTTATTGCCATTCATTAGCATTTCCAGGTTTAGATTTGGGACTTTTACAATTGGATACTGATGAAGCACCTGTCAAGGGTTTTGAATGATTGGGAACTACTTACTCCTGTTGGCAAGTGAGAGTGAAAAAACATTTTTATAAGCCTTCAGAAGCCATTGATCAAACCCATTTTGTCTTAAGTCCAGAAGAACAGGGCATGGGTCAAGGAAATGGACGAGCTCTAGCTGAAAGTGAATATAGGCATCAACGCCAGACATGGTGGATCAATAACTCATCTTGAGCTTAATTAATCAGCTGGGAAAGAAACAAACCATTTGTTACATGCAAAAACGTCCACCCATTTAATTAAATCTGCTGTTCAGATGTAGTCAAACAGGTGGGGGAGCTGTCAGCAGACAGTCAAACGTTTTAGAGAATTAATTAACATAATGTAGGCAAAGCACAAGGGCACAAGAAAATTTAAGGGGACCGCTGATGTTTATGTTGTCAGTTGTTACTCTTCCAATAACCTGATCATTTGAGTCACCTTTGTGATGCACAGCTCTGCAACACAAATAGGCCTAGCTGGGAGTCTGGGCAGCACAGTGTTTCTCAGAGAATGTGAACCCTCTGATGGAGAAGGAGACTGCTTCAACCAGACTAGACCGGTTCAAGCTACTATTTGCCGGTGAGGTGAAATTTGTTCACTTCAAGAAATTCAGATGTAGTCTAATCTAATCTAAGATTCTGATATAGTGTCATTTTATTGGGTTAATTATATGTAGGTTAGTATAGACAGGTAGGCAGATTACACTGAATTACACTGCATTCAAAGTGCTGTCAGGTCCTCCTGTAAAATTCATGAATTTTATCAAGATCACACTGCTATATAATAATACTGTATTGGGCATAATCATAATAAGTTATTATTAGGATGATCAAATAAGTTGCACTCTATCTACTAAAACAGTGTTGATGGTGATTGCGGTACACTATGAAATGTGGGACAGAGTAGCAGTGGATTTGAAATGTTGTTGAGGATTTAATTGATGTAAATGATTCCCTTAAGTTATGTTTATGGGCAATTATTTGTATTGTTATTAGATTTCTTTCTTTCTCTAGTTGAATTAAACCAGCTTAAATTGTTTACCACATACATGACTTTTTTGAAGAAAACCTTTTCGGAAAATAATGCCTTGTAAATCTACATTCCTTTAAAAAGTGTGCTACAAAACGTTAGCGGAGCAATGGCATGGTAGAAACATTTAGTTCTCTAAAGAAACATGTTTGTAAATAAGATCTGTGAGTATGAAAAATGGTTCTACTGTATATTGAACTTTGGAACTCTCTACCACGCTCACTCCGTTCTGTGAGCAATATCTCGGAATTTAAATCATGACTCAAAACTCATCTGTTTTCTGAATGCTACACCCCTGACTAACTGCTTTGTCCTACCTACCTGTCGTGCTTTTCTTCTGATTATCTTTTGTTCTTTCCAGTTTGCTGTTTCTGACTTTTGTATATTTGCTGATATTTGTCTGTTTGTACCATCTTTCTTTACTACATGCATTGCATTGTAAAGCGTCCTTGAGCTCTGGAAAGGCGCTATATAAATAAAAAATGTTGTTATTATTATTATTGAAAATTCCTTTCGGAAATAATGTCAATGGTTTAAAGGGTGAGTCTAGAAAAGAATATAAAACCTATAAATGAGCTCTTGCTTCTTGCTATATTTAGAGGTTCCCTCATATATATGTCTCTCTCTTTCTCTCTCTGTCTCATTGTCTCTCTCTCTCTCTCTGTCTCTTTCTTTCTCTCTGTGTCTCCTTTTCTCTCTCACTCTGTTTATCCCCTTTGCCTATTTTGGCAGGCCTGTGCCAGGTATTTGTTGAAATTCCACACACCCTGCAGGGAGAGGTATGTTCCCTCCCTTTCGTCTCAGCCACGGTGCCTGTCTCTGTCCATCTTGTATGTGCAAACATGTAACACATGCCTGGGACACCTAGAACACGCAAACCCATGTCACTGAGCCCTGACCCAAAGCAGTGTCTTGATCTTACGCTCAGGCCTGTTTCAGTCTTAGGATCATACTCAATTTATTCACAAAACATACAGACAAGTTAAAATCCACACATTTGTCCATAAACCATGCATATGCCCCATATGGATTACATACATGTTGTCACTGTCAAAACAAAACTAGGAGAGAAGAAAATGTTCACATTTGCATGGTTTTATTATGTAATTTTGGAGCATTTCTAGATCTGTTGATCATTTATTTTCACAAAAGTTCATTTTCAAACAAAATAAAAGCAAATGTGGATTTTGACAGTGGCAGTATGACCAGTACTATTCACGATGAGAATGTTCTAAACCTACCCTAATCTTGCTTCTGGTTTTACAAATGAAACACAACAAGCATATTAGAAAATTTGTTAAAAGGCTACTTTTTCTGGTCCTAACATCATAAGTTACGCTAATTTCCTAATTTTCTTACAAAGTATGACAAATTCAAACACACATTCTTAGAAAAACCTGTTAACATAATAGTACCCCATGTACAATATGGTACAGAAATACAGAGATGTAGTTTCAAGTTGTATTAACTCCATTCACCCTGTTTTGACTTTTTTCTATTTAAAATAGTTATGAAATGGTACAATTATGCTTCTTTAACTCATGTTGTACCTTTGGGGGTATATATACACTATTTGAACCTTTGGGGACTGATATTTACCACATGGTTCCTTTTTCTGACAGGATAAGCTGTAATGAATTGTTCCAATTACAGATTTAAAGCACCATGTTATGTATTCAGTTACAGTCATCATATGCTAGAAAGCATAAAGAAGAATGTATGGAGTGATAAAACCAGTGACTGATTCTCTTCACTGCGGCTGCCACAGAAAGCCAGCAGCAGAGAGTTGAGCTCTTGAAGCCATTCTAACACACAAACACCTTTTTTCACTCCATGGGTTAGAAATCCTTGAGTGTCGGCGGATTTGGTGTTGAGTGCTCTTGTGAAGAAGGAGTGTGTTGGAGATGTGTGTGTTGGACGCTGGATGTGCAGATCTGTGTATGTTGGCCATGGAGCGCATGTGGTGTCTCTGGTCTGGGTGTGTGTGTGTGTTGGCATGGGGAGTGAAACTGAAGTTGGTGTCAGTAGCTCACGAGGAAACATTGCAATAACTCTCTCTGTCTCTCTCTCTCTCTCTCTCTCTCTCTCTCTCTCGTTCTCTCTACCCCTCCCTCCCTCCCTCTCTCTGGTCAGTGGCTTCGACACATGTTCCTTTCCACTGGACTGCCTTCATCCTATGAGTCATCCTCATTTTACAGGAAACAGCATGTGTGCACTGACCATCTCGTATGTGTTTAATGGATCTATTTGCTATTACTGTATTTTATGTTTGAATCAAACACATAGAGATGACTGAGTTAAAATAACGCTCTTGCGTAACAGCTTGGTGTAGTTAATGAATAGCAAACAAACATATTCTTGGGAATAAAAATCTGTTTTTCTGGCTTTATGTGTTGATTTAATTGAGGTCAGATTTGAGTTAAAGACAATAACTGTGCATAACCCCATTTAATGTTTGAATTATGTTTAGATATGGCACCAATACAGTGTCTTGAGTGCACTTTTCTCTTTAAGAGTAGACACTCGTATTTATTCATACATACCATCTATATTTCCTTCTATGCAGCATCTACGGCTCCAGTCTCTGTTTCTGGTTTCTCCTTCCTCCCTTTTATGAGTGGGTGGATATGAATATGATGTAGATCATTAGATGTTTTGGATGACTAAGGAAATGAAAATGTCTTTCGCCACACTTTTCAAACGTTTTCTCTCCATTAATGGCAATGTGTTACTGCGTGGCCCTGAGGGTGCAATGCAGTACTTGGTGTGAATGGTCTTCAGATCACTGCCTCGTCTGTGGTTTGGAAGGTGGTATATATCCGAATTTCTTCCTGCATTTTTCAGGCATGATTAACCTATATGGAGGGCTGAAGCTGGTCTCTGGCTAATGGATTGAAAGCTATTATTATTATTACTTGTACTGTGGCAAAACACACCACTTTTAATGCTAGAAAGTAGACATGTGGTTTCATATGTGTCATTAGTAATCCTTCACTTTCCTCGTGAAGAGGCAGGACCATACTGAATCCCACTTTATATTAAGAGGCCCTATTAACTCTGCAGTTTCACATCAATAATACATATAAAGTGTCTCTAATAATTCTAAAACCACTTTAAAAATAAATGCAACAGCAGTATAAGTGTGGATGATGATACAAAGGGATTACAATAGTGCAGCTACACATTTATTTATTGCAGTTTTTTCATGTAATTACACAAGTGCATCCTAAGTAAATACAAGCACATATAGAAGTAAAAACTGAAGCTGATAAATGTGCTTTTACATAAGCCACACTACCATAATACAGCTGTACATAATACAGGGAACCTCAGGGGGGATTCAAACCCATGCCCTTCAGATCTCAGAGGCAACTTCCTAAACATTAGGCCACCACCTGCCCCCTTTTTAAAAGTAAAAAAAGAAAAACAAATTTCATAATCAGCCTTTCCAAAAAATTCTCAGTGTGGAGAAAATCCTGCTGAATGAACACCTGCAGGGTTCAATTTCACTGCAAAGGCTGGTTTCCTTGACACAGACAATCCCTTCCCTTGGTCAAAGCTGCATTTCCAATGCAAAGAACATTCTTAATCAATTCATGGCCACAATCTGGGTCCTGGAAACTCACACGAGTGTTTAATTTAACAAAGTATGGTGCTTAAGCAACATGTACAGTGTTTATTCCTTTTTACTATGCTCATAAATTATTTGGTCATAGTTTTAATTAATTAGTCATAGTTGAAGTACATGTGGGGATAATTCAGAGAAACAGCAGGTGAATTGTAATAATGCAACGAACCGGTTTCCTCCATCCTCCTCCATGGGGTGAATGATTATGAACCCCCCCCCACACACACACACACACAGCCCTCCACTCGGCCCCATCCCGCCCCTCTTCTCATGCCCTGTCCATCCCTCCTTCTTCCAGCCAGACACATGAGATGAGGCAGAGGAGCAGGAGAGAGGCAAGGTGATCTGGAGGTTTGCAGAAGAAATCGAGATATAAAAGCATCTGAAGCAACGAGCAGAAGAATCCACCCGCTCTGGACAGAATGGAAAAATGACGTAAAGAGACGCGATGGAGCCCGAAGTGAAAAGTTTGTCTCGAGTGGAAACGTGAGGAGATCGTGTCTGCGGGCCCGTGCGCACTAACTGGAACATGACAGTGGGACAGACGCGGTAAGACCCCCAGTTACAGTTTCCCACACCTATCTAATCATTCAGATTGTTTTTTTAAACAATTTAAACCATTAGATTGGACCGCGATCATTCCTAAATAAATAAGTAAAAAAATTAAGCTATTTCAGATTGTTTTCCGCTTGGTCTTACTAAGGTTTACCGTCGATTCGTTTTTTCCACTGTACTCGAAGATAAATTTGTCTTCTTTTTGTGCAGCAGACTATAAAATTTACTGATGCGGAAAACAATTATGTTAATTAATTCTTAGTAAAAATGGGGAAAATGCGATTATTATTATTATTATTATTATTATTATTATAAGAACGATTAAACAAATCATCATAATCAGTTCATTCCATTTGATTTCAACACTACATCCAAACTACCATTATTTCGTGCTTTATGTCTAAGTTAAATTCCCCATTATAAAACATGCTTAAATAGAGGACATTTAGCTTAGCTAACTGTTAGTAAATATATTTTAATTCGTTTAATTTCTTACAATACAGGTCAAATTGAAACAATTAAAATGAGCACTTAAATTTCAAACCATACCGCTAAGCTAAATATTGAAAGTTCTCACACTAAAAATACATTGTATTCAAATGTACGTTGTTTTTAAATGAATAAAATATGTGTCCTCAGTTCTCCACAAATGAGTGAAATGAAATACAGTAACTGTGTAGATGCAACATATGTGGTACTGAGACGTTTGAATCATGTAAATCCATTCCAGCTCTCTATGGAGGGAAAAGCACCCTACCATTCTGTTAGAGTACAGTCACCCTGAGGGTCCATAGCCAAAACTATACGTTCTAAGTAGAAAATCAATAGTCTATATCTATACGTCGTTCTTTATCCCTTTATCCCTGAGACAGTCTGGAGGGAGGACCACCATGTACCACCCCCACCCCACCCCCTCTTAACCCACTTGTAAATTTGCCCCTGGACTCGCCTTTGATCTTCTCTCAGATAAAGTTACAGACTAGAGGTCTCACACAGGGGTCCAGAAGGGAATGTAAGGGTACAAGGAGTGATTGGTTGGCTATTTACAGTATATCTATAAAGCAAAACCATAATTCAGCTGTGAAAAACAACAACAAATAAAAACAATAGACTGCATTAATATAAGATTTAATATCTAAAACTACCTCCTTACAAAAACAGTTGTAATCGCAGTTTATACATAAATTTGTCTATTTCTTGTGTATAAAAACAACATCACATTCTTTTACTAAAGTAAAAAAGACAGTGGTGGGGTCTAGTTGAGATCTGGTGGTCTACTAGCATTTCAAAATTAAACAGGCTTAAATAATTTGGGGAGAGAGAAAAATTAATATTTTACATCAGGACTACATCTCTGTACTGACTCAGTAGACGACATCACAGCTCAAGAAGAAATATTGATAACTGTTGGAGTAATTGGAAGGTCATCATTTAACATGCATTCATGTAAGGATGTTTTTACTTACAGTCTGTCACTGATGTACATCAGAGGTCCTAGAGATCTATTACCCTGCACAGATCAGATCTACAGTACTGTGCAAAAGTCTTAGGAAACTACGCAATTTGTTTTTTGATGAAACTTTTTTTCTGTTACTAAAGTTAACATAATGCAAGAATAGAATAAATACAAACAAACAATAAACATTAGTTTTGTTTGTTAAAAAGGAATTGATATTTTGTGAGCTGGTAAGGAGAACACAGGATCGGTTCCTGTTTTCTCTTTGGTTCCTCCATGTGTTGTTTGGATTTGTGAAATTCCATCAGCAATTCCCTCCTTGATTTAATGAAGGATTGATCGAGTCAAACTAGGTTTTTGATGGAAGCTACAAATAATACTGAGCTTCTACAAAACGCATATTGAAATACTGCACACAAATTCACTATTTTATAATGTTAATGTCTGCTTAGTATGTTTAGTAAGACTAGTGTGAAACACACTTTTCATCAGTTTTAAATATTATTTTAGCAGTGGCTAAGTCTTTTGCACAGTATTGTAACTCATCTGGCAGATGCTCCTGAAGGCTGTGCTTAATTGAATCAGGTTAAACTGGGGTTAGAGCTGAATCCATAGAAATTAGACTTGGGCATCTGTTTATGAATGTGAATGCCACCATGCATATCTTCATATTTGGGTCATTAAATGGATTTTAAACAGTAGCGCCCTTAATCTGTCTGGACTCATTATTTACTTGTTCTTCTTCCTTAATCCATCCAATCCTCACTACCTCAATTGTGCCTTTCCCTATTGTATCTTATTTGTCCAAGTAGACTACTAACAAACCTAACTAACTAATAACACTGACCTCCCGACAGCCCCTCAAAACTCTGAGATTAACTTTTAGCATATTCACATTAACATTTAACAACTGTTTTGGTCAAGTTCCTCATCCAGGCCAAATGGAAGTGTCTGCTTCAGTCTCCCTTTTCTCCTCTCCTACTCCATCTTACTCATTTACTTTCCTCCCTAATATTTCCACTCCTTCCTTCTCTCCCTCGCTTTCTCCATCTCCGAGTGTGGCTTCCACAGCTCTTTTTTGCTTTTTCCTCTCACTTCTTTCACTGCTGGGCATTCTCGGAAACCTCTACACTCTGGGGTTGCTGATTCAACGCCGCAGGGGCCCAAGAAGGAGACGAATGGCACCTACCTGCTGTTTGACTCCCGCTTGCCTCAGAACCTCTTCCCCTTCCCACTCTCCCACCTCCTCCCCCTCCTCCTCCACCTCCTCCTCTCTCCACCTGCAGGTTCTGAGTCTGGCTTTGGCGGATCTGCTCTACCTTTCCACTGCTCCCTTCATCGTCTACGACAGCCTGGCATCTGACTGGGCATTCGGAGAACTTGGCTGCCGGCTTCTGCTCAGCCTGGACCTTCTCACCATGCACGCCAGCATCTTTACTCTGACTGCAATGAGTCTGGACCGATACCGGGCTGTGGCAGACCCTCTGGCTGCCTCTTCAGCACCTTCTTCGGGCTTGCTCCGCGTGGCTCTAGCCTGGGGCCTTGCTGTGGCACTTAGCCTGCCAATGATGATCACTCTACACCTAGAGGATGGTGAGAACCAGGAAGGAAAGCTGTGTGTTCCAGCATGGGATGAACAGAGCTCTAAAGCCTACCTCAGTGTGCTTTTCTGCACCAGTATCCTTGGACCAGGACTGGCCATTGGGTGTCTCTATGCAGCACTGGGAAGGCTATACTGGGTTTCTCAGACGCAGCCAGCCTGGGCTGGAGGGAGTAACGCCTACCCAACGCGAGCCCCTCGACCCAAAGTCCTGCTCCTCATCCTGGGAATTGTGCTTGCATTCTGGGCCTGTTTCCTCCCATTCTGGATCTGGCAACTACTACCACTGTATCGCCCAGATGTTCTACGCATGGTACCTGTAGGCACACAGGTTACTGTCAACCGTATCCTGACAGGACTAACATATGGGAACTCATGCGTAAACCCATTTTTCTACACACTACTGACAGGCAAGCGACGACGGACCAGCAGACAGACAACAAGCGCAGCCGCTCCACTCTGCCAAAAGGGAAGCTCTGGCCATCAATGAGGGCACTCTGCATTTTCCTATGCATGAATAAGTGCACTCTTCACAGCTCTGTCCATATAAACCATTACTCCAGACATCTTTATTCACTAGTGAAATCATGTGTTATATTTGCAGTTATGAATTTTCAAACACTTTTTCAGCTTCATTAGTGCAGGCAGACATATTACCAACCAGTCTGGCATTCTCTGAGGTCTTGAGTCTGCAAAAGTCTTAGGCTACCATGTTTAAAAATGTTAAGTGTTTTGCCAGAAAGCACTATATAACGTTAGAATACAAATGCTTTTTAAAACAATTTTTGGTTTAAAAATACAAATACATTTTTAAATCCCAAACTTTAAATGAAAGTTTTCCCAGAGATTTTATTCAAAGCAGTTTTAGAGCATTTCTATTTGTTCTTTCACCATGAAATTCTCATAGTGTAAGTAACAGTGGCTGTGTTCAAATGATGTAAAAAAAAAAAAAAAAGAAAAATACATTTTTTTACACTTGACACTTTTTGGACAGCTGTGATGTTCATTTAAGCTTGGCTTGTAAACAGATGCTCATAAAAACAAAGCCTTTTTTGACACATTGGTGGACTAGTGAAGGCAACATCTGTTTGAGGAGACACCAAAGAAGCAGCATTAAAGGGACGACACAAGTTTTGCCATGATTTACAGCTTGCCCAAGGGATTTTTTCAGTTCAGGTGTGAACCATTTCAAAACCAAATTGGTTTATTAGTCTAAATGAGGGGGGCACCATATATCTGTATTTAGCTCAAAGCTAAAGAACAATTCCCATTGGTATTTGCTCTTTGAAGAGGATAAATCACAGTTAAGCAAATAATCCTGTACATACTGACTGTCTTTATATTTGTTGTACATGAGTGGCACAGTTGTTTTGCCCACAATTTTTGATTTACCAGTTTTTTTAATTGTCATAAAGGTGGTTCCCTTTACTGTTTCAAATCTGCACATTAATATCAACTCACTTCTATTGTTTATAAGTGTGAGCATGAAAAGTTA
Organism: Brachypetersius gabonensis; assembly: GCA_037577145.1. NCBI lineage: Eukaryota > Metazoa > Chordata > Actinopteri > Characiformes > Alestidae > Brachypetersius > Brachypetersius gabonensis. The sequence goes on along the minus strand of JBBJLR010000007.1, from coordinate 9,622,439 downwards.
TACCTGAGAGGGAAAAGTCAGTCCTTCAGATCTTTTTGTATTAAATCAGAATTTTATTTGTTATTCAAAACTGACAGCAGTAACATTAGTCTACTGTAGCGACACTGAACCTTGCTACTCTACATAAAACATCTTGTCCTACTGACCATACTGCTTTGAAGATTTTGCCATCAGCATTTCCTATGCAAAGGTAAACCATTTAAATGTCCTAAATGTATTGTATTGGGGAGGCCTCAACCTAAAAGGCACATGGTATCTGGCATCCCTTCGAAACGTCAGTCTTTGAACAGTTACTTGTATTTTTACAGGAAAGTACATGTTTCTGCTCTGTATTTTTTCTAAGCATCGCTTTGCACGTAGTATAGTCACAAGCATTTATATGCATGCAGTTGTAATGCATATAATATAATATATAGTCATACAAAGAAAATAAAAATAAAAATTTGCTTTACATACTAATCAATGGAATGGTTTATTGGTCTGAGTCCTCAAATAAAAAGTCATGGTGTGACGGTTTTCTGAGCACCAAAGAGTGAAATTATTCAGCTATGATACTGGTGAACAAATATGTGTTACATTTGATCCAAGGACAATATGCAAACTGAAACTGCAAACACAAACTGTGAAATAAGGCTCTTATTCACGGTTTATTCAATGTATTAATCTTTTTCAGATATGTCAAATCTTTGCTGTGTGGTATTCATTCATGGTATGTGTCTGTGACAGTGAAGTGGCTGGATTTAACCATGGTTACTCTGCATAGTGTGAACTTAACTGTGTCTGCATTTGAGTCTTGGAATATTTGGCATGTCATGGCTTGCAGCATATGGTGATAAGATGAAAAGATCAGTTTAATTGGTTTGAAAAGTTGACTGAGGGTGTAATATTTTCTCAGAATTGGTGATTAAACCACCACTCGGACCTCTGTGATCTGGTGTAAACAGACTAAACTGCTTTATGCCCATGCTCTGTCTGTGATGTTTGTATGTGAGTCTCATGTGTGTGTGGGAGCTCATGTTTGTAGATGTGTGTGCGTGTTTCCTTGTCTGGGTATATTTGAATGGCGGTACTGTGTCAGGCTGCCTGCTGAATTCTGATGCACATGAACAAATATTGTCTGACAGAGTGGGGTTTGTCGAGGCATGTGTGTGTGTGAGTGTGTGCGTGCATATGTATGTTACATGGGGGTCCAAGTCATTGGGGTTTTTGAAGTCTGTGGGGAAGATAATGACAGGGCACTGAGGACAATAGACTGACTTTTTAATAGCATGTGGCTTGGCAGTGGCAGCATCTTCTAAAACAGGAAATATGAGGAGAATGCAAAATAAACAATAAATCATGCAGATGAAGAAAGGCTGTGACACTTCTATTAAGACAACACTTAGATTATCATGAATAAAGGCACAACATTGTGGCTGTTCTGTTACACCGAAGTTCAGAATTACTATGTTTATTAATGAATACAGAAGCTCTACAAATGATGATTTTATATATTCCATAAATTCCAAACCATTGAGAAAAGAGAATAAAGTAACCCCCCAGTTATACGCAAATCAGGAGTCACAGATACAGTCACACGCAGGTTTTTGGAGAACCGAACTTCCACAATAACGCAGAAACTGCAAATATCCCCTATATATATATATAACACTGGCGTGAAGCCCGTTACCCCAAGCGTGATATCTCACTTTTTTTTTTCTTCCCCAAAACACAACAACGTGGTTTTTCACTATACGCAGTAGCTCTTGGAACGAAAAGCGCATCCTTACTGTATATTTGTGATATATTTTTGTCAATATTCAGTACTTTATATTTAATACAATTTAATATATAGTGAGATAAAGAGATTTCATATTGAGTAGATTAAATGAAAGAAATGGGAACAAATGTTTTACTGTGACAAACTGCCTAAGAGATACAAGGTGCCTAGATGCAGGAGTTACAACCAGTCAGCATTCAGCACCACAAGTATACTAATCACCACCCTGATCATCTAGAATCATCTGCACATGTTTCTTCACTGGTTCAGGCCTTAAGTTAGATCGCTTTGTTCTGCTTGACAGATTCAATAAAAGGTGTGCAGCTTAACACAGGCAGCCGGTCAGGTACAGACACTGGACTGGAAATGCAAGCCCTCCAGGAAGGTAAGTCCTTCAGGAAGGAAGCCTTGAGAACTATTTCTCAAAAGTACATAAAAATAATACACACACAAACATATGTATATATATATTTTAAAGCTGGGCAGCTGTAGTAACATTTGAATCTCAATTAATTGCATGATTTAAAAAAATAATTAAGTACGAACGTTCAAAATAGAAGAATTTAAAAAATGTCAGTGTAAATGTGTGTATTAATGTGTGATAAAATATTTGTCAGAGTTAAGTAAATAATTCGTTAATGCGATAATAGTGTGTTAACGTGTGTTAATATATGTGATACTGTTGTTCATAAAATCTGTGATATTGCGCAATGGAAAACACTAAGAGTGTCAACAGCTCAGCCACAAAGCAGAAGACCATACTGCCTCACAGAGAGGGGCCAATAGTCTGTACTCTGTTGCATCAGCCGCCATAACATTGGGAGCTTCATGACCGGGTTATGGCAGCTGCACACATTACTCTGTGCAATGCCCAGTGTTGACTGGATTGGTGGACAATGTGCCGCTACTGAACTCAGCAGTGGAAATGTGTTCTCTGAAGTTATGACTCACTTCATACTCTGGGAGTCTGATGGACAAATCTGGGTTTGAAGGATGACAGGAGAACACTGCCTCATGGAATGCATAATAAAATCTGATGGAGCAAGTATAATGGCCTGGGGCTGTTTTTCAGGGTTTAGACCAAGCCCACTAGTTTCAGGGAAGGATGATTTTCAATGCTTTAGCATAAAGACACATTTTGGACAATTATATGCTTCTGTGTTGCAACAGTTTGGGGAAGTCCCAAATTAAATATTAAACATTAAATATTGATTATAAAAACACACTTGAAATGTCTTTATATGGCATGAATAAGGACAGCCCATTTTATGATTCCTTGATGACTGGTCTTCAACCAAAATACCTGCAGAAATTCTCAATGTTCCTCCCTCCAGTACATCTGTGTGCAGCCTTATCCACTATCTATATCAAAAACATCAGTATAAGGGACACAAAAAATATTTTTCCCAGTCAAAATTCACAATGGTGTTAAGCATAATAACATCATGACATCTATCTTAATTGATGTATTAGGACCTGATGCACAAAGTGCTGTTTTTCTTTCTTATTTCACTTCTTGTATTTGTTCTCTACCATATGTTTCCATTTACCTGGATGAAATGAGCATGTGTGAGGATGTCCTAGCCACTGTTCCCACCTCCTCACTGTGCGGTTATTCCACGTGAGGTCAGTATGTGTCCTTGTCTGGAAATCCATTGCACACATGGAGCTCTGAGCAACAAAGTGATCTGTACTTTTACTCCAGCACATATACCTGTTGTTTTTTATTTGCAGTTATATAGATGTATACTACCTAATTGCTTCACTGTGTGTAGCTTGTGCATGCATCAGCATCTATAATGTCACTATTTTCTTCAGTAGGCCAACGATAATTCCACTAAACAGGACTAAATATTACAAGTCCTCTATGACAAATTTATGGCCATTTTCAGCAATAAAATTGAAGGCCTTAGTCCAGGACTGCCACAATGCTGAACTTAGCAATAGGCTTTTGTGGACTCTCACACTCTTTCTCCCCCAGCTAGTCCAAATGATTGAGAGAGTGATAAACTTCAAACACATGTATTTACCCACCGAGCCCAAACAGTGGAAAAATACTGCACTGAGGGAGGTCAACAAATCCATAAGCTGTCAGTTTATATTGGTAGTCAAAAAGAGTTGGTACCCTTTAACTCTCCAACAATAACCACTATGATTGTGTTTGTACTTGTTTTGTAGGAGACCACAGATTTTAGTGGGATGTAAAACGGAATATATTTTCTTTCTGAAGATATCATTTTGTGATACCTGCATCTTTCCCAAACTGAGTATACATTCTCGTCCAGAATGTCTTTCCATCATCTCCATCGTCCCCTGTCCCCTCCTCTCTACTCCTGGTCCACACCTCCTGCCTTCGCTCCAGTGTTTGTAGCTGGGGCAGGTGCCCCTCCCCTGGGCAGCCAGTTCAGGAAAGGCCCCCGCTGGGCAGACGAGACTAGGCCGAAGCCCGGGCCAAACTCCTGCTGAGACAGTATAAGAGGCTCCCTTTCTCTAAGGCACAGACATACACACATACCAAAATTCTATTTCCCCATCTGTTTTCCCTCTCTCAATCTCTCCCTGTCTCTCTTTCTCCCTCTCTGTTTCTTTAAACGCATAACAATGTCTCCCTCCCTACTTTCAGCCTCTTCTCCTGTGTCCTTGTTAACCCAACTTGACTCCATAAAGATAATAATCACAGACAGATATGCTAGTGTTTACATCCAATCCTCAATAAAAACTGTCACTAGAATATGTATGATATTTGGGTTTTGTCAAAAATAGATACATTTTCTTTTGGAATCAGTTATTGTTACTAGCATAGTATTGTTGTCCAGACACAAATTTAATGGGTCTTGGATTTGTCTCAGCTTAGAGGAGGGCCAAGAAAATGTATTGAACGTCTTATAAACTACTAATGAACTTGAGTTCTTTTTTGATATGTTCTGAAATGGTTCATTGCTTGGTTTTGGTTTTGATTGATTCTCGCCCACTCCTCAGTTTGAATCAAACATGATTTGTCTTGGTTTCAGTCTTGCCTCTTGTAGTCTTGGATACAGCCCTAGTGATTGTCATTATAATATTACTCTTTTGATGTGCCTCACTTTCCCCAAGCCAAGAAAGCTCTCGAAGAGTTGCGCATTAGTGTTGAGCGTAACGTTTATTACACATAGTCCCTCCACAATGTTTATTTCACCTCACTGTAAATCTTGCCAATGCGAAAGAAAAACCCTTCCCTGAAATCTGCAAATCAACCTGCAAACAAGCAGGAACCAGAGAGACAAGTGTCTCTTTGTGGACCCTGGGGCTCCACAAGCAGAAAAAAAAATCACTGCTACTTTGCCTCATCCCCATGGCTTCACACTTTAGTGTCAGCCGACGTGATCAGACGAGGCCCCTGAACGCTCGCTGTAGAGGCCGGAGGTTACATAAACGAACATCAGCACTGCAGTTCACACCCTGGTTCTAGCTAGCAGAACTGTTAAAATACTGTCTCTACTCTACTCTCTTGCTTTGGTTTCATGCCCCTTCTTCCATTTGACTGTCTTGATGTCTTCTCTCTGTTTTGCTTTCTGCCTGCTCTTTTGATTTTCTCCATCCTCTGCTTTTTCACTTTTGATTTTTTTCACTCCCTACTATTCAGATGGCATCAATCATGGCAGCAACAACCTGAAATCATTTTCAGGCTGCCATAAAACATTCCTCACACAAGACGTGATTTAATTCTAGGTGATAACTTGACTGCATGATATTAGAGCTGGCCATGCTTGCAGGTGTCTTACCGTCAGTTTTATTTCCCTGCAACCCATCATATTCCACTCTGTTTCTATGCTAAGCAAAACTATAGTGAATTTTTCCACAGTATTATATGTGTTTGAGTTGACTCTATTCACGTTGGTACCTTGTTTTTTCCCACTACAGTTAGTGTCTCCTGCAATGGATGGTAGTGCCACAAGATACATCAGAGTAGGTACAAAAAATAAAGTTGACTCAAGCAGAGCCAGTACCATGCAGTATAAAAGCAATGTGGCTTATGTGCTTTCCAAACATTGTTAAGAGTCTCATGAAAGCTAAAATCAAGGTTTCAGTAGACTTTTTAATAAAAGATCCATCTACAGAACATAAAACCCTCCACAAAATTTACAACTAACCAAAGTTCTACGATTCTCCCTCATCTGGACACGGAGCTGTGGGAGACAATATTGTTTTATTGCTTTTTTTGAGCCAGAAGCTGAATGTAGAACAGTAGGCAATAACAACCAGCATTATTATGTTGCCACAAAGCAAATGATTGTCTCATTCCCCAGAAAGTAAGCAAGCACTGTAATATGTAGCAAATCAAGAGAAACGTTATTCAGATACCTTCAAGGTTTCACCAAGTACAGTGGAGTGTTACATTGTGTATGATCTGGTGAAATAACAGGCCAGACACATAAAATGATAGGCAATCACCTACAATATATAATACCATCTATTCAGTGTATTAGCCTTTTTAAAAAGCTGCATCCATTGCTTACACATACTGCTCTGCAGAATTATTTGCAGTGAAAAGGGCAGGAGTCAAACAGCTCCATTTTTGTTTTTGTCTGACCACAGCATACTGTCCCAGTTAAAGTTCCAGTGGTGCTTGGCAAATCTTTGGAGATTTTTTCTACTTCCCTATCCATCCTCCTCCTGTGACAGAATAGCCTTGCACCCTCATCCTGGCTGGTTCGTGACAGTTTTAAATTTCTTAACTGCTGTAACTGAGATGGGCAGTTTGAGGTAAGCAGCTGTTTTCTAGCATCAGTTCCCTAAGCCAAGCATTATTTTAAAGGAGTAGAATTGGAATGGATAAACTGTGTTTTTTGGAGTGATGGAGAGCCATCTAATACATCTGGGATAAGTAGTAGTGCTGCTTGTAATCCAAAACGGACCTAACGCTCTTGTGGCTGAATGCAATGCAATCCTCACAACAATTTAATATTACATATATATATATATAATTATATTATAATTATATAATTTCTGTTATTTACTTTCTGATAGATCAAAGGGACCACATCAGCTCAATGTGTGCTGACTATAATGGTAGACAAACTTCCTTATTACAATCCGTTCAAGGGGAAAAACAAAAAAACTAGAAACATACATGAACTGATCTATATAAAATATACAACTTACTTTTAAACATAGATACATTTATATGTGGCAAATATATGCATGTATACAAATACATTTTAAAGGCATAATTCAATTATCTTTGGTCTAACCGGTGGCAAACACCACTGAAAATCTGAATGATCTGCAGCACGCCCCCTAGTGCCAAAAAAGTTATAATACATTTCAGGTAAAATGTATTAAAAGGGAATTCTACCTATTATTTTACATAAATACAATAAAAGCTTTTTTGTATGTCTGAAATCATCTCCAGTTACTGCCTGATAAAAAGCTAACTTTTGTGCTTTTTTAGATGACAGTGGTTCATCTAAAGGCAGGCTGTATCAGCACATCTAAAGCTAACCTGCTTACAGTTTATTTTAGAGAAAATGAAAATGATGCTCCTAATGCATCAGTAAAGGTATTTGCATGTTGTATTCCAATTGCTAGTTACTTTATTACTTTATATTTGTGAATGTTTTTTTTTTCATAATTAGATGCACTATTCCTTTGTTTGACATTACATCACTCTATTCGCTAATGTACACTTTTACTTACATTTTAAATACTAGAGCAAAAGCTAATGGAGTAGTAAAGGGTAATAAAAGAGTCATTAAAAATGATTGAGTCCCCCTCATACTGTGTGCTTTCTGTGGAGAGTTTAAGTCTAGCGTGCACTCTCTATTAATGTTGCACCATTTCCAGTTATTATTATTATTATTCACTATTCATAAAATGTCTTGTGTCGTAAACTGAGGCCATCTGGAGTCACAATTGCACATACTTATTTCACATACACGCAAAAAACATGCATGTTCACATGAGAATAATGTGTGATCACATGAAACAGCACACCATTGTCTTATATGTGAAATATGTGAAAAATAACAGTATTTGTGCAAAACCGCATATCTATCATTCTTATGTGCTTTCATTTCTGCAAATGTAGTGCAGTGAGTCAGATCCAGGCAACAGAGCTCCAAATTTCACACTTATCTCTAACGGGCCTTGATGTAGGTGCTGCAGCCTCAGGTTAGGGGGTGTCCTTATACCTGGCCTCATTCACCTGTGAAAGTTGAAATGATTATAAATAAAGTATGCTTATTATTAACTGTGGACAACTATTCACTACATCTACTCCCCAGTAGAAGATTCAGGATGTTCTCTTGTTACAGAATGTCATTCCAACAAGTTAATACTCATTCAGATTTTTGTGGCATAGCTTTTTCCTAGACGCTGCTTTGAGATCATGCTGCTTTCAAAATGATTTGTGTTCAATACCGATTTTTTTCCACTGACTGAAAGGATCATTATTGTATTTTCACAATAGTAGCAACATAGTCAATACGTTGCCTCAGTTTGTGGCTGGGGTATAATGATATGATAGCTGTACTTTTCTTCCATTATATCAAGTGCAGTTTGCTTGATTTCAGAAGCCTGACTTGATTTAGCTTCATGATTTACTCTGATTACCACCTTTATCCATTGTATCTATCTTCACACCATCCTCTCTCCAGCTAGACATGTGGCCAGAATAGCATAAAATCATTTGTTGACAGTTAATGCTGAGAAAGTTAAATCTATTCATGCACAAATATCTGTCTCTATTACCCTGCCCATAAGCATGCTAAGAAAGACTTCCTCCGATAGAGCTTGAATAATGTCCTATATAAAGCACCTACAGTCCTTCAGTAGAGAAATGTTGGGTCCATATGTGCCTGTTTTGCTTTCAGGACTACTATACACCGTGCTCTCTCTATAAAAAAACAGACAGCTGAAAGTTCATTTGCATTCCATAATGTGTCTTAATTGACATGTTCCACTGACAGCAATTTGAATTAATTGTATTTATTCAGATAAAACACATCTAAGTTGAATCTTTAATCACTACAGTGCAATAACAAGGAAACAATGGCACACTGGCATGCTGTGGAGCTGTCACTTTTGCTTGCTGCTTTACTACAGAACAGCTAACTTCAGTAGTAAAGCTGCACATTAATGTTTTTTCTGAAATTTGATCAGTAACCATTGACTAAAATAATTTTTCTCCAGTAATTTATTAAAGGCTTCGCAAACACAGAACAACTGAACCACAACAACAGCAATTCTGCTATAGGCATTTTGAATTTGTAGCTATACAACTAATTTCTACAAGTCAAACATTTGTCCAAATTAACTTTCTTAGATTAGCCAATCAAGAGATCAACCAAGACATGTCTAACATTCCCTCAACAGTACTCCACATACCATTCTCTGTATTTATTTTTTTTACTATGATGCACATGACCATTTACCATTTACACAATGTTGATTTGCACATATATTATACTCTCCACTGTACTTTTAGTCCATAGTTTGAATATATTATTTACATGTTCCCGTTTATTCTATTAATCTGCTCTTTGTTCTGTTTTCTACTTTTTTGTGAATCAAGGTTACATTACACTGCATGAGGTATTTGTTATTTGTGTTTAACTGTGTATTTGACATAAACATTTAATCTTGGCTATGAACATGAATAAAAAATGAATAGACAGAAACTAAAATAACCAGAACCAATATAACAAGCATTTATCATCGCACATTTTGATAATCTTTCAAGGAGGTAAATCTGTACCAGTTCTACACCAAAAAGGATTCACTCAAAATGAATGCATTATTCATGGACATATTTATAATTCTGACTCATAAATATTGACTAGACAGCAACTATGATTCTAACACTCAATATTCCATGGTGCAGAACCTCAGAACCTAAGAGAACAACTTTTTCTTCTTGTTTTCCGAATACAGCAGACATGTACACACTGACAGGCGCCTTGTAGACAAACGAGACTTTTAGATAAGCTACATGTTTTTGTAAACACTTTTATGAAAAGAGAGAAAAAACATTATCACTCAGCCAAGATATGTTTGGTGTGAAAAGTTTACTTCTTCATATTTGGACTGGAGATACAAGGCTGATGTTGCTAACAAGTAATTCAATTCAATTCAATTCAATTCAACTCAATTTTATTTATATAGCGCCTTTAACAATGGTCATGTCACAAAGCAGCTTCACAAAATGAAATAAATTGTGTGTGAATGTGTGTGAATGAAATGCCTCTGATGAGCAGCCA
>JBBJLR010000007.1:9581236-9600017 GCA_037577145.1 Brachypetersius gabonensis | reverse complement strand
TGTGTGTGTGTGTGTGTGTGTGTGTGTGTGTGTGTGTGTGTGTGTGTGTGTGTGTGTGTGTGTGTGTGTGCGTATACAAAATATATTAAGGCCCACGCATGTAAGATTAAACAAGCAGCTTCATGGTGCTTTCCGAAGGTCTATGGTACAAGAAGACAGTTTCTCATGGACAAGGAACCGAACCTGTATAATTTAGAAGTGCTTTCAGTCACCCATAACTAGAACCTACTGTCATGAGTTTTCATGAGAGACTTCAGTAATAAAGATAATTGTGTCACCATTACCAGTGATTGTCGTGATAGATGTCTGATGTCATAAAAGCCTATGTCACATAACTGGCATACTCTATTTAACTGTCCTAAAATCTAACAATTACTAGTAATGCTAACATATAACCTGTCATAATGACTCATGCCAGCATTTGGCACACGTAATGGCATTATGTACATAGCAGGGTTCAATAAAGAATGAAGTATAGGACTTCCAAAACGTGTTTACATGTCCCATAGTCACAAGCCACATTGCCTCCTGAGCTACTGATTAATTACATTTGAAAGCAATTTCTGAAGCTCTTGTAGTAATTGCTACACGAGACTGAAGTGTAAATCTGCAGAACCTTAAAACTAAGATCTATAACACGAGCTGCTCCACCAAACAGCCTACTTCTCTAGTTAAACTCAATTATTTATATTCTCCCAGAACCATGTCACAGAAAAAAATGTACATTTCCCTTGCTGTCTCCTCAAATTTGTAACAATGAATAAAATAAACGCATACCGTTAACAAAAAAACTTAGTGGCCTAAAAATGCAACACAGAAACAGAGCTGTTCTACAAGCACAGCTTCACCTTTTTCTTATTGAACCCCATAACCACAAGCTCCAGGATAAAGCAGATAGTGGTAGAAGCTGCAATCAGGTTAAAAAAAAAAGGGAATCTAGCGAGTTAAAGTCTGAGCCGTCTGGATTATAAGTTGAGTCCAGTGAGCCACATATCAGTTAAAGATGGAAGATTGAAGATACCAAATGATCTTTATAAGCCTTTATTTTATCTATGCATTAAACATGCCTCAGAGCATCCTCGGTATCTCCATCCCCATGAGACTGCAGCATACAGCCAGCCACTAAAAGCCCATGATAGAAACACTCAGCGTGTCAGCCCCTATTCCTTCAGATCACTCTGTTAGATACACCCACCTCACTGCTCACACATTAATGGTGAAAGACAGGAAATAAACAAACACTGATGACACTGACAGGCTTCCAGCTAAACCTGATGCATGAAGGTAGAGTGTTAGAGCACTGAAGTACACATAATCTGAACTTCTGGACTATTTCTTCTAGATTTAGAACTCTATATATGAACCTGTAGCAACACTTGCTGGTCATTTTATCAGAAACCATGGGTGCCGTTTGTCAACCAATTTGTCACCATATGGTCACCAGAGCAAGACATTTTTCACATTATAAAACTGATTGTTTTCATTTCTGATAAGCTCAAGCAGAACCATTTTAAAAAAACATAAAAAAAATATGAGTGCAGTGAGTTTAATTGTGTTTCACACTTTCCAATTAAACAAGACTAATTATCCTCTCTTTCTAATGGAACATGCAGGTGGTCAGGGCCATTTAAATATAATTTTACAATGTGCTCAGAAAGGCACACTGAATACTGTTACATAATTTACCATTATAATGACAAATATCACCATTTTGCTCGATTCTCCCACTGACTACATGGTTTTCCAGTGGTGGATCTTTCTCACCATGGCCCTGATTCCAGCATGATGGCAGCATGTTAGTATGTGTTGCACAGGGTCAAGTATATCAGCCACAGAGGTGCTACTGGAGTTCACCTCAGTACTACTACTGGGCTGAGAATAGTTGTCTTACCAAAAATGTCCAGCCAACAAGGATCCTGTGGTCAGAAACTCGCCACTGATGAAAGACTAGAGAATGACTAGCACAAAGTGTGCATGGAAAAGATGAGCAAAGAGAAGTCTCTGTCTGTACATCTACAGAGTGCCAAGACAATGTCAAAATGTGACCTTACACTCACACTAGCACCACACACACTCACACGCTATTCCCAATTTGGTATCACAAGATAACGTGTTGAAAGCAATTTGTCAATTTGTCCATCAGTGAATGGAGTGCAGCGGTGGAAACATTGTGCAGCAACAGATGGGCTATATGGAGTTTTTTTGTGTGTAATGTCCAGCTATGTACACCTATAGAGCAGCTGGTGGTTAGGGAGTTGCCCCTGTGATTAGAAGGTCATAGGTTCAAATCCCAGGACAGCTAGTGGCACCACTGTGGTACCCCTGAGCAAAGTACCGTGCTCACACTCTGCTCCCTGGGTGCTGTGTCACTGTGTGCCTGCTGCTTTATTTGGGTGAATGAGTTAAATGCAACAATTTCACACTGTGTGCTGTGCTGTGGCGTGTTCTCGTGTGACAAATAGACAATTTACACTTTTATGTGTTTGGCATTTTTTACAAATTTGCAACACAGTGCATACCTGCACATCACCTACATCCAGCACTGTTGTCTGAAGATGGTTGTGTATTTGCCACATAGGGTAGGTTATGATTGGGAACCTAATTAGATGTGGGATACAGGGAGAGAGCTTGTGTGTGTTTGTTTGTGCGTGCGTTCGCTAGGCTTTGGCTATGCTTGTCTAGTTAATTGGGGATGGGATATTTTATCACTGCAAAGGACAGGTGCATGGTGTGCAGGCTGGGGCAGGCAGGCAGGGAACGCTGCCAAAATGGAGTGGAAGACGGAGAGTGTGTACGTGAGTGTGTGTGATAGATAGGCAGAGGCAGGTGTGTGGCTCTTGATGCAAGAGTTAAAAGTGCTGAGTAAAGAGTTGGACTGCACCAGAAAGAACCGGATCAAACCAGCCTACCCCCACTGAACCTCGCTTGAACGGGGCGTGCCACAGGCCTGAAATGTTTGCCATATTAGACATGCCATCCATAGCATAACTCTCCACTGACCTCACAGAGACTGTGGTACACCCCCTGCAGCATACGGTACTGTATAAAAGCCATAGGTCACCTGAACAAAACTGTTTCAAATGATTTCTCTGGGCAGTAAAATGTATTTAAGACACACTACATAACATTAGAATGAAATATATTATACATTAAGGCAGTAGACAGTGACAGAATTTACCATTTAAAACAGGTTCTTGATGTCTTATGAGATATTTAGAAAAAAACACAGGCTTGGGTGAAATTAATGTCAGCGTAAAGAAGAAAGATGATGCTAAACACTAGAGAATAATTTCATTTTACACAGAATATGCAAACTATGCAGCTCCATGTATATTTGCCTGTCTGCCTCTACATATTGAAATGGAAATTAAACATATGACTTGATTTTTAAATACTTTTTTTGCAAAACTTTTGCCTCCTTGGAGGGTGGAAAGTATCATTTGTTTTCCTTTTGAAAAAGTAGTCTTTTGAAAAAGTATTACTTTTATTTAGAAGTATTTAGCAGTTTAATAGTTAATTTTTTATAAAAAAGTATTGCAACACACCTCTTAAATATTGAATACAAGTGGCACTTTACTTCCAGTGAGTCTTGAAGCTCTTTCAATTCCAGCATGACTGTGCCCCAGTTCAAGTCATGGATGAGTTTGGTGTGGAAGAACTTGACTGGCCCATACAGAACCCTGACTTCAACCCCATCCAACATCTTTGGAATGAACTGGAATGGAGATTGCGAGCCAGGCCTTCTGGTCCAACATTAGTGCCCGACCTCATAAATGCACTACAGAATGAATGGGCACAAATTCCCACAGAAACTTCAAATTCCTGTGGAAAGCCTTCCAAGAAGAGTGGAAGCTGTTATAGCTGCAAAGGGGGGCGGGGGCACATTTAAATGCAATGTAATTAATGTCTCTGTTGGTGTAATGGTCAGGTGTCCCAATACTTATGTGCATATAGTGCATCATTAGACACTGGGTTTCTAGCTGGCAAAATACATGGTGAAAGTCAGGTTGTCCCCATACTTATCATCATCAAAGGGGTTCTTTGGTCGACCCAACATTGTGAAAGGCTAAAAGCAGAGCAGTGACAGTGAACTTGGCCTTTGTTTAGAGAGTAACACAATTTAAATTAGTACATCATTTTACCAAGTCACCTGGGAATTAATCTGTCAGAACATGGATTGGCTAAGAAAGGTGTCAGTCTGTGCTTAGACTGTCTCTAACCCCACCCCTAAAGAACAATTGACCAATCAAACCATGACTGGGCCTCATCAGAGCCGAGTGTGGAAAACTTTTTACCATGTATAATGAATGCTATTGGTTTGAGAAGATGAGTCCATTTTACCCATTTCCTAAACTTAAAAACGCCATATGTTGCTAAATCAAATAACAAGAGTGAATCAATATACACATTCAAACCTTTTGTGAATGGATGGCCTGTTCCTGAACTCCCAATTCACTCTCAATGTTCTCCCCAAAATACACATACTAATCTACATATTTAACTCTCCTGCAGGACAGAAAGAACGCTACTGTTACTTCATCCCCTTCTGTATCCTTATTTGATGAAGCTTTAAATTTAAACAGTATTTAGCTTTTTATCTCTTGTTGGCTCAGAGTTCTACATTTACTGTCCAAAGAGAGTTTAGGGAAAGAGTGTTTTTGTTGATTTAACCACCTAACAGCTCGATGCAGCAGTGGGACTGCTATATAAAGCACTGTAGGCTGGAGTGACTGTGCAGAGAAGTGTTTGGAGTGGCGTTTGTGTATTGACCCACCCAAAAGCAGATCTTGGACTGGGCAGCAGAATGATGTTTTGTTTGGAGAGGCAAAATGCCACGCGCCAGCTCTGCTGTTGTGAAACAGTTTGAAGGTTTTTGGAATTGAACACTTTTTTTAACTCAAGTGAAGGTTTATTTCTCCCATTTCGTGTCGCTTCAGCTCCTCCGTGATTAACTTCACCCCTTCACCTCCTGTCACTGACTTTTCACGAATCTGCATCAAGTTTGCATCGCATTCATTGAATGTTTGCCCGTTTGAATCATGAATATTGGACACACTGTGCTTTTAAAAACATTTTAGTGACAATTGCAAGTAACAAATATGCCATATGGCTCTTTGTGTCAATTTATTCTGCAGAGCATTTAGGCACTGATGTTGGACGAGAAGGCCTGGCTCGCAATCTCTGTTCCAATTCATCCCGAAGGTGTTGGATGGGGTTGAGGTCAGGGTTCTGTGCAGGACAGTCAAGTTCTTCCACACCAAAGTCATCCAACCATGTCTTTATGGACCTGGTTTTGTACACTGGGGCACAGTCATGCTGGAATAGAACAGGTTTTTCCCCAAACTGTGTCCACAAAGGTGCAATCATGGCATCTTAGTATGTCTTGGTATGATGAAGCAATAAGACTGCCCATCACTGGGAGTAAGGGGCCATCTGATTTAAATAATTAAGAGGTGTGTCCCTCTTAATACTTAATCCATCTTAACATGATTTTCCCAGAGATGACCTCCCAAATTTTGCTGCTGAGGGTGTCTCAGGTATTAATCAAGGGGTCGCAGGCGGTGCTCTCCCAGGCCTTTGCTGCAGCTGTCTTCAGTTCCGGCTGGTTCTTGTGCGTTTTGCCTTCAGTAGACTTGATTGGATTTGAGTCACGTGACTGACTTGGCCATCAGAACAGTCAATTTAAAAAGCAGTGCAATTACTTTTGAGCCCTTAAAAATGAGAGGGCTATATATGAAAATGGGTGCAGTTTGTACACTGTTAACTTGATTTGGATATAATTCACCATCAAATTAAAGCTGACGGGCTGTATTTTAAGCTCATATTCATGATTAAATTTTGACTCCAATATACTGTTGCAGACAACTTTCACTTACTAACGGACCTGATTGTATAATAGAGACATGTCCATGGAAATGCCTACATTAAATGACTTTAGACAGCATATATAGAGTCAACTAATTCTTTGAGTAATCATGGTCAACCTACTGTTCACAAGAAGAAAGCACAGCCAACGATAGTCATTTGATTTACATTCAGTTCCATAATCAAAACTTCAAAAAGCTGATATTGAGTATGCTTGTTTGGATATCATCAATTAGCTTGTTTTTAAAGAGGCAGGTCAGAAGACCAATTAAAGTAAAAGACGTGATCAAGGGTTAGTCGATAACCTTATGTCCTTTCACACTGGTTGGCTGTAGTTTTGGTGAACCACATTCACAATCATCTTTTAATAAAAGCAGAAAAAGAGTCAACAAGTTGCCTGCTGCTCAGTATGCGGCTTGGGCCATGTGTTTCCTTCCAGTTTATGGCCTGTTTAAATGCATCCAAATGCTCTGTGGTTTGTGGCCTCCTAAAATCTCTATGGGAGGTCAGCCAGTCATGGTGTCTGAGCTGACAAAGAATACTGTAAACTAAGACCAGAGATTTTATGGGTTAGAAGGCCATTCTGAAGCTGACAATGTCTCTTGCTGGACCTGGCGAAAGCTACTTTTCTTTAATTGGCCAAAATAAATGATATACATGGCTTTAACATCTAAACTCCGTAGGGCTGTAAGGCACAGGCTTTATCGTTTTTCTCCCAAGCCGTTAAATTGTCCACTAATAGGTCAGTTTCTGCTACAATGATTTAGAGTGTATGTTAAAATGATAAGCTCATGCATTTTCTGTAATAACGAGTGGATAATGACAAACTTTGATTTCACAACGCAGCAGAATTAGGGGGAGATAAAGTGTAATATCAGTCATGTTTTAACAAGAGGAACATGAGGAAAGAGGATCTACTGCTTCCCAGCTTATCCGGTGAGACTGTGTTGAATCCACATTTCATTACTGAGCTATATTAACGCTTTTAAACATTTTTTGCAAAATTTTCAAGTTATATTGTTCTAGAATGGTATTAAATGTAAATTATGAGTAAACATAAAATATATTACTAAAAAATGCACCCTGAAAATAAAAAAGTATAGTTTTTGAAAAGCATCTAGCTATATTACACAGATCAATGTACAAAATAACTATATAATACCTTGGAAAGTACAATTTAATATACAATATTACATTGTATACAAGTGTATAATTGTGTGATATAATTGTACAGTATACCTTGAAAAGAACTGTATCTTCCTCCACGGTCAGCATCTCCCATCAGGGGTTGTTGCAGAGGATCATTTGTTTCCATCTCTTTCTGTCCTCCACTGGCACCGTGCTGGGCAGCAGTAGCAGGGTGGCTTGTGGTAACCCAGGTCTCGACAAGTCCAGCTGAGGTCTGGAAATCTGATTTATGATCCGCGCATGATGTGACTTAAGTTTACACCTGGTTGCCCATCCTATGCAACCCTTACTATTGACTCAAATTTGGGACTGGCACTAAGAATGTAGTGGCTCATACACTCCTAGTCTCTAGGAATGCAGTGTAGTGTAACGATACAATATAACTCGAAAAGTACAATGTCAGTTGAAAACTTGCCTTTTTTTTATATTATTTCTAGTTTGTAGTTTCGTAATGTAAAACACATACTTTTACACCCTTACATAACTTAAAACATACAGGAGCAGCGTTGTTTTAGCTGTGGGCAGAACTGGGCAGAGAACCTAATGAAACCACACGAGAACATGGGAGATAGAGCACATTTTGTTAAACTGCTAGGAGCATTATTTTCATTCTTATAAGTGAACAGCTGTTATGTAACGGTTTGCAACGTGTCAAGAAGGAATATGCAGCACAGCCATTCAGACTACTATTTGTAATTCAGGAGCAAAAGTGTGTACCAAAAATATCAGCTTCATCTCGAATAAGGGCTGGTGATATTTCTGAAATAAAAAGGTCAATAATGGTTACAGTCTAAAATGTGGCACTGGAACATTTCAAGTCCACCTCTTTCAAACCCCTCTTTTCTTTATTTCCCAAACAGCTCTCTCCAACAGAAAAGAAGAAAGTGCCCTGGGGCAGTGGCAGTGTTCACACAGAAACATACAGAGAGAAATCAGGACATTTGTAGAGATCTTTGAAATGAAACCCTCAGTGTGATCAGACAACCAGCGAAAAAGCCTAATCAGCATTTGCAGAACACACACTAGCTAAATTACATATTCCATAAAAAGGGAATACATTAGTCATGTAGATTTATAGATGTATATCTGTTCTTATAGACATTTACATTCCAAAACTGACCTGAAAATGCAAGTAAACTCAATCTTTAAACGATTTCTGCTAACTGTAATTGCCTCTGACGTTCCAAGATAAACTTCTTGCTAGGAAGTATCTGTGTCATGCAACATCATGCATGTATATTTGTGGCAAACTGGAAAATGTAAATTTTCATGGGAGATAAGACACTTACAAGAAAAATATCACGAACACTGTGTAATTAAAGCAACACCGCCCTATTCAGTTGCCAAAAACACCTTATACCAGCACGGCTTTTGGAAAATGCTCATTGGCTCAAAGTCTTGGTTGACCTACACGCATTTACCTTTTTAACAGGATGCTGTCAGGAAATGTAATTACATTTAAGCAGAAATCATATACATGAACTTTTATATGTACATATCTCATGTATCGCTCCGTTAAAGATGGTAACCATGAGCAATCCATGAGGAGAACATCAGGAAACAACGGAAAAACAGAACAACAATAAAAAGAGAACAGTTTCTAAGAAAGGTCTGACACTTCGATCCCTCCCAAACTGTAATGGCTTGGCAAGGCGTCATACTACAAAAATCTGTTTTTGCCTGACAGTGCTGAGCAGAAAACAGAAAACCCACCTCCCCTGCTCCCAATCTGTGCGAGTTCAAACATAATGCATCCTGATGCCCGCTGTCAGGGCACTGATGCTGCAACACCAAAACGGGCATGAAGAGGCTTCTGAGGCAGGTTTCAAAAGAGTGTTTCTCTTACTGCTGGGAGCAGGTGCGGGGGACGAGAGCTGATAGAGGCCTTGTCAGAAGAAAACAAATCAAACTCTACCTGAAGTCAGGAGTGAGATGAATTAGACTTCTAAGATTAAGATAACGTGCCAGTCTCAGGGTAATCTCTGTGCCATTTTAATTATCAGTAGAATCTGTAATAAGACACACCCTGTGGAGCAACAAACAAAGATCTTTAATTAGGTTTCAGTAGGCTTTTGTTTTTGTTGTGCTGAGTGGAGGGTTAGCTGCTTTTTCTTTTGATTTTTGGCCATTTGGTTATGATCCAAAAGTATGCAGACACTTCTTCTGTTCAGTGAACTCAGCTACTTCAAAGTGCACCCATTGCTGACACAGGCGTCTCAGTTGCCTAATGGAAAGCATCACCTGGAGTGGAAAAAACCCCTTCCAGGCTTTGGGCAGTGGTGCAGTAGAAGTGGATTCTCTGAAGTGATGGAGCACGTTTGGGATGAGTTGGAGTTGTGTTTGGGTTCTAGAACTAATTATGCAACATGAGGACCTGACCTCATTTATGCTCTTGTGGCTAAATGCAAATCAGATCCTCACAAAAATGTTCCAGTATGTAGTATATAGCCTTTCCTAGCAAATAAAGCAGCAAAGGGAGGGAGGACAAACTGCCATATTAATATCTCTGATGTCTGGACAAAGAAAATTCAAATGATTCCAGTGTCACATTCTGATATGACCAGAAGCGAATTTACCACATTACAGCTTTGTTGTTTGTAGTACCTTGTCATCATATGCACTGAAAGCCATCATTTTACTAACAAATTCTGCAGCCATAAGAACATTTTTATAAGTGTCAGGTCCTCTTGAACCATGCCAGCAACAAAATAACTCTATGACTAAGCACTTCAGGCCCTGCCTGTTAGCTTGCCATTAGTCACTTCTCCTTACATCAAATCTGCCAGTGCCTCTGCAGCACACTGAGCAGCCCTTAAGTAAGTCAGAGAGACGGGTAATGATGGTTTAATGATGAAAGGTGACAGATAAAGGCAAGCTGATGTGTCTTATTAATATTCTGTTTCAATTGCAAGTCATCAAGCATTCCAGCAGCCTGATTAATCTTTCGATTTTCTGCTTCGCCATTATTCGCCTGGGAGATAATTGATCCTGAATCTACCAGTGAGGGTCATTCTCAACCCTAGAATTAGTTTACTTGTTTCTTTCCATAGTTAGTTTTAACTACACGTCCTTGGTTTTTGGATACATGCATAAAGTTCTTGTAACTTAAAGAGGCACTGCATCATGTAGATCTTGAATCTGGAAAACAAAAATGACAGTATCATGGTTCGAATTACGGGGGGTACTGGGGGGATGAAGACCCAGACCCCCCCCAAAGAGACCAAAAATGCAGGTGGGGGGTGGTGCGTGGGTGTTAACTTTTTTTTTTTCTTGTTAAAAAAGGCAGTACCCCCAAATATGGTGGGCCAATTCACACTCTGATTAGTATAAATACAATATGTAACTACCATTAGTCTGATTCTATAGGTACTGATTTCACTGTGACTTTCCTTCTTTTTGGCTACTTGTTCTGAGAACTCATCGTTTGAGAAAGAGCTGAGGAGATGTTGACTACTTCTCACATGAAAACACACTCACTGGGAAAATAAGTTCCCAATTGTGTGACAGCAGAAAACTATTCTAACTGATAATACATAGCTAAATTATAGTCAGTGTCTGACAGTGATCATCATGTGTGGCGATGAAGAGGCATCAGAGCTGCAGGTCATGTGTGCAGGACTCGCCAACAGACAGCTGAATAAGGAGAGGAGCCAGGACATTTTAAAAACTGAGGCTCTTTCCAAGTCAGAGGAAGCATTTTGGCCTGTTAGGGTAAAAATGTTTGGGGAGCTGAACTATAGACTGGGAGTGTGTGTGCCAAAACAAGCAATATTTAACATTACTTTCTACTTTTTTAATTATGTGTTAATAAAAGCTCTTTCCCCTTTCTACTGGTCTCCCTCTCTGTCATTGTTTCTGGATAAAAGTTCAAATTTCCTCCAAGTGTGCTTCAGCCCACCCCAATCCACTGTCACACCTGGTCCATGTTCGCCATTGAAGAAATTAATAAATGTAGAAACATGCAATTCTGTGGAAGAAAAAACATTAATTTGTACTCAAATAGCAGCTTAATGAGTCACAAATCAATCATAAATCCCACCGTTAAGTGTTAAGATTTCCAAACCTTCTCACAAAGAAGAACTAATTTGAAGGATTTAAAGTCCATAACAATTTTGAACACTTTTACATTTTGCTCTTCTAACTGCCAATATATCAACTGCTTACTTCCATTATTACAGATAGGAAAAAACAAGGACACTTAGTCTGAGCATTTAATCTTGTCTGATTTCGATCAAAAGTGTGGGCTAAAGTGGCAAGCTGACTAAAAAGCAATGTGATGGCTTGAGATGAGATGACAGCTGCACATTTCTGCTGTAAGTGCTAAAATGCACTCTACTAGTCTACATTTTGCTGACGAAATAGAAGTGGAACAGTAATATATACCATGCTCATCAAGTTTTTAAAGGGTGGACTGTCACATGCACTATATGTACGATGAGACAATTTTGATAAAGTTATTAGAGTGTCAACAACCCTTCTTTTACATGTATGTACATTTTTATACACAGAGCAGTGCCTTACATAACTACTGGCTATCGGAGTGCAAATGAAAGAAACAAGCGAATTAAGTTACTCAATCAGTCAAAAACAAGATGCCTGTTAGGTCTTCTGATTTATTTCTGTTATAAGGAAAATACAATAGTATTCAAGAAAAGCAGAGGGGGAGTAGCCGTGGAGCTTGTGTCCCACAGTAATCAGTACAGAACACTGCATTCCGGACATCACCACGGCACTCCCCTTTATTTACACTGTGCAATAACAAAAACCTCAGCGGTTAGAGCAGATAAAGCAGACACAGACCATTCATTCCCTTTCCTTCATAAATTCCATGGAAATTCAAAGAAACTACTCTTTTCCTCCCCTACACATAGGTGACCTGTTCCATTCTCTCATGGGCATTATCGAAATAACACACTTCACTTCAATAAGCAGCCATCGGGTTTAACAGGGCTTCATCTAACACTTGCCTACTGTTCTAGGTACGTTGCATATGTACGTCGAGCCATTTATGGAACAAAATGACATTGCATTTGGTTTAATCTGGGGCAACATACTGTAGCGTGTCTTAACAGGCAGCTGACTGGAGAGATTAATTCAAGTGTACAGAGGAAAACTATTTCAGACCAGCACCAAGAATTCTATTCAAAACCAGACATATCATTAGCACAAAAGAGAAGCTTGAGGGGAGAGATGTCCTTGAGTTCAGAAGGGCACACAGCTGTTCTGCGTGACAGTACAGCAGCAGAGCAAAGCTGAGAGAAAGATATGTTTGAACTCCGGCTAATTGATATTTCCAACAGATTAAAACACACACAAAAACACACACGTATGCGTGTGTGTACATGCGTGCGTAAGCTGACAAACACTGAAACAAGCCCCAAGCTTCCCCTTTAAACAGACAGATTAACTAAATTAATACTGCCTTTTCCCAAGTGAGCATCAGGTTTGACCAAACTTCTCCAATTTTGATTAAGGTAAAAATAAAAAATGGATTCATTCTCTTGGATCTAATGATCATTTTACTTGAATTCCTGTAGAACACCAAGTGATATCTCCACACCAGCTTTGCTTGCAATGAAGGTTTTGTGCAATGCATTAGTATACATGCACACATAGAGAAAGAACTGAAACAAAGGGGGGAAAATACTATTAAAAAATCAGGCAGCTGTTGACCCAAATGTAATAGCTTCACACAGTAAGGGAATATTAAAAATGTCTAAATAGAAATATAAATCTACAATAGAATATTTATATATATGACACATACAGACACCAAAGTTGTTTTTTAAAAATTACAAATTAAACGATAAAGGTAGCGTCTTGACTCTCCTCTCCCCACTTCCCTTCCTCCACACGCCCCCTGTAGCACGTATCATATTAAATAAGGCACAAATTTACACAAACAGAATTTGGCTAGTTATTGTTACTATATTTACATCAATAGCTACAATGTTAATAATGATAAAATGCATTTTAATTGGCGAAAATGAGAGTAGCTCACATCTGGGGTTCTGGCACACAGGGTCAGTTTTCACAACTTAACCCTAGTCGTTGACTCTCTCTCAGTAGGGATTCTACATTGACAATCTTTTTTCAGTATAGGGCATGGCTTAATCTGTGTCAGAAACTGGCCCATATTTATCTTGAAAGCTCATGGTGTAAGAGCCTTAAATGTATAAAATTACAAGCCTGACGCATATCTGATTACATTCCTTGTACACAAATCTGTTCTCATAGCACTGAACAAACTTTTTTTCTATCCATGTTTTTAGTCATCAGACTTTAAATTAAACGTTTTACAGTTTGCCTACAGTACTCTAAAGGTGGGCAGTGCTGTTGAAAAAATAATGATAGTAATGGTGGACAGGTTATTGCTCATGTGTTACCAAGGGATTTTCCATTTGTAGTGTAAAAGATCAACAGAAGGGCTTTTCAACAATGCATTTACTTTTCAAAATAAGGCAAAGAGCTACGTTCAGAGGAGATCATCCATTTTGTTCACCGGGATACATATACTGTGTATGTATATGTATACATATACTGTGTAGATATGAACACACATATATATACACACACATGCATATATATACACGTTTAGAGCTGGGATTGGTACAGTTCATCAACTCTACATCAACAGAATACTTAAGCCAAAGCAAGAGAGATCAGAATCACATAAGGCTCAAGGCCAGTTGTTCTCTTCGTCCAGGTCCCGGCCTTACAATTTGTGATACCTTAAGTTCAGAACACCACTTAAAAGCCACACTGGACACAGTGGCAGCCTAGAAAAAGATGAGTGCTTTTCCATTCTCCTCTAGTTCCTCACCTCCTATAAGCAAATAGCTGAGCAATACCAATATGGTACAAATATATTGATGAAGCACAAAGAAAACAAAATAAAACAAAAATTCAAAAGTGAAGTTGACAACACTGGCAGCAAATCAGGAGGGGTTCTTCCACTGAATGCAGTTTTTGTTATGTCCTCTCAACTGAAACGAATTCTTAGTGGTTAGTGCAGCATTTAGTCAAAGGCTGTCCAAAGACACACTTAAGAAACCTAGACTTGGGGTCTAGGCGTGTTCTCTGCATGAGTGTAGTTTTCTTCAGTCTTTAGGCTCTGAAGTGCAGGTGAGGAGTTCACTGGAGCTCAGTAGTTGAACTTCCCTGCCTGGTTGACCGGAGAGGTGGCAGGGATGAAGAGCGGCTTGGGCGGGACGTCTGGTTTTAGCGACGTGGTCCGGCGTACCACAGCCCCTCTGTGAACTTCCGGCTGCTCACTGTAGCTGTGCTGGCGCGTCAGGTAACCACTGGAGATGAGTGGGTGGCGCACCTCGCTGCCAGTGGAGTTCATGCGGGACAAGAGTGGAGGAGGCGGATGATGGGAGCGGCGGCTGAAGCTGGGCTCGCGGCACACCATTCCTCCTCCTCCACCGGACAAGAGCGAGTGGCGCTGGGAGGCGTGGCGTGACACCCTCTCCAGCGTGGACTGATGTTGAGGAGGCATGTCTGGAGGGACATCCATGCGGCGGGTCAGGCTGTCTCTAGGCAGGGTGGAGGAGCTGTAGTACGGCGCGGACTCTGTTTCAGGGATCTGAGGCTGCACACGGTTGGCAAATGCCATGTGGCTTGCACTGGCCGACATAGAGGAAGTAAGCACAGTAGGGGACTTCCCAGTTGCCACATTGATCTCATGGATGTGCTTCAGGAGCTCATCAAGTGAGGTCACGTCAACGATCTTGTGCGGGTAGCAGTGCTGTGGCTGGTTGGGTATGCGCTCAGCATTGTGGATCTTCCGCTCCTCTGGGTGCATGGAGCCTCCCAGCACCTGCCTGCTGGATAATCCATGTGGGAAGGGAAAAACGTGCTGATGGACACCAGAACTGGGCCTGGACCCCGCAGCATTGTGTGACTTTGGCTCTTTGGCGTTGTTGCAGTTTTGGTTCTTCTCCCATTGGTTCTTGAAGGCTTTCATGCTCTTGATCGGCAGCTCCGGTGTCGAGTCGGGGGTAGGTAGGCCAGACAGCTCTGAGGAGTGGTGATGATGGGGATGGATGAGCTCTGACATTACGCCATGGTGGGTGCTCCTACGTGGGGGGTGGTCCTTCCCATTTTGGAAGAAAGAGTTGTAGATCTTTGGGGAGGACACCTCCAGCTTCTCCTCCTTGCCCTGGCTTTCCAGCAAGCCATTTAGCTTGGCCAGGCTGCGGAGTGACAGCGCATGAGGAATAGGAGCCTCCGGGTCCTTGGCTAGCCTCTTGGTTTTGTTGACATTGTGGTTGCAGTAACAGGAGACGAGGAAGCCGGAGAGAAAGGCGCCCAGAACGAAAGCCACGAGCACGCATGCTATTAGCAGAGTGTAGTGAACGCTGTGGTTGGATTTATCTGCTTCAGGAGGCCGACGGACGCCTGCAGAAAAAAGGGGGGTGGGAGAGAAAGAGAAAGGGGAAGAAAACACAGTAAAGTGAATGCAGCAGAAACTCATGGCTGACATAAAAGCAGTACTAAACCCTCCCCTAAATGCTGAACTTGAAGACTTGGAGGAACGAGAAGATTATTGCTGGTACAAGTCACTGTCACAGCAGTTTTACAGTACAAGGCTTCTGTCTTTGATGGAAGGTACATAGGTTAAGGACTCCCAACTGGCTAACACAGCTAAGCACATTCAGTGCTTTTGGATACAAACAGAAAAACAAGTAGGCATCCAAACTCACTGAAACCACCTGGGCAGGGCTCAGAAAGGAAGCATCTGGTATGTAGCACTGCCAAAAATTAACGCTCAGACTTGGCTATTTAAAGCTATCTATCATCAGTACGTTTTAAGGAAATGCTTTTTTGACTGTTCAGTTTGCCATACTTTTATGAGCAGCATCTAGTGTCTGTAAAGGCAGACAGGACAAATATGTAGCACAAAGACCATAATCTATGATTTGCCTGGGTAGAACACATTTTAATTGCAATTACTGATTTAGAAACGTATGCTGGTCTCTTTCCAGATATGTGATGGTAGACCCATTTTAAGCTTGAAATGGGTTGTGCTGCATTTATAAACAGGTATTCTGAAATACCATGCAAATCTGTCTTCCATCACTGACCTACATATCATTTTAAATGTTCTTTGTAAAATGAGAGAGAGTGCCGTCTGGCCAATATAAATGATACTAACCGAAAAATACATTATTAAACTGTGCCACCATATTATCTTAATGAGCCCCACAGATCGAGGCCAGAGGTGAAGGTTTCTACCACCTGCAATTTGAGATAATTAGCAAATCCTTCTGCCATCTGCACTGTCATTCTCTCCACCCTTCGCTGTCCCGACCCATTTTTCTTGATCCATGGGCGAGGAAAGGGGTGTCAAGTTTCTGGCTCTGTAAATGAAGCAATGCGCTTGTGCATGTTGGCAGAAATAGAATAATTCAATAAGGAATGAATCAATGTGAGGGTACAAAAAATGTGGCTCGCTAATTTACAACCTGATGCATGCATTTGACTTATAAGAGAGCAAAAAAAAAAAGCCTTTTATATAATGCTGTGTGGGTGAGCTGGAGGTGCATGAGAGCGATGGCATTAAACACAGCTGCTAAGGATAAGACTGGGACCTGCGCTTAAGCTAGCAGGAGCTTTCTGTGCCGGTTTTATTTCAGGATGCTGAAGCAGGTACATACAGCCGAGTCACTATAGGGTAGTGTGGGTGGATCACTAGAGCAGGAGGGGGGCAAAAATAAAAAGTCCTATTGTACTTTTTATGCAGTTGCAAGCAAAAGCACAATTATGGATGTAGAAAATGTTCATGGGAGGAAAAAAGGATAATCTTCCTCTAGGCATCAATACAAACACATTAAGAGTGCAGAGCAAGGCATTTTGCTAGCTATCAAATGAGGGAAGTTTTCCAATAAAGTTTTTTTTCATAAAAGTTTCTTTCTTCTGCTGTTTGCAGATGTAAACTGGAAAGAGTTACAGCAAAATAAACTGCACAATGCACTGCCTCACGTTCTGGTAGCAGAACGATTCTCTCTCTCGTTCTCTCTCTCTCACTTACACACACACACACACACGTGCGCACACTCAAACACCCGACTGTTTGGCAGCAGATTTATATAGGTCATGAAATTGTTGGAAGGAGTTGCTCCCACACGGCAGGTTTCTCTCTTTGGCTTTGATACCTTCCAGAAAGCTCTTTTCTTAGCTTTATGAAAACGAGATGCTGTGGTAT
Source organism: Brachypetersius gabonensis (assembly GCA_037577145.1). Taxonomy (NCBI): domain Eukaryota; kingdom Metazoa; phylum Chordata; class Actinopteri; order Characiformes; family Alestidae; genus Brachypetersius; species Brachypetersius gabonensis. The sequence goes on along the minus strand of JBBJLR010000007.1, from coordinate 9,582,754 downwards.
CATGACTGACTAGTGTAACATCTGCAGAGAGAATACAAATAGTCTTTCTCTCTCAGGCTGGGTGACGGTTGATTAGACAGCGGTGCTGCGACTGGAGAACAGGACATTTATGAATAATGGAGAGATTTTCTCTTTCTCCCTCTCTAAAAACTCTAGTTGCCTTTTGCAATGCGTGAACATTTCTGATGAATGAACAGACAGAAATTTTGAAAAGCAACATTTCTTACACAAACAGATATCAGGGATGTTTTTTCCCCCCATAATGTTCTTTTAAAGTTACCGATTACTTTACAACAGTGACTGTGTAAGAAATGACTAAGACGTGTGCCATTATTTGTGTGTGTATTGATTTCTGTGAATTAATAAAAACTACGTTTGTAATTTCAGTTTAATTATGTTTATTATATTTTGGGCAAAATTCTTCAGGGTTGCTGTAAAACTGCAATCTACAAGGTCAAACACACTGTGACATGTGACATGTCATGTGACATGAAGAACATTAATTATCTCATTATAGAGGCAGCCGTCAAGACACAGGATATAATAGGCAGCAAATAAACAGGTGGTTAGGCTTGTGGACGCTAAATGACACCAAATTTAAAGTGTTAATTGTCATATATACAGAAGAAATTACATTTCTCTTTGCAATGAAATTCTTTCTTTGCTGTCCACACACAAATGCCGACTTAGGTTAAGAGTTAACTAATACAATAAAAATGAAATACAAATAAAAAAATAAGTAAGTTAAGACATAAGTGTGATGTGCAGATGTGGATAAATATCAATCCAGTTGAGAATCTATGGGACATACTGGGCCAACTAGTCTGATCCATGGAGGACCCATCCTCCAACTTTCAAGATCTGCTCTGTCTTTGTGCCAGATACCACACCTTCAGAGGTCTTGAAGGAGTCCATACCTGAACAGGTCAACGTTGTTTTGGCAGAATTTGGGGCCTACAAATTATTCAGCAGAAGGTTTAATGTTCTGGCTGATCGGTGTATATGTTAATATGTCTATCAAAAGCTTTAAATAAAACAAGTATTTCACAAAATTCAAATGTGTGTTAAATTTAAAACAAGCAAAATGTTAATGTGCACTGCAATTAGATCAGTGCTACTACTAGAATCCCATAGGAGTGTTAGCAGAAATGAGCACTGCAGCAGAAGTGAGATCATTTTGACTGTGTTTTGACATTTTTGGCCAGAAGCAAAGGCCTGGCTCTAACAGCTGCAGTTGGCCACTGTTTCTGCCCCCCCTCCCCCCTCCACTGTAATAACTCTCTCTCTTTCTTTCATCTATCCCGCGATGGCTTGATGGTTGGTTAGACAGCGGTGCTGTGACTATAGAACAGGACACGTATAAATAATGGAGAGATTTTCTCTCTCTCTCTCTCTCTCTCTCTCTCTCTCTCTCTCTCTCTCTCTCTCTCTCTCTCTCTCTCTACCTCATCAGACCTCTGTAGGGCCCTAAACTACACCCACAGAGCACTGAGGGATAGCACATGACAAGTGAAGGAG
>JBBJLR010000007.1:9550961-9568913 GCA_037577145.1 Brachypetersius gabonensis | reverse complement strand
TGTGTGTGTGTGTGTGTGTGTGTGTGTGTGTGTGTGTGTGTGTGTGTGTGTGTGTGTGTGTGTGTGTGTGTGAGAGCGAGAGAGAGAGAGAGAGAGGTGTGTTGGGCTGAATGGAGTTAAGCAGACAGACAGCAGCAGTTCTATCTCTCTGTCAGAATGTTCTGTTGATACAATAGCTCTGAGCCCTGACCCCCACTGCTGATCTGTCTGCACTGCAAAAACCCAGCCAACACACAGAGCAACATCACACACACATACACACACACACTTCACTGCTTGATACAAAATAGTCACCTTCTCTCTAATACCCACATACACATGCTGGCATACCACATGCGGAGTGCATTAGCTGGTCGGATTTCGGAGCGAACAGCTGTATACAGTCTTTAAGTCTGTTCTCAGCTCCAGGCCTGACAGATACGTCATTCACCTGATAAAATGAGAGGATATCAAGGTTACATGGACTTAACACCATGAACGCCGGCAAATAGAAACAAGAAGGTTGAAATATGAATAGAGGATTTGTTCATATTATAATAAACAAACTGCTTTGTTAGTCCTTTGTGACATATGGCTGTTTTTACAGAGAAACTATCTCTAACTAACTGATAAGCATCATCCCCATCATCCCCTTCGCTACAATACCCAAATTATTTAAGATTTTGTTCATTTCGGCTGTTTATTCAAACTTGAGAGAAATGAGAGTGACCAACTTTGGCCTTTTACAGATAATCTTCCAAGTGTATAACAACATTTTTAACATGTTTGACTATCTAGAATTACACAATAATACTAATAATATTGGCGATTCATTTGAATAATATTTGTCATTATGATTATAATTATTATAATTTGAATTATTTAGTAGCTTTTATAACTCATTCACTGAAATCAGTGAAAAACATTTAGTTATAAGTCCTAGTTATCACAGACACTAAACTAAATATCTGATGCTGGTTTCTTTATTAATACATAACGATTATTAATACAGAAATGCATTATTTCTTAATCTTCATTAATCTTTATTCATCTGTAGTGGTAGCGCCTTCCCATACATGCTGTAGGGTGGGAAGGTTTTCTGAAGCAACAGCAGGACAGATTGAATTACACCCTGTAATGTGTGTGCATGCGAAAATTGCCTCATACGAGAGCAATATGCTGTAATATGTCTGCCATTTGCGCAATTCACAAAGCAAGGCCGGCCAACAAAATAAGAAATGCACTTGCAATATGGACCCATTATTTGAATGAAAGAAGGAACCAGATGGCTTTTCTGTGAATGAATGGAGTTAAAGTGCATACACAAGTTTTCAAAGACCTTCTGGATGAGATAAGTGATGCATAAAAGGCAGGAGCAAAGAACGACTGACGAATTTAAATCAGCCCTGAATGGAACCACCATGATTTATGTGATCTACAGCAAAAGAGAGAGAGAAGTTACTGACCATAGGCCGAATCAACTGCAGTGTTCTGTTTTCTTGTGGTTGCCAATACATCTGTGCAAAAGAGAAAAAGGTACGAGATGAAAGAGTCTTTTTGAAAACTGATGTTGTGGAGCTCACCAAAGATGTGAAGGAATTCTGTCAAGACTGGGGATTCTAAATTTTTAACCACATTTGTGTGTGAAAGCAGAACATGTGATATTTTATTACAATTTAAATTTTATGAAGATAAAATTTAAAGTTTAAAGAAAAAAATCACAGATGAAACAAACTCAAATCTATTGATACATAATGTAATTCAAAAGTAAACATAATTTATTATGTATCATACAATTGTTTTTACTTGTGCTGTAATGATAAACATTACTTTTCATTACTGATTTCAAGATTTCATACTGATATCTAATACTTTAAAACAAAAATGTTTCTAAATTCTCTGATTCTACAGAGCTCAGATATCATGGTACGCAGTCCAGACAGTCTAAGGTAAGTAAAAGTTCTGAAAAACGATCTTTTTAAATAAAATATTTAACTAACAATGCACACAACATGCTTTTTTACAAATACTAAAAAATGGCATACAAATCCACCACACTCGATGGGAATTACTTAACTTTGGGCACCAATCACAATTTTCTTGCGTGTAAACTAGGCCAGTTCTGACTGACCATGGATGTCCTCCATAACAGTAGGCGGCACCATAATTATTTAAAAACCGAAAATTGTAGAACTGGTGGTGATTTAGACGCATTATTATATGTACTATAAAAAAGCTCAGTATTTGGTGCAAATCAGCTTCTGTAGGTGCAAACCACTGGCTAGAGTATTTTATATTTGTATTTTCCATTAAGTGTGTGTTTGGCAGTCATGTTTTGTATTTGTAATCCCATTGTGTATGCCTTCAAATAGAAGTGCACTTACAAAACACATTCCATTTATTTGAAACAGTTTGGCACATTAGAGCCATGAAGACCCTTCCTATTCACGACCCACTTTACTGTAATTAAATTCACTCAGATGCCATGTTTTGATCACTGACAATGACTGAGAGACAAATTTCTGTGATTCAGTTTCAAATTTAGGTACACTGTTTCTAGTTCTTTCATTTTTTTATATTGTTAACCTGTTACATTGCATTTGGAGAGTACAGCAAAATGACATCTCTTTACTTCTAAGAGACTTTTAAGCCCACACCCTCAGAATGTGTGTAAAGCCCATAGGAGTTATACAAGGACTCTATCAGACTGTCTTGTACTCACCATGGCAGCTGTCTGGGTACTGAGTGTAGCCGGTCTCTACATCCTGCTCAAAGCCAGACCTGAGAGAGAGAGAGAGAGAGAGAGAAAGAGAAAGAAAGAGAGAGAGAGAGAGAGAGAGAGAGAGAGAGAGAGAGAAAGAGAGAGGGAGAGAGAGAGAGAGAGAGATGGAGAGAGGGAGGGAGAGAGAAAGAGAGCGAGAGAGAGAGAGAGAAAGAGAGAAGAAAGGGACAGAGTTAACACCTGCGTCATTCCTTTCACTTCCCATACCTCTAATTGCCCGTGCTGTCAAGCCCAGGGAAACAGTCCTGCTGTCTCTCTGCCTGAGTTTGAATAACACTAAAAGGGAAATGCAATTTGTTTGCTGTTTCATCAAGGCTGGCGTTCTTGACAGAGGCGGCCGGGCAAAAGAACGGCAAATGAAAAATGGAGGCGAGGCGTCATCCACTGCGCTGCGGTAGCCATGTTTTCTCCACGTTGGCAGGAAGTGTAAAGACCTGAGAGCCACGCTTAGAGCTAAGAACACCACATGAGAGGCTGTTATGAAAATGAAAGCTGCAATTCCCACGTACGATATTATGATTGCGATTATTAATACAATTAACAATGATTATTTCACAACCTAGTTACGGTGCATTTGTCAGGAGGTGAGAACACCTGTCCCTAATCAGAGCACCCTGACAATCTGAGAGCGCTGTGAGATCAGAGCTAGATCAGTACGGCTGTTCATGATGACTGCTTGTGAGGCTCACTGACGAAATTAAAATTGAAATTAAAATGTCTGGTTAGTGAGAATTATTCAGTCTCAAACGACCACCCCAGCCTGACAAACTACGTTTTTATATGCACAAAGGCATATTATCACACATGCTTGCAGGACTAGCAGTCTTCGCATAGAAAAATAAATGAAATACTTACAATACATGATTGTATGACATGCACCAGTGTAAATCAATGCGAGGCGTTCCGATTTCTGGCACTTTGAAAATTGCACAGTGGCACCCAACTCAGTGGAACATTATCCTATTGACTGAAGGGCACAATAGAAGGAAATCAGAGATGAGGCTCTGGATCTCTTGTTGTTCTGAAATTGCTGCGTGGTGTCATGCTCAAAAAAAGCCCTCGTTTAGCTGTTTGATTAGGGCTGCGCCAAAGCCATTTTTCTCTATCAGTATAAATAGAGTACCAGCATTAAACGCAGTACTCTGAAGGGTTTGAGACTTTTATGGATACAAATGCTTTTCACTTCATCGAACTTGTGTTGAAGCTGCTGGTGTTTTGATGTTGCACAAATTGCAATTAGTGTGTTTGCTGTCATCTCGAGTACTTTTCACAACAATCAGACATGATTTGGCCTCTGCAATTTAGCTGATGCTTCCCCCTGCAGTTAGTTACACACTGTTCAAGCAATTCATGGCTTTCGCTCATGTGCATTTAAGCTCTGCAAAATGAAATTATCCTATCAAGCTGCTAAGATGGCTTGATACAAACATCAATGTATTACTGCTGGGGATCTGACGACATCAGGTTCATATCGGTAGTGAAAAAAATGATTACCAGCATCTGAAAGATGTTCCGTATTCCAGACTGACCAGATGACATATAACCCAAACTGACCAACTGCATTCAAAGTTCTGTTATTAATTCTTTTGACTTTCAACACTATAGAAATAAACTTTATATTTGTTGGTACAGCTAATCCAGGTAAAATTAGTCTTATTTTCTACATTTTATAAATGTTTATATACCAGTATCTACTGTATAACAGCATGCGAAGGTATGTACACAAAAATATCAGACATCCACATTGGTCCACAAGCTCCTCATCGGTGCATCTCTAAAATATTAGTGCACTCCTGCTTAGAATTACCATTAAAATCCTGAAAAATGCAAACAGGTTCACTGGAGCTGATCTGACAGTGGACAGCTTTATAGCTGCAATGACTCAGCAGCCTTAGAAGAAAGAGAATAGCACAGCCCTCATCATCACACCTAATTATCCATTACAGACATCAAGAGATATTCACATTTCCAGAGCCACTGCTGATTAGCTGCATTATGTCTAGAGAAGTAACGTACAAGCACATCACACAACCTCCATTCAGAAGCACTAGAACTGTGAGTTTACCCTTGGAGACAGAGAGGAGGTAGAATTAAGGGGAATTGCACAGCACTGCTAGAGGCAGCATATTAAACACCCACGCATGCACGGCTGCTTGCTTCAATAAGAGATACAGGGTGTTGTCCAACCCAGAGAAAAAGCACAATCAGATAAAAGAAACACTGCAAGCAAACAAAGCAACACTGGAATGGTGGTACAGGAAGTCTGATGAGTAGTACGGAAGAACAAAGGCTACTAAGAGCTATCCTAGACCACTAAGGAAATCAAGTATGGCACTCTATAATGCGTGAGTGGAACTGTTGTTTAAAAGTGTCTATAGCTCCAGTAACAAATGCAGGAACGGCAATCGCTGTGATTCAAGCATTGGCAATGCCAATCACTGTGATTCATTCTTCAATTTACTGTACATCCTGATTCATCTTTTAGGTCTGTTGACTAAAGCACACTTCTGAGACCTTCAGCTTAAGTCTACACAAACAGCAGACTGCGGTTCAATTAAACGCAGCCTCTTTGTACTGTCTGGTGGAAAAGCACAGGCTTGACGCAATACTACACAATTTTCTCTCTTCTACGCAATGGGTACAACCATAAAGGCCTTCCAACACTTAAAGAAAAGAGGGATGTGAAGTGGTTGTAGTGATTCTTGTACACTGGTGGCATTCCATTTTAGTTTTGACACAAATGTCTGCTTCATCGCACCTTCAATATTCAATCTGTCTCCTCTTTTCCTGACACAGTTTGGACTCATTTCCATTAACCTCAGAGAGGGAGAGACAGAGAATGACATTCACTTGTGATGTGACAGCTTGGCAGCTACACATGTACTTGCATAATATCACAACATAAGCACAGATCTGATGCAAGTATGTTTTTCACTTTGCTATATGTCAGCCAAATATACACTACAAGTGGGTGCGTATACACGTACATGCACACTGCCAACAACAAACTGCAGTGGAATAGGAACGAGTTTTGGAGCGCTGAATAAAATTACAAAGGGAACGACACGATCAGCACGCAAAGAAATCTATACAGCCTCTAATATTCACTTCTACACCTTCTACACAGCGTGCTCCTATTTAGAGCCATTTTGCTTGGCAGCGAAACAAACACTTTGGAGAAAATACCGCACTCTTAAAATGTCATCAAGTGAAGGATGAGATCACCTTTGCCAGGGATCCTCAGTTCTTTTGATACACATGACAGGACGGCACTGCTACAGTTTAACTCAGCCTGGGATTCTGAGACCCTGTATAACTGCTGAGCAGGAGCCAAAGGTGTTCAAACACACAGATCTCCATAAAGCCACAGCACCAGATGCTGTGAGTTCTGATTTTTGGGAGATTGTCACTAAAGAGCTTACTTCAGATCACGCAGGTTATGGTTCAGCAAACCTAAAGTAATACAATATGAAAACGATGGAGATGCATGGCACGGCATAAAAACATCCCATAACATATTCATCCTTAAAAGGTCACACTTCAAAGAAAACAAGTATTGGTGTTGTAATCTCCTAGGCTCAAATATCTGTAGGACCCCAGTTCCTCTAGCTCCTAGCCAATGAAAACTTCACTCATATCAACATTACGGTTACATAATTCACATACGTTTTTTAAAGAAACTGGCATTCATAAGACAAGCTTCGCATTCATATTCCCTAAAGTAAAGCACTAATGTAACATCATATGCAGCATGCATTAGAAAAAACTTGTAATTTTCATGATACCGATGGACAACGAGACTTGGTTAACTGCAGTTAACTTCATTTGCTGGGTGCTTCAGATTGTTTTGTAACACCAGACCAAAAACGCAAGTCTGAATAAATAGTATTAGTAATAATGCAGCGGTACATTATTTTCTGCAATTTTAATATTTACAATTATGTATAATGTTTAATTAAGAAAATAGAACAAAACAATGAAATAATGAGAAAAAGGGCAGTGACAACAAGCTACTTCAGGCTTGTGAGTTATTCCTAATGCAAGTAACTTCACTGATGTGACATTTAATCTCATGCATCATAATATAAGATGATATTAAGCATTGCAATAATAAAACAACGACTAAATGCAGAGCGTGAAAAAAACATGAGAACAGATAAACTGATACAAGCAACACAAACACAAAAACTGCTAGGATTTAATATACATGTTTACCTTATGGACTAATAAGAAATGCACCAGAGCCTCCCTGGAATTTCCAGATAACTGGGTTTCTGACTGACTTCTATAGCTGCATAAATAAATTTCAGGTGTTTTTGATCATTTCTGTGTTTGCAAATTCATTTCAGGTCAGGAGCCCTATTTCTCATTTTACTCATTGTATTGTATACATTACCACACACGTATCAGAGCTGCAAATTCAGTAGGCTTTGCTGCCTCTGTTGTGAGCATCAAAGGTATTTCTGAACTGAGGGCTGAAATGAGTTCAAATTATCCACTGAAATCCAATCCGCAAGGCTTCCAACCACATATGACCATCTTGATTATACCATCACAGACCAACAGATCAAACGGAACGAGGCAACTTGCTTTTGACATGATCCTAGGAGTGTGTCTGCATGTTAAGCTCGTAAGAATCACAACTGTCTACAAATTTAATCGACTGATAATGCACGCTAGACTGAATTTTCCAAACAAGGTCAATAAGCTGTCAAGTTGGACAGTATGTCAGGGACTTACATTAATACATTCTGCACAATCCATTAGCAGAAGGCCAGAGAGGCCTATAGCAAATATAACACATGAGCAATCATGTGACACAGAAGCAATAACTCTCTGGCTCTATTTAAAGAGATCAATACTCACATTTGGATATCAGACCCATGTCTGCCACGCACTGACACTACCACTGCGCTGCAATTTACGGCCAAGGTTCAGATGAAAAAAAATAAGTACTAGAAGTGCTTTAGAGTAGGGGCCTGGTGGGTGGTAGCGCTAACGGCTCTCTCTCTTTCTCCCTCTCTCTGCTTACCCTTGCACTCTCTGAGGTGCTGTGGGTTTGGCGTAGTACATAGACATGGTGGCTTACAGCCATAGAGCTGAACATTACTCTCAATTCTGTGCAAAAGTACAGAAAGTGAGTGAGTGAGTGAGAGAGGGAGGGAGAGAAATAAAGGGAGAGAAAGATTGATCTGGCCTTCTCCTTCTTCAAATGGCTGTGTTGAGAGATGCTGGTTGGTCAATAAGACTGTGTGTCACACAGGTTTAGATAAATAAATGACATTGGCCCGGGTGTGATCAATAAACCTGCTGCAGCACCGGCTAGGTGAAGGCATGGCTCACGCCCTTTAATTTCCTTCAGGCCGCTAAGGGGAGGCGCACACACCACTTCTACACCTACAAGATGGATGGCTGTGTGGCTTTGCTCCACAATGTTTTGACAAGCTTGGAGTAGGAGATCTAAATTACACAAGTTGTTGGTAATATAATTAATATTGATTAAATGAAGCATGCTATTTTCAGATTAAGTGAATTAAAACATTGAGATGGCAGGTGGCAGTGCATGATGCACTCAGTGGCACTGAAAAACAGGGCCCAGCTCTTTTCCAGCAAGGTTTCAGGAACACACTTTTCACAACCCCACAACACACACTTACACATTTATACATTCAAATTAATTCAACAGTGAATCATTTGCTATTATTAGAAAAAAATCTGTATAAATGTTTTATTTACATTCGCCACAGAGTCCCCAGTCTAGGGTTTTGAAACGCACAGGCACCACCTTCTCAAAACTATCCCTGTCTGTTTATCTCCATCCAATTTATGGCCCCTCGTCATCGTTTCCACCTGTGTCTCATTATGCGTCACTATATATAGTCTTTGTTTTGCACGTATCCTCTGAAACATCTTTTATGCAATCCAGCTGCAATTCAAAGTCACACGCTAAGAATTCCGAGACCTGAGTTCATTTTCCTGTTTTCCTAATTCCCACTTTTCCTCAAGTTTCCTTGCCTCCTGTCTGTCATACATTTCCTTTTGTTTTGATCAGTATTTGACCTTGTCTAGTTTCCTTATTTGGATGCAGATCATGCCGTGGTGACCCTGCCTGCTGTTTCCTGACCCCTGCTACAATTATTGGAAAAAGACTAATAAACTTGACTTGCCTTTCCTCCTCAGTCCTCCCACGATTTCAGTTCTATTACACATTCCTACATGTTCTTTTCAAAAGTACAGACATTTCTACATGTTTACATGTAAAACAACAATTTAGACTTCATTACACAACCACTTCGGTAATCAAGTATATGGGAGGTAACTGAGTGAATGTGTAATTACATAGAAATAATGTAAAATGACCACAGTAACTTTAGGCCTCTATAAGGGTTAATGTGGTACATGCAGTAATTTGGTTCTAAATGAAGAACTGACAGAGGGATGCTGTGTGCTGTAACTCACTTTAGTCCTGGCGCCACCGTGGCACAGTTTCCGCTCCTCAGCCAGATACAGTAGGGGTCTCTTGAGGACAGACAGCTCCTAAAACACACACACAGAGGGAGAGGGAGAGAAAAAGAGAGAGAAAGAAAGAGAAAGACAGAGAGAGGGAGAGAAAGAAAGAGAAAGGGAGAGAGAGAGAAAAGAAGAGAAAGGGAGAGAGAAGGAGAGAACCACACAGTTAACAAACAACAGATGTGTTGGAGAGGGTCTGTGCCCTTCCTCCCAAATTTCCTTCATCATCTTTGCTGCACCATCTCACTAATGGACCAAGTCTGTATATGTGACAAATCAGAGACGACAGCCAGCCACAGCATCACCATAACAAAGCAAAAGAGAGTGAGTGGTCACATTCGGAAAGGAAGAGAGAAAAACACTAACACAGGGAATGAGAGCGAATAAAGGAGAGGGAGAGAAAGAACGAAAGCCTGCAAGTGAGAGAAAGAAGGAACAAGAGATAGTAAAAGAAAGAGAGAAGAATGAATAGGGAAGGAGAGAAAGAGAAAAACAGGAAGAGACAGAGAAAAAGAGGATGACAGAAAGAGAATAAAAGAGAGACAGGGACTTGGTATCCAGATGTGTGTGCCTGCGCGAGTGTGTGTGGGTGTATGTGTGTGATTGATAGGTGTGCTATGTCTGTCAGAAGCCAACTGGGAATGGGTGACACGGGTAAGCTGATGAGACAGGCACAGAGAAAAAGAGTGTGGTGAGAGAGAATGCGCTAGATGCGAAATGAGGAGAGAGAGAGAGACTGAACAAGAGGGAAAAAAAAGTGTGTGTGTGTGTATCTGCATTGTGGGGTTTGTGAGTAAGTGACTGAGTAGGAGGGTAGAGGAGGGTGAGTGACAGAGAGAAACAAAATGAAGACGCCTGGAAAAACTACACTAAGACAATGTCTTCTTCTGTTCTACTGATGCTCTTGTATCAGCCATGTCTTCTATTTATGACTGTCTTTACTGTTCTTAAACGCTCCACACAATTGAGGGCCACATTCAAACTCTTAAACTGAGTCAATGAGCATAAACACTACAGACAAAAGCCTTGAACAAGCAAAGCTTCTGTCCTTTGAAAAAAGTCTCAGTGCTGTGGTTTGATTGCTGTGAATAGATTAAACTTTAAGTTTAAGTAGTTACAGATATTATGTTTCATATTGCGGTGTGGATCAATGGATAGTGGAGCTCTGTTTGAGGCAGTGTCATCTTTGATTTCATCGCTGGGAACAGATTTAAGAATGGCTATTCAGAGTTTTTTATATCCATCACAGGCCTGCATTACTCGTATGATTTACAATTCGCATTTACAATCTGTTCAATGGATGCGTAATTGAGCACAAATGCATCCCTATTATATCTGAGCAGGAGAAACAGAGGCATAGTGCCTTAGGGATAGACAGTTGCTTCTACTTATAGTTCTGACAATCACATTTGAGTGAGGCGTGCTGAAATAAGCCAGACTTAATATGAAGAAATAGGGATATTTGTCTCTCACACAATGAAAATGTTCAAACAGTGAGCCTCCACATCACTCTCTCCAGAGTCTGAAGTACCAAATGGCTTTGAGTGAGCTAGAAACACTCATACATTACATTTTTAAAGAATTGCTTCTTTCATTCTAAGCTCCATTTATAACTCTAAGGTCCACTTTACCTTTTTCTAACTCAAACGATTCAAACATTAACTTGTTAATGTACCTTCAAAATTGACACATGGCTGCTCTGTACTGCTCTGGCCTGAAACACTCCTTATAACTTCAACAAGGGCAGGCTAAATAGCTGTACAGGATGAAAAATGTCCAAAAACCAGGAATTCAAAACCAGCTGCTTTTGCCGCAATGTTTACATACCAGGTAAAGCTCCATTACTTTCTAAATGCAAGGAAAGTTTTACATGATATGGGCCCTTTAAGACCTGGAGCTAGAGCAGACCTTTCTATAAGGAGAAGTATTTGTGTGAAAAGGCAGTGTCCAGGCTACACTCAGGAACTGGAGTTAGCACTGATTACTGGGCCCTAATCCCAGCTAAGGTGCACCCGCTTCTTGGGCGTTTTAGCTAAACCCCATGATAGGATTTGGAGACCGCTATTAAAGTAAAACAGGGCCTATCAGCTTTCTCGTTCTCTCATTACAGTGGAAAGAGAAAACTAAAAAGAGAAAACTCTGCTCTGGTCATTACTGGCTCATAGCCAATCAGATGGTTCCTATTTGAGTGAGAGTGCAGTTTGGCTGGTTGCGCGCTGTAGGAGAAGGAAGTTTATCATGCTGTGGAGGAAACACGTCCCCGTTCCCTTCAGCTACTCAGCACGGAGACAGCAGCTGCACAGCAGCCTGCAGGCCCTCTCCTGCGCGCAGTCATACGGCCTAGCTTTATGCCTTTAAAACTGCATCTGCGTTTAAATTTAAATGCTTGTCTTTGCAAAAGCATAGCGCTTCTTGCCCTCAGACGTTCCTATAGACCTGGAGGAAAAAGCATCTATAATACATCAAGAGAGATATTTTTATAGTCTTAAAAATGCCTCTATTTCACCAGTGGCTGTCTCCTCAAAAAAGGAGAATTTTAAGCACACACAGTCTGGCTCCTCACAGCACAGATTATCTATGTGCCATGAGGTAAATACTTCAATGTGAATAAGGAAAGACGTATTTCTATTAGCATTAATCTGACCTAAAGTGTCATCAAGGATTCATTCAGAGACATTGGCGATCCCCCACTTTAAATTATTATTAAAATCTGCTTCCGGAGAAACTGTGGTGCATGTGTGCCCATGTTAGTCAAAGTACAACGTATCCTCATATGGAATTGGAGCAGTTTGCGAGTGTGTCTTCTATCGCTAAAGCACCACCGTATTATAGGCGAAGAAGATGACATCAACATTATTAAAGAATAAAGACAAAATCTATTGTTGTTTTTAGTAATATAATACGTGTAGTTCAGTAGCCGAAGCCTATGCAACCTACACAAGGTACATTTTAGCCATTTTATTATGAGTGATTATTAGATTGAAGCCTGATTTATTTAACTTCTTGTAAGATCTACCAAACTAAGATCAAAGTTAGTCTGTGTCAGTACAAGCATGAATATTTTAAATAGGCTCTAGCATAACTGCCACCATACCACCATCCCATGATAGTATCTTCAATCTATGAAGGCTCTAAGATACGACCATAAAGTATTAAACTGCACTTGGCAGACACTACCTTTATTGTGAAGATGATCTTAGTTCTTTACAGCAAAATAAATGTGGCAATCACATTACTAAAAGAGAAAAAGACTAAAGTAGCCATTACTCATTACAGTTAATCAACAATGTGAGCAGTTATAGGTGATTTCTCTGAGCCTACACAAACTGCACGGAACCCTGGATCCATTTTTGATCCTGCACACATTTAAACTCTTTGCTTAATGCAGATTTCTTTCACATCAGAATTATAGCTGATGCCAAAATGCTCATCTGTGCCTTTATTAGTTCACGTTTAGATTATGGTAATGCCCTTCTGTAAGGTCTCCAGCTATGACACTTGCTTATTTATCATACATTAATAACTCAGCAGTCAGATTCCTCGCTCACATTAAAGTCCTGTTCACAATCAATATAAAATTCTTCTATATTCTTGAGACCATGAAAGACCATGAAAAGTCTTTCATGGTCTCAATCTGACCTGCTACATCTCTACACCACATTCTACACATTAAAGTCAACAGACTCTGATTTATTTTCAAAACTCAAATAAAGACTATCCTGTTTTGGAGGTAGAGCCTTCTGCTCCCAAATTAAAGCCTTTAGATACGGTCAGAATTCAGAGTTTATGATCCTTGTTTTATTGCATGATTGTTTTGTTGTTATTCTGTAAAGCATTCTTCAGTTTTACCAAGGTGCTACATAGCAATGTAGCAATTATTATTTTAATAAAGACATCCACATAATGCACTTATCATGAAGTTACTAGTGTGAGTGCAGTGTTACTCACTTCTTGCAGGTTCCGTAGTCAGCACAGCGGCTCAGAGGCACACGCACCACACAGCTGGAGAAGGCCACGAACAGCGCGTGGTGGTCCTTATCCAGCTCCAGGCCCAGGATCTTCCGGTCCTCCCCACGTACATTACACCTGCCACAGGTAGGGTGACAATCAGTGAGATGTTTTCAGTAGTACTGTAGTGGGGACGAAAGGGGTCACAATAAAAACAATTGTTCTATATAAATAATACAATCGATAAATAACTTCTGCGATGAAAGTCATCATTCATACACAACTATTAAAAAGACAGAAGACTGTGTTCTAGAAAGACAAAGGGTTTCTCAATGACAATGTGATAACAGACTCTCAGCCGCTGTAGGAAGTGAAAAGCCAGGTTTTACTGGTCTTCTAAACGAGGCTCTATTGGAACTGTTATGTCAGCAGAACAGTGGCAACACCTCAAAAATAGAAATACAGCTTTAAAGTCTACTTCTTACTACAGAACAAAGCTTGTGATTGTGTTAATAAAATGTCTCTGGGTGTGACAATTAGTGTAAGTGTGTGTGTGTGTATGTGTGTCTGTGTGTCTGTGTGTCTGTGTGTGGACATGAGTGTAAAAAAAAATGCAAGAGAGGGAGAGGGAGAAGGAGAGGCTGAATTATTCAATTAGGTAAGTAAATGACTGCTTTCCAGAACCTTCCAGACGATTTAGGACAAAAATGTTTGAAAAATAATACTGATTATGGCAAATGTGGAGAGGAAAAAATGATTACATTTAAAAAAAAAAAGAGTTTCTTTCCAGCAAATATAGCCAAACATGCACTAAACGGAAAGTTTCTTTTCAGCCTCATATGAATAATGGCTTCATTTCTGCTCCACTGTCAAAATTACTGCATTATAATTGATATTTAAATGTCAAACACACAGAAGAAAACTTTTAGCAGTAATAATCATTCTATTTGATTCTCTACAATTGATCCTGTGTGATTGCAGACTTTAGCCTTGAACTGCATTAAATGAACTAAAAAGACAACTGTTTATTGTAATTATTTATATGGCAATTCATTGTGAGTTACAGGTTCATGATGGGATCAGGCCACAGTGACAGAGGTAAAGAGAGAAAGCTCACTTGTTGGGGTTGTACACATCGATGTCCTCCAGTAGCTGGCTGCTATAGGTGGAGTTAGGGTGAGTACTGGCCAGGACCTTCAGAACTCTCCCGTTCTCTGAGCCCAGGAAAAGAACCGTGTAGTTCTTATAGGGCCCAGCGGCTGTATCCACAGCTATCTGGGTCAATTTAAACCTGCAGACATAAAATTCACCCATTTAGTAAACAACCAACAGAGCTGTCACTGCATCAAATGACATTAAACAGCGCAGGTGTTTGTGTTTACTCTTGAGTAGTGGTTAGATGTGGTGTTTCTCCGGGGAGACAGATGGGATCGTGAGAATGAGCAATAGAGCGCATGAGAGAAAGAGAGATAGAGGGAGAAAGTGCAGAGGAGAGGAAGGGGAGAGAAAGAGTTTGAAAGAAAGTGAGAGGGACAGATGTGATGGAGAGGGAGTGCTTATGCCCAGCAGGCGTTCTGCAACTTGCTTAAGCCGCCTGCCAGTTGTCAGATTGGCTGCGACGTGTATAGTGTTGTGTACTGCAAGAGAGTTTTGTTTGTGTGCGTGTTTATGTATGTGTGTGTGTTTACCTGCTAGTAGTTCGTGTGAAGCATGGCCGGTCGTTGACAGAGGGTACAGCCTCGTCCATAAGTGGATACGACTTGATGAAGGTGAGAGTTTCATCAGGAAAGCTGGTGGAAAATTTGTAAGCAGCAGCAGAGCCATCTCCAGCACAGGTACCAGGCCTACAGCCACAAAAACACGCATTCTTATCTATTACTCTGCTTATTTAGTCAGGGACCATGTACAAAAACCAGTTATCTCAAATGAGCAAAGATGCGTTTACTAAATAGCTTATTTCCATCTGCAGTCCCTGGGCGGGGAATTATTTAATTAGTACAAAAAAGCATGATAGGTGTAATACAAATTATGAAGACATAGATACAACAAAATCATTTAAACTCATTAAAACCCCTGACAAGTGAAGTGAATAACATTGATTATCTTGTTACAATGGCACCTGTCAAGGTGGGGGGTGTATTAGGCAGAAAGGGAACAGTCACTTATTGATGATGTGCTGGAAGCAGGAAAAATGGGCAAGTGAAAAGAGCAATATTGACAAAGTTTAGACGACTGGGTCAGAGCATCAATATGCCAGGTCTTATGGGATGTGTTTCCAGTATGTAGTGGTTAATACCAACCATGGTCCAAGATAGAAGAACAGGTGAACCAGTGACAGGGTCATGGATGCCCAAGGCTTACCGATCTGAATCAGGAGCAAAGGCTAACCCGTCTAATCTAATCCCACAGAAGAGCTATTGTAGCTCAAACTGCTGAAAACATTAATGCTGGCTGTGATAGAAAGTCATCAGAACACACAGTGCATCACAGCTTGCTGTGTATGGGGTTGCACCTCTGCAGACTGGATAAACTGGCCATGGTGATGCCCGTTTACCACTTAAAGCATCAGACCATTGGAAGAAGGTGACCTGTTCCTGGGGGTGGACCACTGGATGTGTGTCGTTTACTTGGGGGTAGATATGGCACCAGCATGCAGAATTTGTTTTGCTCTGGGTAATGGTCTGCTCAGAAATCTTGGGTCCTGCCATTCATTCTGCCACTCTACCTAAACATTGTTGCAGACCAAGTACACACCTTCAAGGCAATAATAATTTCCTAATTGCAGTAGTTTCTCTCAGCAGAATAATGCAATAAAATGTTTACAAATGGTTTGAGGAACATGACAAAAACATTTACTTGGCATCCGATTAATCTGATTATCGGAGGTCCCACCTCACAACCTGCAGGGATCTGCTACTAATGTCTTTGTGCTAGATTCAATAGCGCAGCTTCAAAATTGTGAGGAGTCCATGAATCAAGAGGTCTGCGTGTTTTTGCCCACACAAGGGGGGCAAACACAGTATTAGGCATGTGATTTGAATGGATTCCACACAACTTTTAATGGCTGATTGGTCTATATGTAACAAGAAATTACAAGTCTAACTCTTGACCAAACCCTAACCTTATCCTCACTCATAAAAACAAAATGGTATTGCTAACTTTAAAATTATACGTTTGTCATGTCCCTGTTTATCCTGCACTGGACTTTTTCAGCTTTTTTTTTTTACTTTAACACACAATCAAGACTGAAAAAGTAGGAAAAGACAAAAACACACGCATGCATGCGCACACACTCAAGCACGCATGAAATCCAGCACTTCTTCCAGCCAACATTAAATCATAACTGCTGGTTTCCTTTCAGATATTCTGAAGCTAACAGAAAGCCAAGATAACACATCCTGAGTTTAGGCCAAGCTCCGAGTTCCACGTAGCAAGTCAACAGGGCCAGGGCTATTAATCAGAGCCAGATGACCTGAGTGTTCCTGTGTCTAAGTGAACATAACTGGTTGATTAATCAGGTTTAAAAGTCTTAAGCTTTGTTTAGACACAGAGTCAAATCAGATTTTTCCCCCATGTCAGAAGCAAGTCTAATCTTTCCTTTAAGTCATAAAATAAACAATCACAAGCTATATACAAATGCAGTGAGCAAACAGTCAATAATTTGTGTAAATGGATATCCAAAGAGCTAAACAAGAAAAAGAAATCTGATCCAAGTATTTGAACATTTCAGCAAGCTGTTCTGTTCATACTTCATTTGTTGTACAGTGTCTTAATTGTATAATCATCCCTAATATGGAGTTCCGTCAGACTTCTATTTAGAATAAAACAGTGCCTTTAAGCCTGACATATGACCATTAAAATGCAGATGCATTGCTCTCGCTGTTCTGACTGACTGCACTGCATTGAGTCTCTTTCAAAAAGAAGTCCTTACCTGACTGTAATAATCAATGGAACTTAAGATTCAACAAAAAGCATCAGTGACTTTGGGAAAAGAAGAACTTATTCAGCTTCTTCTTTAGAATGTCTGGCTCCTTTGAAAGGTTGCAAAGATAGTCTTGCATCCCACCAGCCAGGAACAGCAAAAGGTTTAATCATTTTTCCCCACATCTTCCGCTCCAGTCTCATCTGAGATTCAACTGTCTGTATGACAGTAATGTTTAGCTGAATGGGCTGTTATATGTAATTGTGAGCATTTGTAAAATTTAAAATTTTTGTGACATCAAAATGGGCTGGTTTTGCATCTTAGTGTCCAAATATGGACTGTAGAGGTGAACAGTGCATTTGAAACTTATATGTGCACAGTAATAAATATACAGTATATATACACACGCACGCATATATCTACATATACAATAGACGGGTTAGCCTTTGCTCCTGGTTCAGATCAGTGAGCCTTGGGCATCCATGACCCTGTCACTGGTTCACCTGTTCTCCTATATACACACACAGTGGGGCAGAAAAATATTTAGTCAGCCACCAACTGTGCAAGTTCTCCCACTTAAAAAGATGAGGGAGGCCTGTAATTTTCACCATAGGTATACCTCAACTATGAGAGACAAAATGAGGAAAAAAATCCAGAAAATCACATCGTCTGATTTTTAAAGAATTTATTTGCAAATCATGGTGGAAAATAAGTATTTGGTCAATAACAAAAGATCATCTCAATACTTTGTTATATACCCTTTGTTGGCAGTGACAGAGGTCAAACGTTTTCTGTAAGTCTTCACAAGGTT
>JBBJLR010000007.1:9411579-9452091 GCA_037577145.1 Brachypetersius gabonensis | reverse complement strand
GAGAGAGAGAGAGAGAGAGAGAGAGAGAGAGAGAGAGAGAGAGAGAGAGAGAGAGAGAGAGAGAGAGAGATAGTGAGCGCGCGACAGAGAGAGACGCGCTCTCCGGAAAAGTCAGAGATACATACAGAGAGAGAGCGAGAGAGTAAGAGAGAGCGGGAGAGGTTTAAAGACCATGCACGGGGAGCCAGAAGTACTAAAAATAGGTTAAAAAAAAAAACCTATTGCTACAAAAAAAGCAGAGAATATTTGCAGGTTCCGCGTTGTTTTGAATATTTCCACGTAAAACGATCAGTTTCGTGTGACTGGATCCACGAGTCCCGATCCGCGTAAAACTGGAGGTTTACTGTATGCATATATATGTGTGTGTGTATATATATATATATATGAACACTGAAGATGTTTGTGGGAAAGAGAGGGCTGAGGGGGTTGACTTGATTATTTTCACGGCATGTGGACCCCCCCCACCCCTCGTAGAACAGCTAGATCCGCTACGCCTGGTATTTGTGTATACATTGGATTGAGTCACAGAGCAAGAGTCTAAGAAAGAAAGAGAGCATGGGCGTGATATTTGGGCCTGTGCCTGGTTTGGCAGTCTGCAGCTGAGGTAAACCAAGGTAATGTCACTGTGTGAAGTTGAGATTTGTTTACAGAGGGCAGTTTTTTTTTGTCCTCCGCATGTGGTGAAGATTGCTCCGCTGGGACGAGCTACTGGACAGGAAAGAGATAATGTGAGAAAGCAATAAAAAAGGATCAAACGAAGCTACCTCATAGCTATACATCTACAGCTTGCATGTGAGTTTGTGTGCCTCCATGTGTCCCAAGTGGTTGAAACAAAAAAAGACAAAGAAAATAAAAAACAGGCTGCAACTCACATGCATGTTTGCGCACACAGGCGCATTCATGCAGAACTGAGTCATCATATGGTTAACAGCGAGACACATTTGAGTAATGAAAGAGGCATGGAGGAGGGAGGGGGAACTGGGGGGCCCTAGTGGTGTTTGGCCCTATGCCAAAGGGATATTTTATATGACACCGACTCTACCAACCCCCATATCTCCCCCCTGCCCCTTTCCCTCACAGCCGGCACTAAAAATAGACCCCGTTCTAGTGAGAGTGTCCGGAGTTTGCAGAAAACTCACGGAGAGCCCTGCTTCCAATCTTAAACACAATCTGGTCCAAACTAGATAATTGAATTTATTACCCATTAAAGAATTTCCCTTTTCATGTTTTTCTGCAGTTAATTTAGCAACTCTTATTTGGAGAGGATGCAATCAACAAAGAGAATGCAACTAACAAGCTTAATTCAGATAGGTTACACTCTCAGGAACTAGGTGTCAATTAGTAACACACTTTTTGGGCTATTTTAGTACATTTTGTGTCACATTATTAGTGATGCACTAAAATGAAAATCCTTGGTTGAAACTAAAACATGAAATTTCAGACACACCAGTGCCAGGATCATTGGTTCACATAGGGAACAAAGGAAGAAGGCATCCTGGTCTAATGAATATTGATTTCTTTTAACACGGATGGTTGGTTGTGGGTGCGTCATCTGCTTGGGCAAAGAAGCAACCCGACAGAGGCAGTGTGATGCTCTGGGCAATGGTCTGCTGGGAAATCTTTGGTCCTATGATTCATGTGGATATAACTGTGACATGTACCATCTACCTAAACATATCTGCCACACTGCAAAACTTGTTCAGGATGGCTTGAGGAACATGAAAAAGTTCCAAGATGATGACTGACCTCCACATTCACCAGATCTGAATCCAACTGAGCATCTGTGGGATGTGCTGGACAAACTAGTCCCCACCTCTCAACTTCCAGGACTTAACAGATGTGCTGCTAATGTCAAAAACCACAATGGACCTTCAGAGGTAGTGAACTCCAGGTATCAACAGGTCAGAAAGTTTCGGTGGTATGGGGGAGCCACACAATGTTAGGGTTAGGGTTAGGGTTAGGGTTAGCGTTGGAAAGGTCTCCTGGAGATCAATTGAACTGAGGAGTTTGAAGTGTCTTGCTTGCACCATGGAGAAATCGTGCTTGGAGCGCGGGGTTCAACCCTGGTGTTTAATTCGAAAGAAGTGCTTCCAGGTCGGCTTTTCCTCATTTTTGTGGGTATTTCCAGGTGAAAACTGTGTGTGACTGAATCTACGACTCCTGATTCGTGTAAAACTGGGTGTTTACTGTATGTATCCATTTAAAAAGTGACACTAAGTGTTAAAGTGGCCCTCATTGCCACATATGAACCCACCACACCACACAATGTGTATAATGAGAAATTAATTCTCTGCGTTTCATCCATTCAAGTGAAGCAATGGGCTGCCATTGCTCAGGTCTAATCTATTACTAATATATTTATACATTTAAAAGCTTATACATTAAACATTTGTTCTCTTATTAAGCTCTTCTGCCGACTAAACATCACAACCTGCAAGTTTCGTTTCACCTCTTAAATATTCTCACACTTCATTGTCAATGTATTTTGCTATAATATTTTTTATTACACAGGCCTAATCCAAAGCAGACCCCAATTATCAGTTGTCACACAGAAGCCACCACCCCTAGAGTAAGCTGTTAGTCTGACCGTTATATGGTCAGCCCTGTGCTGTCCTGCTGCTCCTCTAAGGACACATGTGCAAACTCTCGCCAAGATTCACTCTGTGAAGGTCAAATGAGACTTCTATTTCTAGATGCCTGGGAAATCGGAGGGATTTACATAATGTGCATATGGTCACAGTCGATTCACACACAACTCCTACCCAACACGCCTTCACAAAAGACTACTTCCACAAATAAAACCCAAATGAAAGTCTCAATTCTCACTCAAAGCTCTTCAGTGAGGTTGATGAAACTCCGCAATCCTGACTGAATAGGCTCTGATGATGCATCTCTGCTGGACGGAGCTGTAGCATCAAGTGCAAAAAACTCAACTTATCTTCAGGCTTTTAATTTCCTGCTCCGTTTCCCTCTTTCCACAAACTCATTAAAAAAAAGAACATGCAGCATCACAGTCAAGTTCTACTGACAGAGCACTGAAACCTATGGAGATTTTTAAAATTCCACACTAGGCGTTGTGCAAAACATCATTAAACCCTGAAGTTCTAAATATAAACAACAAACAAATCAGAAACACTTCAAAATCACCAGGAGGTAAGTAATACAAAGACTTAAGCAAAACCTTGGAAGTGGCAAAAGTGTTTCCTGCAGGAAAAACAACAGCCTGGGATCCCTCCATTTGCTTTTTCCTCTCCTCTGCTGAAGCAGCAGTCATTTCCGCACTCTCAGGAATAGCAACAGCTTCCCAATATCAACAAAGGGCCTGACTGCTACCTTGACACTCCAAAAAGCCTCTTACTTTTTACACATTTTTACAAAGTGCTAAAAGCAAATATTCAAATTCAGATTTAAAAGTAAGGATTTGTCACATGCCTGACCTTTCTGATGAAGCAACACTTTATAATATTCAACTCTGTTATGCTCTGTAGGAGGAGCCGCATCCAGGGCTTTGTGATTTTATTGCAGGAGAATGTGCTGCGTGCTTAACAGAGCTTTGGCACAAAGGCAAGAGGTGATAACATAAAATAAGCCTAGCTGCAGGCAGGCTCTGAGGTAAACACACTGTAAAAGGGGCCTAGAGAGTTCAAACTAGATTAGAAAGTTGAAGCTTCGCAACAATTCCAGTGCAAGCAGCTAATCAATGCAGCAGGAAGAGTGGTTCCATTATAAAGTGATTAAGAGATCATTTAGACTCCAAACCTGAGCACCTCTAAACCTCTACCAAGTGCAGGAATCAATAACCTGTATGTATGGCCAGCAGCAATTAAAACACAGGGAGACGTGCTCCTGCGGGTCCCCTTTTATATCCAGTGATGAGAGTAGTTAAACGGGACTGCGGCCTTAGTCTTGGATGGAGCTCGTCCTGGACTCGCTCTCCCATAGCCAGTGGATTTAACACGTAATACTGGCATACCAATAAGAGAGGCACAAAAGGCTGCTTGTGTGGTGGAAGCAGGGAGCAGGGGATGCAGCTGAATGTCGAAGTGCAATGAAACGGAGTTAGTCATCACTCTGTAATCTGGTGTGAAGACGAGCCAGGGAAGAAAAAAAATAAAGCCATCCCTCTGTGACTTAGCCTGCCTGCTGGTTCCAGCTCGATGTGATTTAGTTCTCACGACTCAGCTATCCGAACATTCTTAAAGATGACAGTTGGGTAAGCAGCTCATTCTTCCTGTCATGCCAATCACTGCATGTGTGTATATGTGTGTCACTGTGTGCACTCTAGCACAAAACTGCTTTGGGCTTTACAGAATGAGGACTGAAATGGCCACAGCAGAACTGCTTTCTAATAATAAAAATGACATTTATATGTAAGAAAATAAAAGAAACTGGCAGTCTGTTGTTGTTGGCATGATGAATTGCACCACACTATCTTTTTCTGAGCATTTCTGGGTGTTGATTGTCAACCGTCTCAACCGTACTAAGCGATGTGCTGGTAGTCAGTAAATCCGTATTCCGTGATATTAAACTTTCACCAGAGACGTTTTTGAGCCACTGAGCACCTCTGCTTTCACACACTCCCTCTACACCGTCACACTCTGATCATGTGATATACTCCATCCTCTGAGCTCGTAAACAATCACAAAGAACACAGCCACAGCACGGCAAAAGGAGAAGCAGATGAAGGGCTTTTTCTCTCTTAACAAGGTGAAAACTCACATCTGACCTGCAGAAGTATGAATGAATTAAAAGGCACAAAGGCATACCAAACTCCAAAGCCTTTATGAAGGACCTGGTTTTATACAACCAGTAGCCAGACAGACGTTAGTAGGCCTACAAGCTCCACCCCTGGTTGCAACACCCCTGTGCGTGATATGTCTGTCTTCAGTCTTCATCTATGTTTAATCTTTGTTAAGTTATCTCTGTGGACTTTAACAGCACTGCATCAACAGCAGGCTGTGAGGCAGCCATCCATCTGCGGTCATCGTGGATTAGCCAGAACCGCCACACACCATGTCCGACAACGGGTTAAAGCTTCAGAGAAAAGGCTTTAAAAGCCACTGAAAGCCAGCCATTGAGTCCAAGAGCAGGATGGAAATGAGGGTTGAGGTCTGTAACTTGTCCAAAGTGAAGCCTAGGACTCTAGTTCTCTGTAACATTAACTTTTATTTGAACCCTGCATTCTTTGTTTTTTCCTTTTAAATGTTTATCATGATGTTGTTTTTCTTTGCTCCCCAACTAGACAAAGTAATTCTGAAACCAGTTAAGACATGTTTCCAGCCCGCGTAAAAGAATGAATGTAAAATGGCAAATTGATGTCAGTGACAAACACTTTTAACATTTTTCACTTCACAAATGATTGGGGTCCCAGTGAGAGCTCATTAACTGGAACTGGGGTGGCAGTTATTTCAGTAGGATTCAAAACCAAAAAAGTTTAACTCCGTATTCCACAAAAAACAAACAGCAAACTATCAAAACAGCGAGATGTGAGCAGAGCTGCAACAACAAATTGATGCAATTAATCAAATTGAATTATTAAAACACTTGGCAATAAATTTAATTATGAATTTGTTGGGTCTATGCTGCTGCATGACAGAGCCGGCTTGGTCACTTCAGGCGTAAACAAAGATCATCTGAGTGATAGAAAGGGAGAAAACTGTCCAACCAATATCATCTATAGAGTCATCTACAGAATTACTTATATTAATAGAATAAATCCTGTGTTAGCTGCAAGCTAACAGGATGCACGAGTCTGTGCATGCAGAATAGAGTGGGAACTATGAGAGTGAGTTTTCAAGTCCGTGGAGAGAGGGAATAGCAGCAGTGTGTGTGAGGCAGAGAAATACTGACCTTACTGCTAGTACCAGTCAAAATTTTACTATGTTGGCTGCAAACTAAGAAATAGGACTCAACCGCAGTTTAAATTACTTTATCAAAATCTTTGTCAAATAAGATCCTTAGCATGTGTTATGTTTTGAAGTGAGCAATCGTTCCTCTCACAGCAGGTAGTTCTATTTGTTTATCTAATAGCTGGTATTTGATCTTGATCCAGCTTGAATGCTTTCTTAAGTAAAATTTACGTCAATATTGCACAAGTATATTTAACTAGCTAAAGTCACCTAATATATCCTGTAGAAATAAAAAGAAAATAGACCGTGTATCTACCTACATAGTCTGTGGTCTGTTATTAAGGCCAATGCAGCAAAGCCTGATAATACTTATGGGTCTTTCACAAGTACCCTTGCTCTGTCTGGACCTTTAAGACATTTCATTTTGGTATGAATCAAAATTGCTAGTGTGAAATGTGTAGTTTGATCTGAAAGACAAATAAAAATGTCTTAAACTTCGGATGAGAGACAGAAGATGTTAGAGAAGTTAAAGAAACTACATAAAAGTGTACGCTACCATCAGAAAAAACGACGGATCGACAATTGAGGAAAACACCGAACATGACTACATGCCAATGTCAAACACACCTTCCTCAATGAACCAACAGATGTCACGTACAGAAAGACGCAGGCTGTGTACATGATGACAAGAAGCAGGTATATCACGCAATTTTTTGTTTAGTGAACTCATAAAATTGCAATGTAAAACGTATACAATGTCAAATGTATTCAATGTAACAAAAATACAGATCTTTTTCTGGACTTTCAGGTATGAAAACTCCATTAGTTTGTGTTTGACATTTTTCTTATTTAGTTATTAGTTTAAGTAAATTGAAGCAATGTGAAGAAAACTGAGCACATTTCTTTTGCATATATTGTAAAGCATACATGTAGGAGTGTTATTTTTTGTTCATCTTGATAATTTTCTTTAATTAAATGGTGGAAAAATAAGGTTTTTTGATAAATAAATTACTCAAAGAAATAACTAACATTAATGATCACAATAGCTGTTAGTCTCATTGGTACTGAAAGATTTATGGTGTGCATTTATGCACATGCAAAAATCCTAAACACCTCATCGACAACCTAGAAGACAAGGCTGTTTGGCTAAGTCACGAGCACTGGCTCTAGGAGCAGGCTAATCTGTTTTCCCCACCCAGAGAGAGAAGGCCAGGCTTGAAGGCCAAGGCCCACTGCTTGTGCTGCTGTGCCGGAGCTGGCTGCCCCTGTGTCAGGCCTGGGTTATGGATGATGTGGAGGCTCCACGTCTGACAGGTAATAATTCACTCCCCAGGGGTACGAGGCCCGTTGCTGGACATGGTCAGCCAGGCAGGAACAAGTGGCACTTTTACCTCTATCCCCCATCCCCTCAACCCCTAAACCCTCCCACTGTCTCGTAATTTCCCACTCCAGGTGTGTTTGCCAGCTATTGGCTGCCCTGTCACTATGGGTAACGACAATCAGTATGAGAGACCATTAGGAAGTGCTACAAACCCCCAACACTTTCTAATTGAAAGTGATCTATTGTTTCTCAATGTCAAAACAAAAGCATGGAAGGCGTCCGAGTCTGTCTTCTGAATCCTGCCTGAGAATGAATCGGCTCTTTTCTAGAATATATTTGAAAGTCAATCTGTCAAAGAAAACTGCTGCAGCACGGCAAATGAGGTTCAAATGTAAATGCCTCTATCTGCGGCCTGATGGAAAAACCAAAAAGGCTGAAAAAGAACAGTAGATGTCTCGGATCTGCGCTCGTAGAACCAAGCCTATTTCAGCACTCATTACCCAAAGAGCCATTAGGAAGACACAGTCATCCGCAACACACTGCTAGCGTAACATCATTTAGGACAAAACTACAGCAAAGGAAATTGGAAATAAAATTACACCCCAGGCTATATGCATCATTACCCACACTAGCAAAAACGCTGGTGCTGTGGGGCTCAATTGAAGCAGAGGCTTTTACAGTTAAAGAGAACAAAAACACTCTCTTCGTCTTTATAAAACCTGGCCATTAAAGTCTATGAAACACAAAGTGATGCCTTTAACTGCAATTTATTGGCAATGTAGGAAGTTGAGGTATACAATGTTCAAAATACTATTGTTTGATTAAAGAGTTAAGAGTATCGTTTCTCTTTAAAGATGATGATGAAACTGTGCCCAGCTACATCTGATAACCTGCAGATCTCACAACGCTTATCAACACAAGTACATGCTTTGGCTCAGACTGAACATAAGCAGTGCCGTGTGCCAGCTATCAAGAGGAAATAACGCAACTGGCAGCAATGGCTAGCAGGGGGCACACACTGACGATAGGTGGCGCTCCCTGTCCTTCACGGAATGATGGGGTGACTAACAGGAGTTCTGTAGTAGTTAAGTAGTTGGTCCTTTTCCTAATAAGTGGTGATGCTGTGTCCAAAAGATGCGGAAACAGACCTTATTTCCCTTGAAGGAAGCATGTGTAGCTTTTACCTTTATATAGTGATACGGGACCATTCAGGGACTGACTGTAAAGGATTGGGAAATGGCCTTAACTAAACTGTATGAAAAATCTATTAAAAACAAATGGACAAGAATAGGGCCCTCTGTTTTAGGCTGTGCTGTCTGTTTGCCTCAGGGCAAAACATCTCTAAAGATGTGTCACATTAAGACAGGCATTCATATCTAGAAATATAGGTTAGAGATATATAGGTACGTGATTGAAAGAATTAATTGAAACGATTTGTGCAAGGGCAATTTGTATAATAATGATAATAGCAATGCTGAAAACAGAATAAAACAGCCAGCATCCATTAGAATCTACTGAGCATACAATTCCGTTTTTAATGGCTAGGCTGAGGCATTTAAGAACAGAAAAATGTTATTAAAGAGAAAATGTCATGCTCTGACGGCTGCATAGTTCTGAAGTCCATTAGGGTTCTTCTCGTAACAGAATTGATGATTGAATCTTTTTTAAGAGCACTTATATGGCAATTACGGCTGGGTCACGATCACTCAAAAACTGTTATCAGACATGAAAAGCAAGAAGAAAGGTTCTGACAGCGCAGTCATCTACCTATTCATCAGCAGGCTCAGTCAAAGGATGGGATTTTATTTCAGGAGGCTACTGATATTGTTGTTATTGTCATTTCTCAGGGGGGAACAAAATGTTGGTTAATGTTTTCCTTATGTATCTTGTTCTATGGTCTGAGAAGAGCTTTTCAAAATATCTGGAAAGAATTAAAGAGCATCAACAAGAAGAACATCAGCAACAGTGTGGTTTTTGCCCATAATTTCCCATTGCCCCGTGTGTTTGCATGGGAGTCTCGCAGACAGACGTGGAGAGGATGTGCGACACCCTCTACAGGCTGATAAAAGTTAGAGAGAGGGATGCAGAACGGCGAAAACAGGATGGATTAAAAACACACAAGAAGATAGTATTAGTTCAGGGCAGAGAAAGAGTGTTGGGATAAGGTGCACAGACCCTGGGAGGCTGATTAGATTCAGAGAGCAGGGACAGTAAGCTACAGTCCAGTCCACTCGTCCAGCCTGGAGCCGCACGCTGACGGCTGTCACTGCACCGAGCCTTTCCCATTCTGACTGACACACACACACACACAGAAACTTCTCGGGGCCAGAGAAGACACTCTTTCAGGAGAGATCACCACTAGTACTGGTTCACTGCACGAACAGCCCTGCAACACTCGCCCCTGCCTTTTAAGCTGAAGCTGCAGACGCACAAAAAAAATCACGCAACCCAGAACAGTGTGACTAAGTGCCAGGTAAAACAAGAAAAACTGTACCTCACACAGTTAAGGCAAAAAACGACACACGCAGACATATGTTGCAAGACTTTAAATGCTGTTGCACAGGCGAATGCAATGCAACATCGTATTTTTCTTGCTTTGTGTCTCGATAACAGTAGTAGCTGCAGCAGCAACATGTACATAATAGAGAAACGAGCTGCATGAAATCTGTTCAGCACAAATTCAGCAAAATTCAACACGAGCTCTGTATATGCACAAGTACGTATAGTGAGGAAACTTCCAGCGTTTGTAAAACAAATCAAATAAAACAAATAAGTAAATAAATAAACAGGCCACTTACCCCTGTCTCCGTTTAATTTGTCTACCCTTTGTGAGAGAGGCTGATTCCTCCGGGCCACGGAGCCCTGCCTCGCAAAACGTACACAGAAAAGGAGGGAGATAAGGTTTAGGTAATGTTTTCCAAAGAGCTTTGTGGGTTTTTTTTTCTCCAGTTGGTGTAGAGTGAGAGTAAGAGAGAAAGAGAGTGATACAGAGCGAAAGAGAGAGACGTCGGTGCGACGGAGAGTCCACACGCCTACAAACACAGAGACACTGCGACTGAACTACAACAGCGCCACGAGGACACGCCCACTGTGCCTGACTGACACTCCGTCTGCCCAATTACAGCCCGGAAAACTCTTTAATATGTTTCTCTTTAAAAGTTTCCACCCGACGGTCCGAAAAAACATTGGGTTAAAGGAGTCGTACGTAAATGAAGGTTAGTGCAGTGGATGGTACTGTGCCTCACACCACAAAGGTTGGGGTTCGAATCCAGGCCTTGACCTTGTGTGTTGAGAAGTTTACATGTTCCCCTTTTGCTGGCATGGGTTTCCTCCAGGGGCCTTTGGTTTGCCCCAACAGTACAAAGAGTTGTGCATTGGGTGAACTGGGGGTGTCTAAAGTTGAGTGTAAGTGTATGTGTGCCGGTGCCCCGCCCAGGGTGAGTCCTGCCTTGTGCCCATTGGCCCCAGGATAGATCACAGGTACTCATGAGACTAGTGAAAGTGACCGTTCTGTCATACATGAACACACCACAGCACACAATGTAAACAGCCTGAAATTCTTTTTCTATATTAATCCCATTCACCAAGCGAAGCAGCAGGCCACCAGGAACACAGCACCCGGGGAGCAGTGTGTGGGGTCGATACCTTGCTCAAGGAAAACTCAAAGGTGCTTAGCAGTCTTGGGTTTCGGTCCCATGACTTTATGAACACAAGGCAAACACCCTAACCACTAGGCTACCAGCTGCCCCACAGTCACTGCTGGTTGCAGAAAGTGAGTGAGACCTGAAAGTGACAGGGGGGGCAGTGTTACCAAACCCTGAAACCAAAGTCTTTTCTATTACAGTCAGGTATGAGCTGTTGTGCATTAGTGTAAATTCCGTGTACATTTACTTTACACACTGTTTGACAAACACTGAGCATTCGCTGACTTTGTGTATGGCAAATATCATAACACAAGCTAAAATGTTTAGAAATCTGGCCCAGCATCACCAAACCCTGAAACCAAAGTCTTTCTATTACAGTCATGTCTGGGCTGTTGTGCATTATTGTGTACATTTACTTAGAACACTGTGGATGCATCTCCTTGTAGGACTTATTTGCATTACATGAACATCATTTATACTGTCCATTTACTTATGGAACATTTCCATCAATTTAAATAAAGATTTTACAACAGTTTCCATTCGACAGACAAACACTGAGTAAAATGAGTCATACCAGAATGAAGGAGGACTGGAAGTGACTGGGGGAAACATAGAGCATTCACTGACTTTGCATAAGGCAAATATCATAATGTGGCCTGAAGCCATTGGAAATGAGACACAGCATTACTAAACCCTGAAACCAAAGACTTTCTATTCAGATCTGCGCTGTTGTGCACTGGTGTAAATACTCAATATGAACAAAAGTATTGGGACACACCTGTTTATCAGAGGCCCCTTACATCCAGTGAGGGACAAGCTCATTGTTTCATCATATCAAGACATTTTGGACAACAACATGCTTCCAACATTGTGGACACAGTTTGGGGAAAAACCTTTTCTACTCCGGCATGACTGTGCCCAAGTGCCCAACGCAAACTCCATAAAGCCATGGTTGGATGAGTTCAGTGTGGAGGAAGCTGACTGGCCCACACAGTTTCCTAACCTCAACCCCATCCAACACCTTTGGAATAAACAAGAATGCTGATTGCGAGCCAGACCTTCTCATCCAACATCAGTGACTGACCCTGTAAATGCTCCGCAAAAAAAAAATGGGCACAAATTCCCACAGAAATGCTCCAAAATCTTGTGGAAAGCCTTCCAAGAAGAGTGGAAGCTGCAAAAGGGACCAGACTCCATTACTTTAAGTCTATCTATTTAATTGTGATGTCGCTAAAGTCCCTGTTTGTGAAATGGTTGGGAATCATTTACTTTTACATTTACTTTGCACACTGTGGATATGTATCTATTTGTTGTATTCATTTGCATTATTTGAATAGTATTGATTTTGTCCATTTACTTGGAACAGTGACAGCTCCATCAATACAAATAAAGATTGTATGACCACAAAAAAGATTTTAGTACTGTACAAATGGAATCAGATGACACTGAAATATAAACCTACTGCTTGGTCTCTTTGAGAGTCTCTCATTTGCTGTGTTTCATGGAAACCAGCCATCTTAGTGTCTGATGTGTAGTTTTGGATCATGTATAGCTCATGTGCACCATTTCAGATTTTTCTGAGCCATATCAATCTGAGAAGAATATAATCTGAACTATAGAATTACAGTGGTGTTAGTATATAAACTTAATATCAAACCAGACAGGCCTATATGAAACTAAATATATTCACATCTTTTAGTGCAGAAACAGGCTCTTCTAAGTGAAAGTTTAAATTATAGAGTCTGTTTCCCTGCACCTGAGCCACACTGTAAGGTGATGGTCAGATTCTTCTGGAGCTGAATTAGATATGCTGAAGCAACAGTTCAGCTGGACAGTAGACAGACCTGAAGCTGTGAGAGGTGGCCTTAAACCTTTCAGTGTTCTGAAGGTCTGTTCACTATTAGTCATATTTCTTCGACTTAATTGTCCTCCTAAACTCAGCCAGATCAGGGCAATACTGTGGAAGCAGTTCATTAACTAAAACTCTAGACAAAAGGTTGCACTTTTCCATGCCCAACCTTACAAAGTCAGCTGCTGAAAAAGGAAATTTACATACTCTCATGCACCGCAGCCTAATCATTTGCTCATTGAGGTGTGATTGAGTAGACACATGGGATAAGGCTGCTGTAATTTTGCCTGTAGGTCACAAGACAAGAGAAGGTCACTGGAGAAACTCATGCTCTTAGTCTATATGGCTACAGCGGCTTCCTTTTCACCAAGCTGCAATGTTACATAACACAGGGTACTTACATGCATAAAAAAATTATATTTTCAACAAAACAAATGTGCAGGCTGCACAGAAATTCTAAGCAACATATAAGCAATGAACAGATCCAGTTTCTGGGCTGTTAGTGCCGAATAGGGTTCATGCATCTCTAATTTAGCTTTCTGCTCCCAGTTTAACTTTTTGCTCATCTTTTTCATGGTCAATAGTGCAACAGTAAGCTTTTTGACTGCTTGGGACTGTTTACTGATAGATTTATCTGAATAATTATCCATAGCAGTTTCATTTTCAATGATAGCCCAGTCTTTGTGGTGACCCCACAGGGAAGAGAAAGAGCTCCAAGCGAATCCACAGCAGGCTTTGCCTGTGGTTATCCGAATCAGCTTTGCCAGTACAAGCCTCAATTCAGGGTTTGGCAGTGGGTTCACCAACATAACAGCCTTAATCTCAAATGAACACTTCTCTCTCTTTTCTCTCAACAGGCTGCCAATAACTCACAGCCAAAGATACAAGGGAATGACCAATGCAGGGCATTTTTAAGGCCTGTTCTCAGAAGACCTCAATTCATTATGAAGAGCAAACAAAAACTTGATTTGTATTTTTGTGCAAAATGAAACACTCAGAAGCAAGCCTTGGGGAAACAGGAGTGAAAAGAGAACAGTCAGTGTAGTATTAGTCAGTAGAATTCCTTTAAACACAACGAATGTGACCTCTAGTTGTTGTTTGCACGCACGCACACACACACACGCGCACGCACACGCACGCACGCACGCACACACACACACATTATACATGCAGTATTAGAGACAGAGGGGCATGTGATAACAATGAAAAGATTTATACAGACTCCATTTTGAAGGAATGGCTGGAGGACTGTGTCACCTGAGGCCTCATTACTGGGAAAACACATCCTGCACCTAAAACCCATAACCACACCCAGAGGGGATTATTTTGAAAATATATAGGAGATTTCAGGAAATAAAGACCTAATCTCAAGACATAGCTATACATAGAAAATATGATATTTATGGTTCAAGCCAGTCACTCACTGGAAAACGTTACTGGAAAGTTGTTGATATATCAAGACCATAATTTAATCTGAATTACTGAGGCTCCAAACTTACTAAATAACTCTGAAGTTATGTTTAAAGTTTGGAAATACCTGAAGGTTAGAAATCTTTCAGAATCATGACGTAGTACAGATTAAGGTTGAGAGCAATCAAAAAGTCCTTTAAATCAACCATTTTGTTTTCAGTAGTTGTCAGAAAAAAGTTGTCCAGGGAGATTTGGATGAGGTTAGGAAGAGGGCAAGTTTTTTTGGCCAATCTGTGCTGCAGTTTTATAAAACAAATAACAATAGATAGGTAAGTGCACTTTTTGGATGCTCCGACCCATTGTAAATAGTTAGGTCCCTCTTTCTTTTGATCTTGAACATTAACTTGTCATTAATTTTTCATCTGTTGAGTACAAATGTAAGGAATGAAATGGAATTTCCATAATTTTAGGAGGAAAATGTAAAACTTTAATATATTGGTCTACCATCCTGCAGAGTTTACCTTCAACTCAATTTCAGTACTAGCACTGGGCACCACTATCACAAAGAATAAAGTTTTATTTATTATATAAGAAATGGCAGGTGACCATATATTGTTATTTGTGTTCATTACATAGTTCCTTGCTATTTCACTTGGAGTGTGTAAGTGTACAATAGGGCATGGTGAAATTCTTTCTTGTCTGAAATCCTGATCACAGCAATAGAGCTGGTTTTGGAAATTATTAGTCATAATTTGGAAGAAAAAAAAAGGCATCCAGAATGAAACTGCAAAACTGAGTTTTTTATGCGCTTGAAAATCCTGTTGACATTTCTCAAAGCAAATAAAGCTAATTAACATCAGTTAATTAGAGCACTGGTGCACTCTTGTATGTTTGCGAACTCTCTTTCTGATATACAGTGTTTAGCGTAAACAATAATAACAAGCACCAATCTGCTAAAGGGTTCTCTGGTTGAATCTGAGATCTACACATTTAGTGTTTGTACACACTACACACTCACAGACACTCAAACACAGATGCACATGTGTCTGTTCTTGCCACCATTGCTATCAGTAAAGTGTGTGGCTGGTGATCAAAGAGTCTATGTTCACAGTCACAGAAATGAGGACAAAGCAATGGATATTATGTGCATTTGCTTATCTGCCTTCAAAATCTGTAACTGATTCAGTCTTATCTAACAAATACACACCCTTGTGCAACATGTTGTAAATCACTAGAGAGGGGACTTAACATCAGTACTTCATGGCCGAGTTCAAGTCAGGACAAACACTGGGAGTGGACGAGACAGAATCCAGATTTTTTTTTTTCAGAATATAAAAAAATTAGGATTACTGAAATGTGTAGCTCATTTTATATTAATCCTACGTGACTGAAAACAATCAATATTGTATGTTGTCAAATGTCTAAATTTGTAAGCAAAAGACGGTAAAGCTAAAATATTTCTCTGTACTTTTTTTTCTCATCTTTGAACAACC
Source organism: Brachypetersius gabonensis (assembly GCA_037577145.1). Classification (NCBI taxonomy): domain Eukaryota; kingdom Metazoa; phylum Chordata; class Actinopteri; order Characiformes; family Alestidae; genus Brachypetersius; species Brachypetersius gabonensis. The sequence goes on along the minus strand of JBBJLR010000007.1, from coordinate 9,436,525 downwards.
CTGAATGCAAATTTTATTTTAAACATGTAGAGGAGGGACTGTTTCATTTAGAATTTTGAATCAAAGTATTGTTCATATTCAGTAACGATAGATAAAAAAGAAATAGCACAAGCAAGAAAAAAAACACACAGGCAAAGAGGATGAACTGAGTCCTCTTTATACTGACAATAAGACATGACAGAGACAAATCAGAGTCCATTAATCTGAACGTGGGACAAGGGCCTCTAGTACAGCATCACTAGTGGAAACAACCCAGAATGAAGGGAACTCTCTTAAGACTTCTGGGAAATGAAAATACTGTGTTTACAAATCTGACATGTACATAACGCTTATAAAATTGCTCCATACAGCCCAGCCCTCACTATATGTTTTCCAAAGAGAAAGATTGATTGGGCGAGTGCTTGCAAGATAGAGATTCACAGTTATGATGTGAGATTAGAGAGCTGCTATGCTTTTTGGATCTCCTTGGCTATTGAACTCCAATACCTTCATTAAGCAAACATTTTGCCTTGGAAATGAGTTGAAATAAACTTCAGAGGCTCTTGATGAAACAACAAGCACAGCTTCAAGGCCTTCAAGCTATTTTTATTTCACCCACTACCGGTGTTAAAGAACAGAATGAGGGATGTAGGACACTGTTTGAGACGGGCTAAGCGAGCTGGCCCAAAATGTTAATACCACAGGCATTCTGATCATGCGAGTGTAGCAGCCATGCTGTCTTCCAGAGCAAAACAGGACACCAGTCTGGACAACACAGGTTACTGTACTTAGTTACTGTAGAGTGCCAGGTCAGTAAATACTCCAGAAAAAATAAAAATTTTAAATGAATAGTGGCCTATACCATAAAGCTGGAACAGAAAAATGAACAGAATAGACTCAGCCGTACCACAGCAGAGGTGCTATGTCACCAATTGTTGCCATAGAGTTCGAAGGGTTTTGTGTTATGTTTTTTGTTAAGGCTATACAGTATTTGCGCACTGATTTGTGTGTGTGTGTGTGTGTGTGTGTGTGTGTGTGTGTCCAAATGGACACACCTAGCAAGACTGTAACAACCATCAAAAGGAAATATCGCTTATTTAAACCTGTTCGTATTGTTTTGATGAAGAACACCTTCTAGTGAAAGTCAGAATGGTATATAATTGCAGAGAGTAGAGCTCAGCACCCACAGCCCCTGAAAGCAATATTACAGAACCTGATTACACAAATGGTTAGAAGTGTATTGCCTGATGCCTTAGAGACTTCCATTAGTTTACAATTAAGTTTTGGCCTACAGTTTGGCTGTGTGTGTGTTTCCTGTTGGTTACTTCCATAAAATAGGACTCCAGAGAATAGTAAGGAAAACTACTATTTAAGGAATTTTAGTAGATATAGCGCTATCAAAACCACATAAAAACAGTGTCTGTTTTGCTTTCATGGTCATTTGGATAAGAAACAGAAATGTTGTCTTTGTGTTGTAGACATCTTGAACTTTGGTGCCTAAGACTACAGTGTAAAGAAATGCAAGCTGTTGGATTTGGACTGTTTTCCTTCAAAACTCTTAAAACACTTCACATGACTTGGCAAATATATGTCCGTTTCTCTACTTGAGACACGGATTTGGGGAGTCTGAGTGTACATGAGGATAGGCTTATAGTGTATGAAGCAATGGCTTCTAGCAGAACAGCAACAGAAGCCCAATATAAAATTGCCCACCATCACAAGGACTTCAGATGGTTCTACCTCATCTACAAGTCAAATCATACTCATGCTGTTATTAGTGAGCAACTCCTCCAAGGGCAAATGCATAAAACATTGACTCTCCCACTACGCCCATGTGCTGTATCAGACCCTGCTTCACCTAAAAAGCATCCATCACTTGTCACCAAGTTGTGGAAGGGTCTAGGGTTTTTAATTTTTACTTTAAAGAAAGCAAGGCAGTGAGCTGAATGACTGCTGGTGTGTTTTTCAAGGCTGTGCAGAGACTGAAACGGCATGGTCACATGATTGCAAGTAGTGAGGGTGATCATTTTTAGAAAGTGTGCCGGGGTTATGAGGCTGGAATAGATGTCTTATTGTTTTAGAACAAGTTCTAGAGCAACTTGCTTCGGCTAGGGAGCAAGTCTTTGTATATTTGTGCCTGTGTGATAGGACTCACCTTGAGGAGTCCTATCACACAGGCCTCAAACGATGCGTGTTTAAAATCTTTAAGATTAGTTGCTGGGGAAAAGAAGATGACCCAGAGAAGTGGTTCGGTGGATAGAATTTAAATTCAACTCATTTCTCAGTGTCAGAATTAGGTTTGGCCACATGCAGTACATTGTGAATTATGAGCCTAACTGCATTTGACCTGACAGCAATTTCATTTCCTGCATGTTTAATGTAATGTGCTCTGAAGCCAGGCTTTACAAAGGAGGAGAAAAGGGTTCAGAGATGGGTAGGAATATATGTTTTTGGTTGGACTCATTTGACTGTGAATAGTAAAGGCACTTTAAATCTATGCTTCATCTACACAAACTCTGCCCATGTCCGTCTGACAGATTAAAGCAATTGCGGAGCGAGGCAAGTGTCCTTGGAGCAAATGAACGATAACAGAGGAGAGTTTGCGGAGGGCACAGGAGGCAGGTCAGCATAGCTGCTGCCCTGGCTCTGGGTCTCCATGCCCTGCAGGTTCAGGGTCATAGCTGTAGAGAAGAGTTTCTTGCCTGCCCTGAGATCTTTCTGGCTGGGGATGACACTTGGCTGCCCTTTCGCTCTCCCTGCGTTTGTAGGCAGTTCAAACTCAAGAGTCACATTTCAGGCAGAGCCGAAGACAGTCAAACGAATCTGTTCATTTGAAAGGTCGTGGCAAGTAGGCTGTGTGTTGCGAATGCATTTTCACCTTTCATTGAGTACAGGCTAAGCGTTCCTGGATGCTATTCGGAGCTATGTTGAGGCCACTTGATTTTCACCATGCACAGGCTGAAGCAAATATTCACAATGTTTGACAGGAACCTGATAATTATCCAGTAAACAATAACTGCTGCAAGCAATTTATTTCTAGATTATATATGAATTAAACAATGCTGCGGTGGCACAGTGGGCTGGCACCCAACCCAGGGTGGGTCCCTGCCTCGTGCCCTGTGGCCCCGCAATAGACTCTTAAAAGTGAAAGTGAACATTCTGTCATACGTGAACACACCACTGCACACAGTGTGAACAGCACGAAATTCAGCCTCTGCATTTAACCCATTCACCAAATGAAGCAGGGGGCAGCCAGGAACACAGCGCCTGGGGAGCAGTGTGTGGGGACAATACCTTGCTCAGGGTACCTCAGAGGTGCCTAGCGATCTTGGGAATTGAGACCACAACTTTCCGATCACAGGGCAAGTGCTTGGCTACCAGCTGCCAGGTACTTGCAACCCTAGCAACGATTAAGCGGTTACAGAAAATGAATGCATGAATAAACAATGACTGCTCCTTAAGGTTGAAAATTAGGAGATCGATGTCAACTCTTAGGCTTGGATTATGCTCAAATAGTAAAAATGTTATTCTGCAGAATTAATAAGTAATTATATTGTATACTTAATTTCCACTTAATGGTAGCCTAAGGTTTATTTTAACCACACAATAAAATAAGAACCCAAAATGGAAGCAGTGAAATTCCCTGGTTCAAATTATACTTTATTTTACTTAGTTTTCCACCTGCTTGTGACACCCGGAGCGACAGTCTAAAGTTTCTCATTTGTTTAGGCAGCTACAGTCTCTTGCTTGATGATTATCTTCATTTATTGACTTATTTAAAAGAAATACTGCCCCCATTCTGTGCTCACTCTCATAAAAATATCAAAATATATAGAAGACAAGAATAGGTTTAATTTGATGCATTACTGAACTGTGAACAGTGAACTGATGCATTAGCTGTGTTATCCTGCCTACTAATGTTGCAGCTTAGCTGTGCTGACAGGAAATAATGTGCTGCCCTTTTCTGCTCTCACATCAATGCCTTCTGTTTCCAAACAATCATGCGTAGAATCACACATAGTCTATTTTTCCTCTGAGAATATGAGAAAATATGAGAAAAAAGACACTTGCTCTGTGGAGGCCAGCTAAATGCTAATACCGTTAGCGTCCTAAGTAGCATGTCTTAGCAAACCTTAACAAAAGTAATCAACACATAAATACACCGCTGCAGTTTACATGGTGCTTCTATTTACCAAGAAGAGTAAGAAATTTGCAAAGCTTCCATTCACTTCAGCTGCAGATCAAAGTCAATAAAGACTCAGGTACAATTGTGTCTTGTTGGTACCTACCTTGAAACCCATAAAAAATAAAGCCATCCTTACTTGGATGATGACTACAGTTCCAGTTATCTGGTCCCGAAGGTTCTGTTACTTTACGCAGTGGAAAAACGCCCTAAGACACAGGACACATGTTCAGCATCCACTGTTACTCAAGAAATCTCCACTGGCCCTGCACTTACAATTATATTTTATTCAGGCTAATATAATGAGGTCATCCAACCAGCAACATAATTATAACAAGAGATTTAGTTCTCTCCTCATGTTATTGAGAACGACATGTAGTCTAATGACACATAATGTCACATGTAACAACTTGACATTTTATCAAACAACAGACTCTTTTTAAACCTAGTCATCAATTGTACTATGATTATTATAATGGCTATCTTAAATCACCTCAAACAATCACATGCGATCATTGTCTGACCTTGTGGGTGACCAAAACCAGAAGAGGCTTCAGTTTGTCTGAGGCGGTAGACAAAACTGGTTTTTACATGATTCTAATCATAATTCCCTCCGTAACCAAGATGCAAATGCATGTACATATTTGAAAATCATGTAATGAGCATTTCGCGTAACGAGTGTTTGGAGGCCAGGGTGAGGTGCAAGGGGTAGAGACAGCAGGAGACAGCAGGCGCGAGTGGGTGTGTGTGTGAGAGAGAGAGAGAGCAACAGCAGGCTGGGAGGCTGGCTGGAGGCTTAAGGGGTGACACTGCGATAATGAAATCAAAGAGGTGAGAGCGAGAGGGCCATTAATAAGGGCGTGGAGCAACTCCGGTGATTCGTAGCTCACGAGGAGCGTCTCCCACTGCCCTCTTCTGATCACGTGTATTCACCGTAGCCCTGGTTCATTACAGCCTCTTTCTGTTTATGGCCTTGCGCCACTCTAAATAAGACTAATTAGGATGTCATGGACAAACAGGGCCTCTTTTTTTTCTCCAGCGCTGAAACTGACAGCAATTAAAGCCTGGGAAGGCTTCAGAGGTGACAGGTATGATGACACCTCACTATACCTCAGGTGCGCTCTGTCAGCGGCACAGATGAAAACACGCAGCAGGACGACAGCGTGGAAACATGGAGTGACAATCTTTGCCACTTCACTGGGTTTGCTTCTTTCACTGTTCAGTGTAGACACAGCTTCACAGGATGGCGAGCAGTCTGTCTCCATGACACAAGGCTCAGAGAACAAATGTAGAGTTTCGTTCCCAAATTCCTTATAGATTTCTTTGAAGTTGTCTTTCTTTGTATGATATCCATCGTTGGGATTGGGCTTTAAACATTATTACTCATAATGTTATTAATCATAAAATATCATTGATATTTAATAAAATTTCTATGCTATATTATGATCAATATCACTTTTCTTAGAGGAATTCTGTCACCTCCATTATATGTCAGCTATTATTCTTTTTTTATTACAAATAAATATACAGCATTTTGGAATCAACATGTGTCAGCAATGGATGCACCTTAAAGTAGCTGAGTTAACTAATTTATAAGAGTTTCAGGATACTTGTATATCTTTTGTATCATATTAATTATTTTTTCCTGTAATAGCCCATTAGAAATGTACCATTGGACTAAAGGAACATGTGTCTGTGGAATGTAGATGTTAATGGAGTAGCTTAATTTGCATCAAAAGAATATGATCTCTTAAACCCCTAACAGACACATAGGGACATTAGACGTTCCCCATTATGATGCAAATGAACAAATATTTAGAGCATTTATTCTCCTTCCCACAAGCTGGAATGGCATGCTTGCTTTGTCTTTTAATTGAATGATTGGGAATCCTGTGTGATCTTTTAAATAACACATTTTATGTTTTATTAATCGCATTTTATTACAGTTAATGAGGTAATCACATTGATTTCCCAAAATCAACGGGGAATGAATAATAAATATAGAAAACGAAGAAAAACGAATAATTCCATCAACTCATACATATTGGAAAACCTTAGTCCAAGCTATTGTCAATGGGTGTATGCAAAGGAATAAGCAAAATAAGTACAAGTTAAATATACATGCAATAAAAAATATGTAGAATCATATCACATTTTGTCCCTAGATACATAAATCTAGCATGTGAAAAAAAAACCTAAAATATTAGATTAACTTCTTTCACATGTGACCTTCCATCACCGCCATGAGAATGAAATCCAAGGGGCCTTTAACAACAAAGGATCTTTAGCCCCATGATGCCTTAATAGTTTTAGCCTGTCTCTGTGGTGCCCTATTTTTTGCCTGTCCTATGAATTTTGACCAGGGCTAAGTGAAAATAATATTAATCAATAACAGCATGTTTCACCTCCCTATCTCACCACCTTCCCCTATCATCAAACAAAAACACTGAGTCTGCTTAAAGACCTCCCCTGATGCCAAATATGTTATTGAAGGAAAAGAATTATTCATGCTGATTTAAGTACAACACCACAATAGTCCTTCACGATACACTTACGCTTATGTTTGAGTTTCCCTCTGACTCAAAAACATCGGCAGGCTTTTAGCAGCTAACAAGATGCTGTTCTTTCTTGCCATTCTTTTCTCATATGGCTATACACTAACATAGACTCCAGCTATTACTGTTTTTACAGCATTTGTGTTGATGTCATAAAGCCATCATCACGTGTGTGGTATGGCAGGAAGTACCAGTGGAGTAAGTGTTAGTGGAGTTATCTAAGCGTTGACATATTTAACACGACCGTCTGAACAACATTGCTCTGGGTCACATAATAGTGTTTTTTTTTTGTTTGACTGGATTAGTCAAAACATGGCAATTGAATAAATGATACTGTTTGTATTTCCAAATCATAGTAAGACTAACAGTGTATTAGACTACTATTGGTGTGACAATATCCTGACTTTACGAATCCAGTAAGCCTGGGTACTAATCCTCCTAGTCTCAGACACATCTTCAGCCTTTCACAACAGGCTGACTCGCTTCCTTGTCTTCTGTTGGCAGGCACGGCACGTAGTGAGGATATCTTGTTGTACTCATCATGTTGCAACAATACTTTAGCAGCAGAATTCCTGCCTAGCCTCTGATCAACATGTCGTACATCTGCATGACAATGGGGTCCCATCTGATGGCTGTGTAATTTACATCAAGCCCATGACCTGAAGCAGCCAGCTTAAGTATCACCTACTCATCATCACTGTCCTTGTGACTTACCTTGAGTGTGTGTGGGGGTTGGTGGGGCAGCATGATCCATAAGCAACTGTACAATCCTAACTTCCAGCACAACAGCTGCAACAGTTTATGTGAGTTTTACCTCTTAGTGCGGTCCTGTAACAATAGTCCTTTTTGCTTGCTCTGTCATTATCCACTTTGCTGTTATCAGAGGCCAACAATCACACCTTTCTGCCACTGAATGAAGCTCAATGCATTCGCTATGCTACAAAACCGGTCATTGCTTACTTCTGGAGCTGTAAGCATATTTTTGGAGCAGCCAGCAACCAGAAAATCCATATCTTCTGTGAGACCCCATGCTGGGTTTAATGTTTCCCTCTGTCCAATACTATCCTGTGTCCCACTGAGACCTGCAAGAGCCGGGTCAGCTAATAACCCAGTTAGGGTGTAGAAAGCTGAGGAGGGAAGCAGTATATTCTCTCATTCAGTGCTAGGCAAAAAAAGATCTATTCTACTTACTGAGAAACAAGCGGTGGTATCTGCTCTTTTCCTGATGCACAAGCTTACATACACACAAACACACCAATGATGAGATGCATTCAGAACATAATGAACAGACTGTTGAGGTTGGGGCAGGGAACAAAAGGATGGGTCTGGTGTCTTGCCCTTTGTTTCTTCCATCACAAAACAAAGCGTCCGGCTGACAAGCGATGGTCATCTGCGTTTCTGCCATTATGAACAAAATGAAAACAGAGGACGTGGGTTTATGTGTGGATTATGGGCTTCATTCTGACCTTTCTTGCTCATATGAATGAGAATTAAAGCAACCAAACATAAACTGTAACCAGGCAAAGAGGAACACAATGCAAATATGCATATTCATGGATGCATTTAGTTGCCATCTGTTCTCTATTGATGTGTTTGTGTTTTTCTGACAGATTTTCTGACAGTATAGCAGGAAGAAGCTTTTCATTCTCAAAAATGCCCCTAAGAAGCTCGGCATGTTGTCCGCAGCACCCTTGGTGCCTGAAAAACAACCATGTCTCAATTCTTGTAGACACTTAAAAGTAAAAGAACTGTTTTGTATTTTTTTTCTCAGATTTGAGTAATGACTATAATTAACACGTAACATTTACAGGGTTCAGAGGAGTGACTATGACAAATGTGATGGTGGTCCCTGAAATCATTAAGGAATATACAGAGTCATCGGCAACATCTTCATCATGGGCACCATCTAATTTTCTCCACATCGTGATAAAATGTCTGGCTCTCTGTCCATGGTTCTGTGAGCTTGCATTACCATATTGATTATCTAATTGTGTTTATACGATGATAAAATGCTTGGCCTCTCCTCTTGGCTCCCCAGCTCTCTGTCAGACCTCAACTGTTGTAATCAAATTAACGTGTTCCGATAATGCAGCGGATCTTTACACCAAAACAGTTTGTGCACAAGTCAGAATCATCCTCAGCATGGCTTCCGAGGATCGAGTTTGCGTTAGGCCCACTGATTTTCAAAGTACTTGCTCTATGCGTCACTACTCTTTGAATAAGTTCAGGGTGTTAACATCAAAAAAGAAAAAATCTTGGACCACTGACCCATAAGCATAAACAGACAGGGATTTTAAACCAATCCAAATCTTCATTTCAGCTGAGGTGTAGGATATTTCCCAAACAACATAACCTTTATGGGTTACTGTTCAGGGAGAGGACTACCACTCCCTCGCTAATCCATTAAAATGTTTTTATTGCAATGCACTGATTTACTGTGATACACTAATAAATTTGGTCACAGTTTTACCAAACAGTGTAAAATTTACTAAATGTCAGTCTCAGTATTGCTTGGCTGTTCTGAACGGAATCCAGTGAAGCATGCAATACTAAACAAACACTGACACTGTTTATGAGTAGATTTCTAATTACATATAAGCATCTGGCAGACATTCCCATCCAGAGGAATTTATGGAACGTAAGGAGGACTCTTACTGACATAGTCTGTATATCACTACTCTATACAAATTACAGCAATATTTGTTTACTGGGACTTTATATTATTAGAATGCTATATGCTATATGTAGTGCTGAGAGTTGGATCTTGACCAAGTTGTGAAAAGACAATTTGTTATAAATGGGATTATCGATTAAATTCTTTAGTTTTTTTGAGAGGTTTTACCCCATCATTTTTGAAATGTGGCTGTACCCCTAATTCTCAGACCCATAATATTTGCAGACAGTCTGCAAGCAATTACGCTGTGAGGTAGAGACTGTGGCGACTAGCACATAGCCACATAGAAAGTACCCATTGTGCTGCTGAGAAAGAGATGCACTTGACTCATGTGCGTGTAAAGATAAACTATAAGCAAGCAATCTGAGCAATCTCTGTGTTGGATCAACTGGATGATTATTTTAATATGCACAAGGTTTGTTTTTAGCTATCATTTTCCCTACATGTCTATGCCAAAGGCTGTGTTGTGCATGGTGCATGAAGTGAGCTCATTACTAGTAGTCAAGGATGAATCCCATGGAGAGTCAAGAGTCTGTTTGACCTGCCATTCTGCTCCCTAGTTCCTCCTCAGTTGGTGAGGACTAAACACGCACAGATCGTGCTTCATCACCCAGAAAAGCTCTCCCCACTGAGACAATATAATCAGAGCCTCTCCCACACTGAGGCAATATAATCAGAACATGTCCCACACTGAGAAGTATAATCAGATATAAAGGAAACTCTGAGTAACCCCAACTAACCCCATTCAACACTTCAGGCTTCAAAGGTGGTGAAAACATCAGTAGAACTGATTCTCATGACTAATTCTAGCGGTCATGATTAATTTAAAAGCCTCAAATAATGGTACAGTGATGGTGTTAACATGATCAGCAGCTTTAAAAACTCCATAAAAGCCCAACTCTGTGGTTGCAGCAATATTATATTTCGAATATCGTTTTGCTGCTGTGTTGGGAAGAAGGTTGCGCATATGAAAGCGCTCTCTTTAATCCATTCAAGAGCACTATATCTGTTTACAATCTGTTTTCTCTGTTTCTGTAATTAACCCTGTCTGCCCACTCTTTGTGCGTTATCGCAGGGCTAATGCATATGCTGTTATCAGACAGTGACCCGTCTGACCCAGCGCTAGGCACACCGAAGCTGTGCATGTCCTTTACCGAGTCAAGTGTACCTCTGTTTATAGTCATCAGCATAGTGGGCGAGGTAAATCACCACAGCGTGGCTTTGAGGGAGAGAATAAACAAAGTGTAGTTCATGAGGAGCAGAAACATCAAAGTATCTTTTGTGCTTTTTTGTTGCTGCATAGCCCTCCTTCTTTGTTTTTGGAGTGCAGAAAACACACCTATTTTAATGAATGGTTTACTTGAAATACCGTATCAATGCTTGTTTACCCCTAATTAAACAAGAAATGTTCTATTTCTAGAGAATGCATGAAGGTTTTTTGATCATTTACGGGGTTCTGACAGGATGAAAGACAAGCAATTTCTTAAGGAAAATGCTCAAGCTGGAAGTTCTTGTTGCAGGGAGCAGCTTTGTTAATACTTTGTTTTTCATTGTGACACTGTGTGTTTTCTTGCATAGTTCACAATTCCCTAATGGGAAAGAACTGTCATAACACTATAAGAAACAACAGGATTTCTATAGTGTGGCCTTGTAGTTCTGTAATAATCTATAATATTGTATGTTAAATATAATAATTGTTAGAATAGACTATGAAACAAACCTGTAGGAATTCTTGTCATATTATTTAGATCTTTTTCATGAGGGCTGCACTGTAATTATAGAAATGGACCCTTGATGTATGCACTCAAATTGTTTCCAGGCTGGGCCACATATACACATTCTAATTCCATGCCGTGCAGAGCAGGTTGAGAAATCTGGAAGTCAAGTGTAGCTGACTCAAAGTCCTCAGTCAAGCTGTGGAGCGTAGGCTTTAGCTGGAATATCAATCAGGTGCATACTGGCTGGCAGGGGTATGCACAGGCACCATGCCAGGCTCACTGGTTCCACCTGCACCTGCGTCTGCTGCAGCTGCCAGATGGGTTGTAGGTGGGTTCCCTGTCTGCAAGCGGGTGGGCTGTAATCTGTAGAGACTAACACTGTTGGATGGTAAACTACATGAAACAGCACAGTTTACATGTAGGATAGCTTCTGCTTGCGGATACAGAATTCTACTGCAAGAGATCCATCACGAGTCACAAATCATTCTCTTTTGGGCTAAGATACAAAAAATCCACTGTACTGTATGAATATTTTTTTTACTCAGCTTTGTCTCAGCTTATTTAACTCATTAGACCTTAATCCAATTCATGTGTCAAACGCACAGAGTCCCATAGTGTAATAAATCCCTCTCAAACCCCTCAGGCTGTTATGTTTCCTCTTACCAATCGTGGGCTCATCTAAGCAGATGACTGGGGATCTGAAACTAAGGATAATTGACTATTACAAAGCAGGAGTTCTGCTGATTGTAATTGTCACTTTCTGAAACGACATCTGAAAAATCAAGACATGATATAGATGGCCAAAAAAAAACATTGAACCTCAAACATGCAAAGTAAAAGCCCCTCACTGCTAAGATTCAGCATAAAGAATAGTAATGCACTGGCTCACTGTTCAGTGTTGTTGCACAAACATCATCTGAAAAGGTCATTAGAAAGTAACCTTAACTATGACCTCATCCCAAATGTTATTGCAACAAGGCAAAACTAAATTAAAAGCACACATCAAAATCACCCTTGAACTACAAAAATAAAAGATTTCTAAATGGTTTTGAAGTGGCATTCACTGCTCCCAGTGTTAGCTATAATTGAAAATCTGTGATTAGATCCTAAACATGCAGGGTTGTCACATCCCTGTCCACGTCTCATCCTCCCAACTTAAAGACTTTCTCACATTTCGAGTCGTCTGACTACTGAGCCAGTTTTTCGCCCACACCCTTTGGTTTAGTTTAATGTTTGTGTCTGTGGCCCACAGTATTTAAGTTCACCAGCATGGAGTCTGTTCACCCATGTACTACTCTGAGACCACTCGTAGTTTGCTGCTGTGTCCTTTATGTTTCATGTTTTCTACAGATGGGTTTGCATCCTTAACTTTTTCACTGTTTCATACTTTGTTTCGTACTCACCACTTAACTTTGTGACTTCTCATTAAGTCATTAGTATTGATCTTTTTTGCCTCCAGTCTCCCCTCTCAAGTAAAACCATGACAGGTGTGTTCAAGCTGAGATATGAAAACATCTGAACTAGAGGCATTCTGCAAAAATCAAGAAGGTAAATACAGTTCGCTGTCTACAAGAAATGTTTGTTTTTTGGGGGGAAATGATAGACCCACAATTCATGACAGTCTACCACTTCTGTCACCACAAACTGTGAACCATTGTTCACATGTAATACAAATGATCTAGTCTCCTATACTCTTAGGGGTCATCCCCATCTTCTTTTGCAAAATCTGTACACATCTTGACCATCAAAGCTTGTAGGCCTACCTTGTTTCGATTTTATTCATTTTCTTTGATTTTTGTCTCTCTGGGTTTTCCTTGTTTGCTTTCTTTGAGCTTCTATATCTGATGTGCTCCTCACTCATCAGATGGTAAGTTGGGGGTTTTGTGTTGCCCTTCTTTCATGTGGTTTGCAGTAAGAGAAGAAAAGTGTACTTTCTTTAAGGCTGTGTCCTTCTCTGTACCCATTTTGTTATTTTACTTTACTTCTCGAGACTCTGTCTGTGTCTGTGCTGCTTGTATCTGTTCTGCTGGTGCAGCTCCACTTCAATTTCTGTCTTCAAAACAGGGTTTCTGTCAGAGACATGTTTGATAACTTTTTCACTACCACCCTTACCCTCTTCTGTAATGTACTTTTTGGGACATTCCATGCACGAGTCAAAGCATGTAGCTGGGGGACGTGTCCTGCCTCTACTATTTCTTGAAACTGTCCCTATCATTCTTTTCTCACTAAATTGATTCTATTTCTTTTTGCCTCTTGCTTTCTTCTTTTCTTCTCTCTTTACTCCTTGTCTTTCTCATTTCTGCAACTGAATTCTAAACCCCACATTAATGTAGATGAGGATTTTTTACTCAAGAACATGTGAAATATATAGCTATCAGGAGTTTTTATTGTATAGCATCGCTGTAAACTGCTGGGGTCTGTGAGTCTTCTGGGTCTGGGGCTACTGAGCTCATAGCTCCAGCACGCCTGTTAAATAGCTATTTCCAGCAAGCTAGAAGAAAATACATTTGATCCCATCACAAATATTTCTGTCAAGACAACATGGACTTCAAGATCCTCAAAAAATTTTTTTTTTCCGTTTAAAGTAGCTGCGTGTCATTTTGACAGTAACAGCGTGTCCCATTTTAACCACAGGCCTCTGTAAAATGGGGCATTCTCAAAAATGTTATAAAAAGAATATAAACATTATATAAAATCTATAGTATTTTTTTGATTTGTAATATATTTATATCTCATTACAAAACACACTACCAATCAAAAGCTTGGAGACACCTTCTTTATTTTTATTATTGGCTACATTGTAGATTAATATTCACCTGTTGCTCTGATGACACGTTTGCACATTCTTTTTTTCAGTCAGATTCATGAGTTGTCGACCTGGAATGGTTTTTAATGAACAGGTGTGCTTCGTCAGTTTTCTTGCTTTCTTAATGTGTTTGGGATCTTCGGTTGTGATGGTAGGGTTGATACACAGTTAGTGATCCTGTTCAACTATGGTTCTACACCACATTATGGCAAGAACCACTAAGAAGTAAGTAAAAAAAAATTAACAGTCCATCTATACCTTATTACAAAACATTTTCTGGTTTGTTTAACTCTTTTTTTGTTCACTGCATGTTCCTTCATCATTTAGTTTGTTTTCAATATTAATCTACAATGTTGAAAATTGAAAAAAAAAACAAAAAACATTGATTGAGAAGGTGTGTTCAAACTTTTGACTTGTAGTGTATATTGGAATGCAATTATTTTATTCCCTTAATTATTTATAACCTCAACAATTTTACCTTCACATACAATTGTGATGTGGGTGTCAGCCGTCACTACAAGAGATGCCGCCCCCACTTTGATGACATACAAATATGACTTTTTTCCTTTTCAGATGCCCTTTGGAAATGCATAAGCATTGTTTCTTATTGTCACTGAGTGAACCTTAAAACATATTAACTGCAAATCCTGTTTTGCATATAATATAAGCTGATTATCTGATGTCTATACCAGAGTCATTCACAATAACTCAGTTCATATGAATACAAAGTCACACATTCTGATTGTGTATTGATGCTGCATTATTTTTTCATTGTTCATTGCCTCTTGATTTTTTTTTTTTTACATTTAATTGCTTTTCTTACACTTTTTCTCTTTAAATGCTGCTCGGTCAGTGTCTTCTGCAGGAGTTCATTTGTTATCTTAGTAATTAACTGATTATCAAGCGCTTTAAACCCGCCAACACATCTCAAAGTTAGAGGAGGTTAATGTGATCTCCGTCAGCACTGGAGTCCAGGATTTTTTTCTTTGTTTTAGTTCCCCACATACGTATCTGCATTTTAACCTTTTTGAGCTCAGGACCCACAAATTGCTTATCTCCGAACCACTTTATTTCAGTCTATATATAACATATGGCATCACTTAACTATAGTCCATCAGGCTCCATTTGGCTTCTTAGCTGGAATATTAAAGGGATAAATCACCCCATTAAGCGAAGTAATGTGTTTGCTCACCTGAAATTATTGGTAATTTTTTACAGGAAACCCTGAAACAGTGAGGATGCTAGACTTAAAAGAGGATAGATCAAACAAATATTTTGCTCTAACTGTGAGGATAAAATCAGAGGCATAGACATACTGATCAAAAGGGGGACCCATTTATTCCAACAACTGTGGCTATAGCAGGCAAAATATTTGGTACATAAATTGTCTAAAGTGTATGTTCCATATTGGGATAACCCTCAGTTCTTCCAATGATTTATAGAAAAAGAAAATCAAATCAATGATTTTATAAACATGGAGCTGCAGCCAGCAGATCTGTTCCTGAAGTCCAGGTGCCACTTGAACTCATCCTAAAACAATAAATGGCAGTTTGAAAAATTGCGGTCTTGACCTCTATATGTCAGAGTCTAAGACAGATACACCTGAGATTCCAGCCTTTTAGATCACTTGAATATTCCAGAGATTAGCTTACCCATGGCACTCAAGGTGCCATCACCTCTGTGGAAATAACCCAAACCATTTATTCTTTGCAGAGTGTCAGAACAAGGGGCCCCCGATGGGTTCCCTATAGAATTTTTATAACATTCTCCTCTAAATTACCTCATATTTTTTGCCCCTCTTATCGCAGAATTGTTTCACAGAAAAACATACCTGTAACAATGACACAGGCAATCATATCAGTTCTCTTTTAAAAGAACAAAGACCTGCTGGACTGCGTTTCTATTCGCCCCATAAGCATTTTGTGCTAAATGGACCAAAGTCCTTTCCTGTCGCCTAGAAAAAATGATCCCAATTATTATTTTCTCTAATAAAGCTGACTTTGTGTCAGGCAGGCAGTCGTTTTACACCATACAGCATCTGCTTAATGTTCTCTTTTCATTGCGTTCACCCCATCAAACAGAATTTGCACTCTCCTAAGTTGCCAATAAAGCCTTCAGTCGAAACAAATGGGGGAACCTTGTTGCTGTTCTTGAAAAAAATGGTGTGGCCCCTCATTTGTTTTGTGGATTAGATTGTCCTTTGCAGCTCAGAAGGCCATAGTGTTACTTCCTTCTCCATCCTATCACCTTATTTGTATGCGAATAACCTCATTCTCTACTGTTCCAACTCAGCAGAGTCAACCTTAGACAAATTACAGTTTTTGAGTAGACTTTCCCCATCAATCAGCTTGCCAAAGCTACTATACTGACTTTCCTTTAAGTTGGAATATCGAAGTTGCACTTGCATGGATAGTAATGTTACACTTCTGTATAGCCATAAATTTTAAACTTTACTAGACCAAACAAAGCAGGACTCTTAAAAAGATGCTTCTTTGGCTGGCTGAATCATTCTAATAAATATGACAGCCTCGTATCACTTTCTTTATTTGTTTCAAAAGGTTTATCTCTTTTGCCAAAAGAGGACACATTTCAACTTCTATTTGCATGTGCAGAAAGACTGCAGGGAGCCTTGGGCTACCTATATACTAATGTATTACTATTGGGCAACCAATATTACAAACTGAGTCTCTGTACCTCATATGCTGCTGGGGCATTCCAAATATGTCACAATAATAGTATCTTTTACATGTTTGTTTCTAGATAACAGATTTACTATGTTTGTGAACTAATTGCAAAATATCAAAGTTCCATTTCTTTGGATACCTGCAGGCTTGGAGGCAAGGGAGCACTAGCCTTGGAGCACACATCCTTATCCTGTTTAAGACACTATCTTATACACATCAAAATCTTCCACCATTTACACCTCTCTAACGAAGGGCTATCCAAAATCTATAGCCACACAGAGCCATGCTACTTAAGATGCCACCAGAGCCCACAGTCACATGTTTTAGGCTTTGAGGGTTTTTTCTTTTGCATGTGAAAAAGCCTCATCCCATTATTGCCATCTTTGGAGGGCCTGGGGGCAGCAGGAATTACTACATCTCAGTCTAATGCGATGGCATTTGCCTCGCTCATAGCTCGACGACTCATTTTACTACTTTGGAAGACAAGAAAGCCTCTGTCATTTCTCCATTTCCTCAGTGGGTTAAGTATGTGCTCTCCATATTTCATTTAGAAAAACTTACATTTAGCACAAGGAAGGCTGAAAAAGAAATTGAGGCCACATGGTCTCATTTTATAGAATTTGCAAAGCACTTATCTTTTTAGCCCCCTTAGACAATTATCATCAAGGTGGGAAGGTGGGTGAGAATTTTTTAGGAAGCACTGAGTGCCTCCTTTGCAGATGTATAATGTGCAGATGTTTTTAAGTGGTAAAATGTTTATACCTAGATATGCTTGCTTTATGTACCTACAGATAGGCCTTTATGTCTGAATGCAAAATGCATACTCTGTGTGTTTCCGTTCTTCTTACAGTGCACCAGGGTCCCATGTGAAATCAAAACACTTCTTTTTTCTTACTTTGCAGTCCTTAATGTGCCACAGAAGGGTGGGTGGGTTAGAGGAGGGAAGGTTTTGTTTGTGTGGGTGGATTATTAAATTGTTTTCACTAAATATTCATAAATTAAGTATAAAAATGTCCAGAGGTGCCCAAACTTACAAAGAATTTCAATGTTTCCATAGAGACATTGCAGTGGAACATGGGGAAGGTAGACCAGGGCAGAGCTTGCCCTTTCAGACTGCATTCATTTTAACGGGAGGATATTTAGCTAGCTACTGTAATGACTTGCAAGATGGCTAAATTGCTCTGCTGATGGCTTGTCTGGGTTATCATTGAGTTTTTCACAAATGCTCTCTCACCCCGCTGCAACTCTACCAAATAATTGGTAATTCCCAAACACAAACCTATACCAGTTCTTCTTTCTGTGTGTGTGAAGTTAAATACAAGCCAGATATAGCCTCTTTTCTAATTATCCATATTTGATTAAGTGTCAGTCACATTCTGATTGGCTCTTTAAAACATGCAGCATGATTGCATTGAAACAGGCCATTTAACATAATGGACTATTCAAGTGCTGGAATGAGGAGCAGTTAATTAGCAGCTGGTTAGAAACCGATCGTATGATTCTATATGGAATGCGTGCAGCTAGGATCTCTTCATTCAATAACGTGAACTCAGAAATGCATGACCATTACTGAGAATACTCTAAAAGAGTCTGAAACACGTAGCACTCTAAAATAGTCTTAATCAAGCAGTTCCACTTTAAAATGAGATAATCTTCTTTGTACTTTTATAAAAGCATCAATGATTGATGAGCTCCCTGTCTGGCGGTACAGTTATTCATCACATTATGAAGTACTGCAGCTCCTAAAGCCAGGCTCTGTTTACTGACACTGCCTATGGGAATGTGCCAAATGGCACTAATTCCAGCGGCATAATAAGCAGAGTGGAAACCAGAGCTACAAATCAGGGTGACATTAACTTTAAAAACCAGCCTTGCTTAAGGCCCCCCATCATCATCAAGACAACTGGCTAGAAATGTGTAAATTGCAGCTCTCGATATAGCCTGAATTAGAGGAACTTGACAGTGGCCCGAAACTCAAATTACTCTATTACTTGCACTAGAATGAGGCTGAGGCACTGTTAGAAGAGCTGCATAAGAAAAAGCAATATCTGTTTTTCTATTTTCGAGGCACTGGGGCGAGCATGCTTTCCAATGCCATCCATTGTAAATTAACAATAATGTATGAGCCTCGTTGTTTGTGACACCGCAATCAATTAAAAAATCAAATGAGGATTCTTGGAACATATTTATAATGTCACTGCACAAATGTTACATTATTGTTGTTTGACTGCAGTCGAAATTTGTTTCTCGATTTCATTACTTGAAACAATTAAAGGTCCTTGAGTTCATTTGAGAACATTTTGCACAAAGGTATTTACTGCACTCTATGGCATATAATGGCCAGTAACATCAATTATCAGCCATTACACCTCTACTGTTTGTCTGTCACACTTAGAACATGCTAATTGCTCATTTTTTACACTAACAAGATTAAGAGTGAATTCGAAATACCCCTATTCTCTGTACATGGCACATACAAAAAACATGCTCAGACTTTAGCAAGTGATCCTACGAACACAACAGACACTTCTTTAGAATCTGCTTCTTATTGTATCTCTAACTTATTCTGCCCTCCACACTCCCCCTCCTCTCCCACAGTCACTTCCCATTAGAGAGCTTGTTGGCGTATCGGCATAGCTCCAGGCCAGCCAGTAAATTACTCTAAATAATAAAGAGCAAATGTTCTTGCACAGAGGGGCCCAGGCAGTTGGTTAGAGGGCGAAGCAGCTGGAGGTGCTGAGATGGTGGGGGAAATCAACACCACTGGAGCTTATGGAGAAAAAACAGAAAGTTGACGAACTCTGGATGAAGAATAGGATGTAAACACACAAATGTAAAAACTGTGAATGCTCTAGGAAACTTAGGACTACATTAAGTTAAAGTGCACACACACGGCAAAGTTTCATTCAACTTTCGGATGTGAAGTCGCTCTGGTTCTGACCAAACAGCAGGCTGAATGTCCAACAATTTTCACCACACAATTTAGCATGTTCTGATGAGTCAGAAAAGCAGTTCTGTTGGAAAGCAAGTTTGAATAGGCATTGTATAAACTGAAGTAGAAGCCGTTCTGATGGCTGAATCAGTCTATTATATTGGTGCTGTTATGAGATTTCTTACAGTGGAACTGAAAACCCCAATAGATTCAAGACTGCTCTTATCACAGGTTCCGCTATTCACAGTTTACAAAGCAGAATGCATGCTTAATGGGGCTCTCAGTCGCTGAAGTGATACAGTATAAGTGATATAATAGACCGATATATATATATATATATATGCACATTATCTACATTATCTACCAAGTGTTTGCACCAGGCTTTAGGCTTTTGAATTTAGAGCTCATTTGAACTTGAGTAGAACACTCAACCAATTCAGAGAATATTTACTTAAACCACATACAGTTTATTCAACACAGTGCATTTACAGCAGAAACACTGCATGCATTCCCTAAGAATGCCAATGTCGTTCAAGGATTATTGTATTTATTATTATTAAGTAGTCATTTCCTGCCATCTTTATGGTCTTAATGACTGGTAAAAGTGTGTGTCACTGCTGAAATGTTATGGTCATGAATCCCATCATGACTGGAAAAATGAACATTAAGACAGTGCTCAAAATTGAACATTCAGAGCTTTAATACCAAGGACACATGCAAAGCAGATGTGCTCAGGATGCAGTAAGCTCTGCAGCCACATATTTTATGGATAGAAACAAAGCATATCTAAATGTATTTCACCATAACAGATAGTCTACAACAAGCATGCAAGACTAAGGCACTTTTTCGATATGAACTGATAAGCCATGTCCACCAAAAGGCATTAGATGCACTGTAGATATAAAACTTATCCTATACATCTAAAGGAGCCAATGTCTGAAGTCAGCAGAAGAGCAACATGCTCTACTGAATTCCTACAACACACTTTATTATTGAGAAAAGTCACTACTGCAGCACAAAAGTAGTCTATACACACTAGAACGAAACATTAATCTTTGAATGAAATGCATGTTGTGCTAAAGTCATAACATCCAGAAGAGTAATATATGGCACGTAGGGGTGAAAGACCTGACCTGCGGTTTGAGTTCAGAGAAGAGACCGGAGGAGGGAGATACACCATCTGGAGCTGACAAACACAAATAATGTTCACAAAGGGCCTGGGAGCTTTTGAGATGCTTGAGAATAAACAGCTCAGTCAGCTGGAACCACCACATAGTGCTTTTCAAGTTTTTCTCCCTTTGAAAGCAACAACACAGAGATGGTGATATCAAGAGAAAGACCACGAGCTTGTGGTGTTAAACTAGTCATCAACTTGTTCATTGTTTTAATGAAGAATGCATACCCTTTGCAGCTCTTTGGTGACACAAAAGACAATGTACATTAGAGACTATGTGGCGAACACATACGTCACTGCTGATGTTTCTTTGACTGTTTTGATCTCTCCAAACTGATGCTGGGGATAGCAGCTCTGATGCTAATGTAGTATTTAATAACATTGAATCTATTTTTATCACCCTTTCAGCTGCTCCAGTTCAGATACTAATTAAAACTAATTCACCTATTCTTTAAAAGGTTTTTCCATCATCTGCACCTCGTTCACTTAGCCATGGTCACACTGGAGAGTATACAATGAAGTATTGTTTTCAATCCCCAGTGGACCATTTTCTGCTTGTTTTGATGTCAGGAACTGGCATAAATCATGATGAAAAAGAGAAGAATGTTCTTTATTTAAACGGAACTGTACATTTCCTTATTAAATTCAAATTATAGTAAAATATCTCCTTTTCCATACACAAACACAAATGGGTCGGCGTTATGGATAAAAAGTTCCAATAATCTGGGTTCTAAATTTAGCTAGAATCCGGCAGTGTGAAATGGCTAAATCAAACACAAGCAGACATAATGATTTGGTTTTGAGTCAAAGCGCTTAAAAGAAAGAAAACATGAATGGATTTATTAACATGTTAGTTGAGACCATAGACTAAATCTGGTGGGACCACCGACCGAGACGAAGAGAAGTCAGAACACATATTCTTTGAGGTCCAAGAAGAGAAAAAAAACATCTTGAGTCAGACACCAGACTCAATCTCTAAAACACTGTATCAGGCAGACTACCCATCTGGTTTAATACACTTCTACTGGAAAACATAGGTGAGTCCTGTGTTCATTCAGACAGTGGCTAAATCAGTTTATCTTTAAGTCTCACTGGTGGGCTTTTGAGCATCAGCTACTTATTTTCCCATCAAAGTGAGCAGGGAGCTGTTTGGCTAATGCCACAATCACTAAACTTTAGCCTTTTGATAACGATGCATTGTAACATGTGAACTTTAATTTTGCTTCATAAAATAAGCCCACATGTAAGTAAAATGTAATAATCGAATATATTATAGGCCTATTTTTTATAATATCTTCTCAGAGTAGACTCCCTCAGTACTGCTCAAATTATTGGACAGAATAGTATTCAACATATTTTTTAGAGAAAGTAATATGGGATCTAGGTATGGTTTAGGACACATTCATTTTTGTGGAGCACAGTTTTGCCACATTATTTGGATATTAGAATTGTAGATGAGCCTCAAACATTGTACCTTTTTCAGCATTCGCCCCCTGTGTTTTGCACTGAGGGAATGAACCAGAACACACTTTCTTCCATCATGTTGCATTCAAATTTATACATTCCAGAGCTGTACATTTCCATTAAAAGTGTATTACTATATTTTCAGATGTACTGCATCTTTACAAAGTCAGCAGATGAATACGTATGAACAGAATTTACATAGGAGAATCAATAGGGTGTCAGAGTGCAGACAGATTGCTGCATATGTTGATGTGGACACAGTTGTATATCATGTAGTGGCATGAGTCCTTGCATGTGCAAGTCTGTGTGCATGTATATGTGCATGGCACATGTACAGCTGTGTGCATATGGAGTGGTTCGGTGGTGCTCAGTCTCTTGGCATCCTGACAGCTTAATCAGATTCCCCTGGCCACGTCCCCCCGTCGCTGGCCTTCCCACAGCTCCATCACCTCCTCTGGCTGCTTTTTATGCATACACAATCAGACACTATTGTGAGAACTGCGCAGATAAAAAGTCATTTCTGGCTGCGGCTGCGAGGGAAAAACAGGGCTGCAGTCAGCATTGAGTGTTAAAGCACACAGCAAAGCCAGCAAGCTGGGGCATCGGTGAAAAGACTGCTGCTTAATCAGGACAGACTGATAGAAAGCCGCAGAGAGTCGAGGCGCCTGTCTCGCTACACAATGTCACCCGACATATTGAGCTCCCTTTGACATAAGGTGGCACAGTGTCATGTCTACTGAGCTTTATTGTATAGCCTGCTTATTTTATTTGTAATACTTCATAACACTGAGTTTCCTTCCATGGAACCTGACAGCTGAATGTTTCGTAAATATGATGACCCGTCCCCTATTGAGCAAATCGGATAATACGCAGAAAGACTTTCATCTCAGACAATTTGTGTTTGCAAAAAAAAACAATGTGTTGCATAAATGGGGCACTCATTTCATAATAAACCAACCAATTCACTCTACTTATTCAAAGTGGTTGCAAGGGAGCAACAAAATCACTTTGACATTTAATCACACAGCATTTTCCAAAGGGTTTACTACAGCACCATCAATATTATTCAAAATCAGGAATGGTAATAGTCAGTCATTTCACCATTTTTGATCTCCAGCTGCTGTTAATGAATAGATTTTGATTAGTACATTATTACTGCATTACCTCTTACTGTTTAATTTCAGGTTCACTCGCCGCTGATGGAAAAAAAAAAGCGCCTGGAAATAAATGGGCTGGGTGTCATTCAGCCCTGAAAAGGAGAAAAGGGAAAGAAAACAGGATGATTCTCAATATAGTTTCTAAAAGTGTCACATAAAATAGAAAGGGGAGGCAATTGTTAAATCGATAACAAAGTTAAGCACAACTTCAAGAGTAAAAAGTAGAAAATGAGGACAAAATATAAAAAAGAGAGGGAGAATATGAACATGAACACGTCTGCAGTGAATTATGAAATAATTTAAATAATACATATTGATGTGAAAACTTTTTCCACTGATTAAGGTATGGCTGATTAAAGTGAGAGGTTGCCAGTGCAGTGTGGTGTATGAAGGTGAGCTCCATCCTTTATCTTTAAAGGGAACGTGCTGACCGGCTCAGAAACAAACTGCTGACGTCTGAGTTTAAAAATGAAGGAAGGAAGGAAGGGGATGAATGATAAAACTGAGCGAAGCAGAGGGAAAGAAATACATCACCAGGACAGGGAGATTGGGGGAAAGAATAGCAAAGGTGATGTAGAAAAAAAGGGGGGGGGGAAATGGAGATTAAGAAAAGGATGCTGAAGAGACGAGAAGGGGGAGGGGATTGAGTGACAGGATGAGAGAGGGGATAAGAATGACAGAGCGAGTGAAAAGGAGAGAAAATAAAGCAGAAGCTTGTGGAGTAAATTGTGATGGAAAGGAGGAAGAGAAAGGGCACTGAGGAGAAAGAAAGAGAGGGATTAGCAAGGACATGAATGTGACCTTGGTTTAGATCAGCACAACCAACCACCCACCCACCCACACACACACACTCACACTCACACAAACATTTACATATACATACGCCATATGTCATGCATATTTGGTCATGTATTATTGATGTCCTTAGAAACCCACTTTTGCATTTTTGAATTTTTCTACATCATCTGACCATCTTTTGTTTGGACAGAAAAGATTATAGAACATATTTCTGTTACAAATAGACAGTTACATATTTATTACATAAAATCAAAATTCAAAAAAGTGTCTCCAAAATGGTAACATTACAGAGAAAGGCAAAAACATTCTTTGGTTCCAATGTATGTTAATGTAAAAATATTTAATCGGAATCTCAGTAACAAAGTAAGAAACTGCTTTGCCCATTTATTGAAATTTTTTTAAGCATGTAGGTTATGTAAAAGCAAGATAGGTTAGCTATGTCCTGTCCCAGGGGTCCCCCATTGTGATGAGGATACATTTCTATTAATCCATTAAATTTACTTATAAGACCATGATGGCTCTTTCTTTTAAAGTGTGTCAGAAAGTATACAAAAACAAGCTCATATTCACATATAGAAGTAATAAACAGAACATACCTTCTCGCCGCTTTCTGCTGATGAAGTCTCACTTCTCCTGACATCCAGCAGACCTACCACGACTCCGCTCGACCCTCTCCCATCGAGCACTCTTCAGATGATGATATTAGATCTCATCCCGCACATCGCCTACATGATCAACGGTTCCTTGATGACTGGCCATGTTCCATCCGCTTTCAAGTCTGCTGTGATCACACCGATTCTGAAGAAACCATCACTGGACCCT
>JBBJLR010000007.1:9386494-9410627 GCA_037577145.1 Brachypetersius gabonensis | reverse complement strand
TTATTTGACAGTTGTTGTATAGATGCTCTGACTGCAGTATCTTGGTTAAATAGTTGACACGGATTTAAGCTGTTTTTAGGTAAGAAACAGTTGTGGACTTCTTAAGCACTGATGTACTTTGCTCTGGATAAGAGCGTCAGCCAAATGCCGTAAATGTAAATGTAGTCTGGAAGTTTTCGGGGGTCCATGACTGATGAGAAGGTTCATTTCACTCATGAGAACATTTTGGAGCGTAACCTCCTGATTACATGAACTAGTTGAAAAGCCCACTCAAACCTTGAGCAGGGGCCTGGGAAGAGGATCTGCTTTAATTGCTTATTTGATGGATTCCTGTACCATCTCCTCATTATGGCAGAAAATGGATGAGCCGAATCAATTTTCTCTCACCCATTCTGCCAGCTCTCCGTCGTGCTCACGCTCGCGCACTCGTGCTACGCTTGAAACACATCCACCACCAACAGCTCCAGTGTCAATAAAACTTAATGACAAAACATTCTCCGCTGATGGCCTGATCTTTAAAAAACTGAGCCATTAAGCAAGGGAGCCATCTCTTTCCCTCTCAAGTGCTTTTACATATTTGTTATGCAAATGATATATGTGCTAACAGGGCCAACTTAAATGTGACACTGTGTTATCCTATAAATACAATTACTGCCGCTGTAATGCAAGCACACTAGCCATTATTACAGGGCCAGGCAGTAACTGTAAAGTGGCACCGCAAGCGCTGTGTGTTAGTAAGTGTTATCCAAACCCACGGAGGCCACACAAAAACTGAAGGTATCAGCCCTCTGGAGGGATGTGCACCATATACAGCACAATGAAACAGCATCCTAATTTAGCAGCAGCTCTATGGGGCTGCGGCTGGGGCTGGGGCTAAGGCTGTAGCATAGAGCAGCAGGGGAGCCTGTCATGGGCAGCCTGGTGTGACAAGTGGATATTGAGGCTGAGCTACGTGCTGTCTGTCTCCATTTTGTGCGACCTCAGGAGACAAAAGCCATCACGGCATGAACGTGCTAAAGCAGCCACCCAGCTGGAGCTGCAGAGGAGAGAAAAGGAGCAAAGGAGGGGAAAAAGGAACAAAATACATAAGCAGAGAGAAGAGGAAGACCAATAAGGAAAGAGAAGCTTCCTCCAAGGTAGGCCCCTTTCACTGCCACCATCACTGCCATCTAACCCCCCTTAACAAGCGTGTGGCATCCCCAATCAATTAGCCATGAATCACCAGTGCACAGAAGCAGCAACAGAGGACAGACAAGCCACTGCTTTAGGGGCAAGAGACGGATTGTTAGTGAGATATAATGGTGGGAGAGAGGAATGAATGAAGCCTTTATGTGGGAAGCCAGCACTGAACACAATCGTTTTACTGAGGAATGGCCTGCGCTGTCTGCGTGTGTTGGTGTGGGAGTGTGTGCAAGTGTATATGTGGGCTCCGCAGTCCGCAATGGGACGAGGACATTCACTGCAACTGCTGTCTACTGTCTAAATAAATCTGAATATAAATAAATGCATATACATACATCACACGTGTGCAATAGACTTAATTAAAGTCAAATTACTAAGCAACAGCAATAAGTAAGAATGAAATTACACAAAATACTGCTTACATATCCTCTTTCAAGACACGAGAGGATTTTCTTCACAAGACATAATTCACTTTGGCTGAAAATGTCATTCTACATTTCTAATCCAATTGTTTGTCCTGGATAATATGATTGTTCTGCTATTTCATTCGATCAGTTGAAACAAATGTATAATCCATTACTCATCGTGTGCCACGCCGTTTTATTATTTGTCTTATCTTTCTGTTGGGACAGTGATGGGGAATGTCACATTGACAGTATGACAGATATATCACACAGGTTCAAAAAGTTATTGAATGTGATCTCCAAGAAATTAGGAGGGCTGTTCTGTGCAATCAAATTGTGCAATCAAATTGAACAATAATAATGCAGAAATATGAATGTTCAAAATATTTCATGCTGATGTCATTTTACCACATTTGTGTTAGAATGCGTTAAACAATGTGTGGTTTGTCTCTTTTCTTTTTTTTTTCTTCTTATGAACACAGCAGTGTGTGAAACTGTGATAATGAATGAACCAACAGAAATGTTCAAAAATTTGATTGTATGAAAACAATATATATTAATTTACATTACAAGTAAAGAACGTTTTTGCTTTTTCTTGCAGTAACCATATTGAAGATACTTTTTTGGAGGCAGCGATTATATATAAATGAAAAATACTACGAAGGCATAAAGTGTGTTTGTTTCATATCTGTTCTGGTGCTTCTCATTTTCAGTGCTGTATCATCATAGTTCAGTTTCTGCTAATTGGCTGTCATATTATCAGTTCTAGTTTGGCAGAATTCAAGCTTGATGTGGTAATTAGCGAGTATACAACACACCACACCGTCGAATATGATATTGATTTATGTTGATTTTGTATATTCTGTGCTTTGTTTGAAAACAAATGAAGACATTAATTGACTAATTTATAGCACATGCAGGAACAATGTCAACAGATCACATACAAATAGCCATTCAGGTCTTAGTATTCTAAATGACAATCAGGGACTCAGTGGATTTGGGGTGTTTACTGCAACTACACAACTAAACTCATTACCTTTTTCCCAGTCCAATGTCTCAGGCTTTGTTACATTTCACACGATTAAACTATACAAAAAAAAACATTATTTCAGCCCATCAGCTCCAGGAGCAAGCCTTTATATTCACTGGCTATAAAGGAGAAGACAAAATAAATGACTGTGGCTAATTGCTGTGAAAACAGTCACATTGTTTCTCTGCAACGGCATACTCCAAAGAGGCTCCTGAACATTATGATAATAAGATGAGTCAGTAATTATGGCATATTTAGTAATTATTTTTTCAATTCAAAGATGACAAGCAGGGCCAAGGGCCACACTTATCAAAATGGTGCAAAAGTCCTGGCAGCTGACATTAACACATACAAAAAAGGGTTTTATTTAAAAAAACAATGGTGACTACATCTATTAACAACATGAAGACATATGCTTCCCCCCACTTGTATGAAGTCCTGAATATGTTTTCCTACATGTATTACTAGTAATTTTATTGAACAGTAGTGGTCAGAACATCTGTGTAAGCTTTTCATAATGACTAGCATAACCCAAAAGACATTTATAAAGACTCCAACAAGAATATGTTTTTGTCATTTCTGACATCAAGTTGACAACATCTATGTTAAGTGATGTGAATGCTTGGGTTGCTATTAAATTCCCTGAGAATATGAAGACTGACTCTGCAGCTCAGTCTATTTATGGAATCTTAGAGTGACATAGAGATGGTTATGTTCACTAAACATAAACATACGATATACACACCGATTACTCCCATAACCCCAACAATAAACATCGATATTCATATTTAGAATGTGTATGGCCTTCAAATCAGTCACACCAAAAAAAATACACATTAAACATTAATAATGTGATCAACTACAGACCAGTATTTCTGCTCTTCTTCCTCATCAACACAACCAGAGGGCTGATACCTTAACAGAAAATAGGCTTCAAGAAACAAACTACTCTGGATTCAAAGCAGCACACAGAAACTGCACTTTTAGCCATGCAGCCAAAACAGCTAAATTATCTTCAGTTCTTGTTCTTCTAGATCTTTCAGCAGTTTTTAATGTGGTCAGATGCTCCTGTGTTTACTCACCAAACTCAGAATCACTTGTTCTAAATGGTAATGGATTGTGTCCTGCCTTGAGGGTCGCAGTCACCAAGTGTTATGGAAAAGATCTAAGTCTGTCCTGTACAGACATACAACTGGTGCATTCCAAGACTCAGTGCTTGCCCCCCCCTCCCCCCGCCCACACTTGTTTTCTTGATGATATTATATCTTTACATGGTTTCTCCTACCACTGTTATGCTAATGACACTCATCCAACTCATTCTTTTCTTTTCTCCTGGTGACTCTTATATCTAATGCTGGATCTCTGCATGTGTGAATGACATTTCTTCCTGGATGTCAGCACCTGACCATCCGCTGAAACTCCCAGCAAAACAGAGCTCCAGTACAAACCAGGGAAGGCATCCCTAAGACCTGACCTGGTCATCATTTTTGGAAATGCTGCATTTCATTCCCATATCAAAACCACATTATCTAAGTATTCACTTAGATGAAAAACTCTATTTTCATCTGACATCAACAATCGCTCTTAAACCTGCAGATACCTTCTTCAGACCATCAAGAGATGTTGTTCATTCCTCACCACTGATGCTATGTAGATTCTTCACTGTAACTTGCTGTAACAGATAACACTGTAGCATGTCTGTTGTTCAATAGACCAAAATTGAGTAAACACGCCACAACTGCAAAACCTTCTCTGTCATAGAAATTACTAGCATTAGATTTCAAACTCTAACATGCGTCTACAAAGTTGAAAAAGGTCCGGTTCTTTCTTACCTGTCAGACCACAGGTCTCAACTAGCAACAAACACAGCCCGACTTGACCCACCTATTCTCAAAGATTGAAGACACATACCAAGATTTTCCTCAGCTTTGATGGACATTCACATTTATGGCTTTTAGCAGACGCTTTTGTCTAAAGCAACTTCCATTCCCTAACTAGAGGGGGCAGTCTCCATACAGCAACTTAGGGATTAAAGGTCTTGTTCACCCATAGACCACACCTGTCTTAACTGCGGACCGTGAGAAACTCGCTGTCTTCAAATGCTGTCTCTTATTTTAAATTTTACTTAGAGACTTCAAAGCACACTTGTACGTCACACAGCCAAGTGCTGTAAATGTAAGTGTGTAAGAATGTAGAATCTAATCTACTTGTAATTAAAATCACAGTCACTACAAATCAATATCCTGAAAAGATAATGAAAAATATAGATAACACCAAATTTTGAAAAGCTTCTTTTACAAAAACCCATCCAGTTACCAGTTGTCATGGAGTGGGTAACTGGTAAAGGATTTGCTGATGTGGGTGTTGGATCATGATATACGATAGCACTCTTGTTTCCGTTTAGCATAACTTTGAAACTTTGAAAGAGCAGGCACTTGTGACCACAAGGACATACTGTAGTAGTAAATATATCATATGTTGTATTACATGTAATTCTCTGTCTGATGGAATGTGTATTCCCCAACTTTGAGCTGTTTTATTTTTTAAATATATATTTTAATACATTGTGCACAATGGCCACAAAGTAAACAACCAGGTGAGTGAGTAAACTGTCATCTTTGGGCAAGATGATGTATTACATATATTCAGCCTCACATGGAAGGGAGGTGAAATTGCTACAGATGAAAGAGAAAGGAATGAATCAACTGGTGTAATCAATAACCTGATGAAGCGTACGGGCGAAAAATTGGCCACTTGCTATTTTTTTTGCTAAATGTGGGAAATAAATCTTTAAAGATTTTTGTGGGTTTCTCTTTATTTTATTCTTAGAACTTTCAGTCTGAATCAATGCACTAGTGATGTCTTTTTTTACACTTTTAAGCCAGAAATTGGGCTAATTTTTTTGGTCATATTGATGTACAGACTGAAATGGATACACCACCATTAAAAAAATCTGTTTTAATTTATGAACCCTTATAGTCACACCACAATGTGAAATTCTTTCTTTGCATTTTAGCCCATTCACCAAGTGAAGCAGTGGGTTGCCACCAACAAGGGAGCATTGTGTGGGGGAGGTACCTTGCTGAAAGGTCTGGTGTGGTACCTTGCACTGAGATGTGGTGATACTGGCAGTTGGGATTCAAACCCCCAACCTTCTGATCACAGGGCCAGCGCCCTAACCACCCCTCCATCCAGCTGCCCACAAGTTGTCTTCGCCTGGTCATAATACAATATAACATTTAACCCACAGAAATTGTTATAATAATACCTAATGTCAATAAAATAAGCAACATGTTTAAACCACAAGACTTCACAATAAATGCATATTATACATGCAATAGTTTTATGCTAATAGAATAGCTTATACTGATAATTGTAAGATAAGATGTTTTATGAAGTAAATTATACAGTATTGACATAATTATGCCTTACACTAAAGTGATGGACATTAATACCATTATAATAAAGTATCATTCCCAGAAACATCATATATCTCTGGAAAAAAAGTAAGAGATAACTGCAAAATGTTCAGTTTCGCAGATTTGATCTTTT
Source organism: Brachypetersius gabonensis (assembly GCA_037577145.1). Taxonomy (NCBI): domain Eukaryota; kingdom Metazoa; phylum Chordata; class Actinopteri; order Characiformes; family Alestidae; genus Brachypetersius; species Brachypetersius gabonensis. Next base: position 9,404,459 of record JBBJLR010000007.1, on the reverse strand, counting down.
ATAGGTGCTGAACTGAACAGCTTTGCCTTAGTTTTTAAGAACTGCTGATAATATTTCTCCTAATTTCAAAAAAATATTGTTCTTTGAAGCATAATTCTAGGATATGACAAAAAATCAAAATAAGATGCAGCTCATGCCGTATTTACAGAACTTGTTTAAAAGAAAACAAATCTCTTGTTCACTCTTAAACAAAATGCCAACAATTACCTTTGACGTAGGTCTAATAGTGTTTCGCCATCCAACTGGTCACATTGCAAGTGGAGAGTGTGGATTACAGCAATGTTTTTATACTTTGCCTTATTAAATAAGATTTGATTCAGAATCACCCAATCAGTACCTCATGAAGCAGAATGAGGTGCTTGTGTAGGAATTTAACAGACACTGGCATGGAATGAATGTCATATTCATAGAGATGCTTATTTAAGAATAAATTGCAGTGGTCTCTTATTTTTTTCCGGAGCTATATATCGGTTCCTTATATGTATAACCACTATTAAAGACACCTGTATACTTGCAGCAGTTATTATTAGAGGAAGGTCTACATTTCAGGTCAAAGAACAAGGGGAAAAGACTGTTTTTGTAAGAGATATTTTCTATTTTATTTGCTGCCTAGTAAGAGATATATTGTCGGTTCGGAATCTGATGTTTGTTATTCAATTGCGCTCAGTCTCTGCAGGAAGTTGTTACACTACCTTGCACCTTGGTGATGTTGAGATGTGGAGCTGGTTTTGAGAGTCCATGTCAGGTTTCTGGACAGTCTCCACTATGGAGCCGTTGATGTTCAGTGGAGGGTAATCATGGTGTATTCTCCTGAAATCAACAATCTATTTAGTTTTGTCCCCATTCAGAGAAAGGTTGTCAGTTCTGCGCCAGTCCATTAGCCATTGCACTTCCTTTTTGTTTGCCCACCATGGCCAAGTCATCAGCAGACTTGCTGATGTGGTTTGATTTGTGCATCATCAGCATGAACGGCAGAGGGCTGAGAACACAGCACTGGGGGCCCCTGTGCTTAGTATAATGGTGCTGGAGATGCTGCTCCTGGTGCTGGTGATGCTGCTCCTGGATCCAGGAACCAGCAGCTTTCAGCCAGATGGATGAGGACCAGGTGAAGAGGGGCGGTGATTTTATGTTGAAGAATTTCGTGATGATTGGAGTGTAATGGGACATATGAATATGAATATAATCGCTTATGTTAGAATGAATTAAAAAAAAAACCACATAACTAATGAACAAAGCTCTTCTGTCTTATAAGTTGGAATTATGCTTCATAACTGTTTCAAAGGGAACATATGTCCATCATTTTAAAATTCATGAAGCTGTTCAAGTATAATTTAAAAATACAGTATTTTAAACTGTAGAGTTATGTCATTCTTTTATATGAAGTCTTCAAATGAACTGAAATCCAAAAATCTGTGTCACTTGGCATTGTGTCAACAAAAGCCGCTTTTATGACAAGTGAAGTCTACAGAATCACTGTTTTCAGTGCTAAAAAATCATGTCTGTATAAATGTTCATGTAGGTTTTTGTCATGGAAAGGTTTATGTATATTGTCACACAGCCATCACTAAGGAAATGTACTGTGGATTACAAACCAGTTCTTTACCTTCCAGCTTTGAGTCTGTCATGTCCTGTTTATTCTGTCGAGAATGTTCCTCACTGTACGAAGTTAGTTCATGTTCCAAACCGAAATTCTAACGAGTAATAGAATCTGAAAAGACATAATTAGAGGATGATTTGGGAGGCTGCCCAGCAGAGGTCTTGCTCTTCAGTTCTAACAGTGCCTGGCATTGTGGAACTGAACTGACAGTATAGTATCCATCCAATATTCTGCACTTCAACACTCCACAGGTTACGTATGCAAACTGACAGGTGCAACAAAGATAGGCAGCCCCAAAAATATTCTTTGAGAAATATTGAAAAATGCTATATGACAACTAGAAATGCATGATAAATCTCCTCCAAAGGTTCAAAACACAGTTGGAAAGACTTCCTGAGGCAAAGAGATAAAGAAAAATAATAAGCTGATGCAAACTCAGATCACTTGAGGAGTCAGAAATTGAAGTGGTTCCTTAAAAAAAGTCTAGCATGAGCACCTGAGTAGCACACCTGGTAGAAATATTGCTTTTCAGATTAGTAGTGCAGAGGTGAGTTGTGCGTCATCTGTGACTAGGAACCCTTGAGAGTAAGATCACATATAGAGAAAGATGGCAGAGCAAAGAAACACACCAGTTTGTTGGGTCTACGGTCGCCTGTTAGAGTTCTGGAAAAGATAGTGGTGTCCGTAGATCTGCAGAGCATCAAAGCGGAGTGCGTTCATAAGCACACAGCAGAGCTAATTAGTGATTAGTGCTCAGATGTCGATGTGCTCAGTAATGTAATAAAGCAGTAAGAAAGTGAAAATGTACCAGTATAGTATAGATGTTCTGTTAAACCTCCATATGTTTCAGTTAATTGGCAGGAAGCTCTAAAAATGGAATCCATTTGAACACATCTAGAATATTGAACAGAGATGTAGGTGATACAATGATGCTTAAAAGCTATAACAGACATTATCATCCAGAACGATTCATAGTTGGAAATCAATCAAATCATGATAACCTATCAAGAAATTACTATAAATATATAATTACATGACATCTGAAATATTTAATAAAGCCTTCTAAAATACATTCTGGTATACAGTTTATAGTATTTAAGTGTACACAATATAGATTATTATTGAAAAAAAAGAACAGCGATTACTAATTAAGGTAAATTAGCCATTTTTAATCAAGTCAGTAAGTAAATCAGTATGTAAAGCATTTTCATACAAACAGAGGGTTTGATAAATGCAAAAAATTAAACTGACTACATTAAATCAAATATAGAAATACAGATGTATTCCCGTCTGTACCATTTTGATGTCTCCTTCTATAGTTATACCAAAGAAAACATTAAAGTCATTGTCAGCGATGTCAGCAGCATAAAAACCACAACTGAACATGTTTCAGACCATTGACATTCATCAAACATGTTGAAGGCAGCATGTAGACAGATCTGAGTTTCATCTTTTTGAAAGTACTCATCATTGCTGAGAGTTCTTTATGCCACTGAAAGGATCGTGCTGACAAAGACATTTCCGATCTATGTCAAAATAACAGAAACTCTCAGAATGATGAGAGTCCCTGTAAACATGTGAGGTATAGATTTGTTTGTAGGCTGCAGAATGAGTTACAATCACATACTTGACATTTGCAAAAGGTGTGGACAAAGCAGTGGCAATAAAAAAGGACAACAAATTACACTACTTTGGAGAGAACTGCAGAGATCCTTTGGAACGAAAGCTGTCACACACATTAAAGATATACCTTAAGTACAATGTTTGCTTGTTTAATGGAAACTAACTCATTGCATCTTAATCCCATAATCCCATAAGCACACAGAAGGTTCACTGTGGTCCTTATTCCTGTATGTTCACATAATGTGTACCTAATTATTTAGGAGAGTATGACTCCTAATTGAAATTGTATTTCCACTGACATTCCAAGCATACGAGACACAAGGATCAGTATAAAAATTGTGTTTTTAGACCTGAACATCGCCATTTTTCTGTCAAGTTTGTTTTCAAACATTGTGCAGTACAAAAGCTTAGGAAAACATGAGGGAATCTAAAAGAGTGCCCAGTTGCTCAGCACTGACCCTTGGGTTATTTAGATCACAGCAGACCATTGAGGAACCAATCCTCAGAGTATAAACTACAGTAAATTAATAAGAAGAATATTTTAGCTCAATGAATCATGGTTTTAATGTCTTCCATGAACCATGAATAATGGAACATTCAGTGTCTTTTAAATGACCTTTAAGACTCTCCAGTAAGGCCCAGTTTGAGCTTTCTATTATTAAACCTTCTTTAGCTTGTTAACCATCTACACCGGTACATGTACTTTATATCTACACATACACCAACATGCCGTTAGCACATCAGTGCCATAGCTGAGAAAAATACAATGCACAAATAATACCTATTCAGTCATGGACCTGTGGCTGTCATGCCCATAGTTGAATGGGTGGCAAGCAAATGATGCTAAGAAATAGCCAGCAATTGTAAAATACAGTGTGTTTCTCTACGGTAAGTGGGGCTGCTAAAATGAGTGAGACTGAGTTTTGAAATAGCAGGAACAGAGTGAAGGAAATGAAAAAAGAGAAAACTAGACCTACAGCAACAGCTCCCCAACACCCATAGTTTCTCATCCTGGAAAAGTATCCACTAATGTATTTTTTTTTAAAACTGGGGAATAGTAAAGCAACTTTGTAGTTTTGAAGATGAATGTTGAAATAGTCTAATAAGGTAAGGACATTGTTTGAGTCTGTCAAAACTGAAGTGCAAATTTCGCTTGATTGCCCTTCCTAAGAGACTTAATTAACACTGCATTTAACATTAGACCTTCTGGGATGCAATAATGATTTAAAAAGCAAAGCAACCCTTAGACAGAGCAATAGATAATCTGTCAGTGACACCAATGACACAGTCACAATTATTACTGTAGCTTTCCTCTCATTGCATGTCTTCCAAAAGCTTGAGCTGGCTTTGAGTGCTGGCAACAGTAGGCCTGCTTGAAACTGCTATTTAAATGATGCTGTGAATTATGCACAGTATCATCTAAATTTATTATAAACCTTACATGTGTCAAGCACATTATAAACCATAAGTGGGACAGTGTCTGCATCACATGCAATATGCTTTTATGACGGTGTGCTAAAAGAACCATGTGCAAAATAACATTTTTATGACATGTTCTGCTTTAAACTGTTTTTAATTTCTGAGTGACTTTTTATGAGTATTTTGCCATACTGTTACTTACCCACTTCCACTAGGAGCACATTAATTTTAGTAAATTGCATTTTAGTAAATTTTAGTAAATCTTGGCAAATCAGTTGAGTTTAACTTCTACATATGACTGTAATGTTGGTTCTTTCCTAAATCTGGGCTCCTTTGTTAAAAATAGTAAAGGCCACTTATAAACAACTTCAGTTCCCTAGAGATTTGCTAATTAACTTTTACAGGAAACTGTGCAAGCTAGTCTACTAGCATGTAGTCCATTATTTTTGCCGTGTCAGGAAGCAAGGCTTGGTATACATCTGGATGCTGAGCAATGGCACCATGCTGATGTTAAAGTGTGGGAAAAAATACTCATGCTGTGGGTAAAAATGGCAGTTCAGAGTAGGTTAGCCACAAAAAGTGTGTTTTTTCACAAGAAATACACAGGGCTACAGACTCACTTGTCTATTCAAGTTGCACTGTGACACTTCTGATGCAATGATCTAACTTAGCATTCCCTCCAAAAGCTTGCCCAAAGGTGAATGCCAGCTCTCCCATTTACAATTCAAATTCAGAAAATTCATTAGCAATCAAAACTTTGCCAAAGACATCTCTGGAAACACCAAAGTCTTTAAGGCACTATGATAAAACCTTGAAACTTCTGAAAATGCTCATGCCTCGTACCTAATAAACCATGCTAATCTCTAAAAAAAAAGCAACCTGAATCCAATAACACACAAAAAAACTCTAGAAAAATGTACTTGTTTTTCAAAACTGTGAGAAGTGTGGGATTACATACTCCTTCTGAATTGCTTGTGTCAGCTAATGTAACACTGAAGCACATGAAAATATCCTAATTCTGATATTTATAAATGTACAATGCTCTGGCTTAAATCCCTGCTCTGGATTTCAAGTTATAATCGTGGACACAACTGAAACTGCCCAGTAAACTCTGTAGGGTGAAACTCTATAGGGGTAAGATTTATCACCAGTGATTCACTGTGCAATGAAGACATTTTACACATGCAGAGCTCCAGGGTATGATGGCTAATCACACTTTACTCATCTAATCTAATGTCTCCAAAAATTGTCTTGATTACAGTTCAGAGACTGCAAGAAGTGTAAAGACAGCTGCTATAAACGTGACTGCAGAATGATGGCACATAAATGGCTAACATCACAACAGGATGAATGTTGTTAAATTGCTGAATTACTGCAAGTTGTCAAGTGTAACAACAGCTGTTGGGTGCTGTGTGTCAATCAATTAGGAAGCCTTGTTCCTTTTCATGCACAGGGAATTGAAGTAGGTGTGTATTCTTTTTAGATCCACTGAATCACATTTCCCGTGTTAACGGAGAAACGCTTCCTGTTGCTGTGTAATGCGTGAAATTCATTTTCCAGGCTCAACTGCATTTGGCATGGTGATGTGCAGATCCTCTGCTGCTCTGCAGGGTGTGGGTGTAAGACCACAATGATCAGGTTTTTCCAATAGTCCAGACAGAGCATAGAGAAATGTTTTCAACATGTGTATGACTGTGGCAGCATAATGTTTCACACAGCATCAGAGCAGCATGGCTGTATGCTAACAAAAGAGTTAAAGCAGAAACAGCCAAATCGATCCATACATGTTTTTACTGAAACTACACAAGTGATCGAAAACGAATAATGCAAGAAAAATGAGGATATAGCCATGTTCAGTAATCCACACTCCTTGCAAGGATGATGCAAGAGATTCAGAAATATTCTCTCATTTTCAGTTCATCTATTTAACCAGAGAAGAAGCAAAATACATGTTAATTATCTATTATATGCTAAATTTGCAGTGGTGGACAGTAACGAAGTAGATTTACTTGAGTACTGTACTTAAGAGTTTTTGAGTATGTGTACTTAACTTTCGTTTTTTTTGGAAACTTGTGATTTTCACTTCACTACATTTGAAAGACAAATATCGTACTTTTCACTTCCTTCCATTTCTATCAAGGGTCTCGGTACTCATTACGTTTTAATTCTGAAAGTGGATGTTTTCCCCCTGAAACGTGATTGTTTTTTTCCCGGATGACAGGCTATAAGTATCAGTGGAATAGCGTCACGTCTGAGGTACTCTGTAACCATAAAACTAATCCAACGCAGTACTGCATTTCTGAAATGCCATTTTCACACTCATGACCATATCTTATATTTTATCGATGCTATACAGTTGCATAAGTTCCCATAACACGCTCTGTCTCTCTGTTGCGCTCTTACACACACTCCCTCACAAGCACGCTTTCACATGCACGCTCTCAAGCGCACTCTCATGTGCGCACTCTCTCACACACACTCTTTCATGCGCATACTCTTACACACACACTCACTACTCTACACTGAAAAGCACAGCCTCCATAACTCACAAAACATGGTGTAGAATACAGACAGGACATGTAATTAGTCCATTTGTGTGTGTGTGTGTATGGTATGGGTATACGTCCTCATGCAGGGCACTCCCTTCTTTCTTCTTATTTACGTACTAAATTGCATTTACAGCAGTTTCACTCTCAACTTGATTAAGATGGACATTACACACATGTAGGCCTACATGGGACATGCTGTTTCATGGTGGTGTGTAGAATTACAATTAAAAATAAACAAATTACTTGTTATTTTCGTCAGCTCGTGCTGTGTGCCATTCTGTAACATTTTACCAATTCCTTATACTAGACCAGGGGTCACCAACCATTTTGAAACTGAGAGCTGTTTCACGTGCACTGAGCCATACGAAGGGCTACCAGGTTGATTAACTAGAACAGAGTTTACCTAAACTTATCTAAACTCGCTGTATAATAAACATGGATTTTTTTGGACATTGTCATTTTCAAATCTATAGAAATGCAAATGTGATTAAAGAAGAATAGCAACAGGATAAAATTAACTGATAGAAGCTGTTCAATGGCGAGTCGTGCTGTTTTTAGAACAGGTCCGCGGGCTACTCATGTGGTCCTTGGGGGCACCCTGGTGCCTGCGGGCTCCACATTGGTAACCCTTGTTCTAGAGGTTCTACAAGCTAGTCAGAGGCATTAGGTATTGTATGTGTTGGGCCAATAATGCTACAATGCAGTGAATGTAGAAAATGTACCTTTAATACTTAAGTATTTTTAAAAGCAAGTACTACAGTACTTTAACCTAAGTAAAATTGGACTGTATGACTTTCACTTGTATTGGAGCAACATTTAACAGTGGTATCTGTACTTAATTAAGTAATAATTGTAAATTTGTGACGCCCATTTTAGTAAAATGTTCATGTGCTTCCCAAGCTGTACTCTGTCTACTGCTGAGATCCATCACATGATAAAAAGCAGGAGAATTTGGGGGGGGGGATGCATGAAAAAAAATGTCATCTTTAGTAGCTGTATGCTAATGCATATTCATTCAGAAGAGTGTATCTCATGACACTTTTTGTGTACACTTGGTTTCGGGCGGTGCACTTGCTTTGGCAGCACTACTTATTGCCCATGTTTACTGCATTTGACACTAAATACATCTGCACTCAGCACTTTAAATTGAGCCTCTGAGTAAATACTAAGTTCTGCAGTCTTCCAATTCTCTGTGAGCTACAAGCCGTGCTAACTGACTGGTAATTGACTGTGTCAATAGCAGGGTAGGAAATAGCCCAAGTAATTGTCTATGGATGTGCGGTTTTGGGAAGAGATGGTGCACCAGCTGCAGCAAGGCCGACAGCTGCCTCTCATGCTAACAAAGAGCCTGGGATGAGACCAGCAATGCAAAGATGCTTAACATTGCAGACTTCCATGCAAATGACAGGTTGCTGTCCCCAAAAGTCCGTCATTATCAACTTGGCTGTAAGTTTCCAACCGTGATGAAAAAAAACCCAAAACATTTATTGGAGTCAAACTATTGATAGCCTGGTGCAAACTGTTCACATACAAGTGAAAGTGATCAATCAATATTGTACCTAACAGAAAGTATCATAGCAGCTCATTTTAAATCAGAGGACACATGAACTCTCTGACTGTACGTCATCTCCTGCTCCAGCTCCACCTCACTTCACCACTTCATTTGAATGGGACTACATCATCTAAACCGGTGTATAAAATGTCAACGTGTTTCAATATTTTCTTTTTGTCTTCTGTTTAAACCTGCAAAACTTTTTGCTTTCAATACATGAGATACATTCTACATTTGTGGTTATTTCCGGGTTCCAAGTTCTAGTGCTGTCTGGGGTTGCCTTGTTTTGTCTAGGAATTCACTCAAAACTGGTTTGAGAACAACGAAAACACAAAAAACACTGGTATTTTGCGAGGAACAAAAACATAATTAAAATGTCATTATTAATAATGGCTTCAAAATAGAGACATTCATTTAGTTACTAATTAATAACATTATTGTAACATTTTACCTACAAGAAATGACATAACCCTCCCATTAACATACAATAGCAGATGTTATTAATGGACATAATCCTTAATGACAACATGATCAATAATATCTTATTTATAAACATTACATATTCATACCAGTGTTATGTACCTGGGTTCAAGTAAGGTGTCACAACATTACTTACTTACTTACTACCACGATGTGCAGCTCACTAGCTTATTATTATTATTTATTTTACCCCAAACCTTATATGTCTGACCTTTTGTGCTGAGGCAATAGACTATGACCTTTAAGTAGAAAATAGAAATAGATGTCTTTTATGCTGTTCTGTATACTTTCACATGAAAGTGAGTGTTTTGAAAAAAATGTCTGTTATTATGATCTTGCCATCTATTTCTCACTTTTAAACCATTTCTATAAAAATGTGAAGACAGTAAACAGCTACATTACAATAATTTTTAAGGCAGCTGAACGAAATAGTGTCCTTATCCTGTACGGACATTCTTTATGACTTTTTATGAGTGAAACTGTATTGAAATCGGTAATATAATAAAAACTATTTTTGTTTTTATTATTTTTCAATAATTCATTCATGGTTTCTAACCCCTTCATATGCAAATCAAATCGCTGTCAACACAAAACCATGTGTCTCCATTTTGGCAATTCTTCAATTCTTTGCATATTTTTTGGGAAAATATTAACTGTTCTTTACACTGTATTGATATTTCATAATGAAATACTTCATCTTGTTGCTGTTTGGAGATACAATGTCTTTTTCTATTTTTCTATTTTTTCTATTAGTTACAAACAAAACGTTTTGTCAAGATATTGTATAATCATGAACTGACAGAGCTAATTAACTTATGTCCATGCAACATTCTGCTCACAAATATCCTTTGGGTAACTGTTGGATAGCTTGGGAGGGTAAGTGTGTGTTTATGAGCGGAAAGAGAGTATGTGTGTATGTGTTAGTGGCGTTGATAACGAACTCATGAAAGTAAATGCAACCCCTTCAGCCAGAGTGTAGTAATACATAGCACCATTTCGAGTCCCAGTCATGGGTGAGCGGGCAGGCAAAGCAAATTTCCACAAATCAATCTAAACCTGGGCTGATGGAGCATGGTGATGGACGAGCTTCCATCTCATTCAGAAAAAGTCATTTAGGCCCATAACGGGGAGGAATTGGGCTATAAAATCAACATGAGCCTCTCATCTGAGATGATACTTCAGCAGGAACAGAGAGACAGCAAGCAGCAGGCCTTCCCCTTGTACAGACTTTAGATCCTTGCATGCACTGGGAAACAGAAAAAAAAAAAAAAAAAAAAATTTACTTCACTACTAGTGATGTTCACAGCAAATCTTATCATCAACTATGATAATAACTGTAGCTAATTTTTAATAATGTCCTGGAATTGTCTATTACTGTACAACTAATTGCTAATACTATTAATTTGACCTTTTGAGGGGCCCTTACTATGAACTATAATCACTATACAACACATCCCATATATATCATAAGGAAGGATAACAGGCCAGCAAACCTGAATGAGTAAGGATTACAGTGAGAGGGAGGCTGGTATTGTGCTGTAACTGGTGCCATCGAGGCTGTCACAATTTTTATTGCTGTAATTATGGGCTTCGGTTCTATAATGTTGACAGCATGGCACTAATTGCCTTCTCTGTAATCGTGTTAGGTGTTTTTTTAAAGACAGTAGAGATAATGAAAGGAAAGTCATCAACCATCTGTGCGGAATGTACCAGAGCCTCCGTATCCTTGGGAGAAAACCATATTACCCCAAAAATTACAGGTACAAATAAGTTGCTTCTTTACTGCTGTGAGGGAGAGAAATTAGCACTTTATTAAACTGGCAACAGCGTGGATGAATGATGAGGGCTCAGTAAAGCACACCCTGGTTTCGCACATTATGCATCATATTTTACAGCTGCAATTAAATTACATGACAGTAATCAATATGGGACCTTTGATAAATGATGGAGTACAAAATTAAGCTCAGGCCCACTTCTTCTATCTTGTATGCAAGTGCATGCACACACATGTACACATGTTCTAATCACTGCAGCAATATTTGTTATAGTGATCTAGCATAGGAATAGGTTGTAAAGGGATAACTAACGTAAAGGGATAACGGTAGGACTAATTTAGGAAAATATGTAACATCCAGAGTTTATTCAGTTGAACATGCATAGAAAGTACAGAAAATATTTCACTGAATTCCAATGTGCTCTTTTTAAAGGTCACTCTTAATGAACTGATGACCTTAATTATGTATTAATGACCACATTAATGTAATAATGACCTTAATGAACTTACATCTAATAGGACTTGGTATAGCAATTATATAGGCAATGTTAAATCTAATACGGGTGAGCAGGTGACATCATAGACCCTCTATTATCTATGAAGTGGTTATATCTACTAAGAGTGGTCTAAGGAAGAGCATCACAATGCCTCCGCCCTTTCCTCTTTAACACTGCCATCTGTGTCCCATGTAATCCATCAGGCTAGGCCACCTTGTTCAACTGTTCCATGGTTCAGTTCTCATACTCACATGCCCATTGAATGTGCTTTTGCTGGTGAGCACTGGCACTCTGATCTGACAATTTTCTGTTGTAACCAGCATTATATTCTTCTGTGAGACTGGACCAGATCGGCTATGCACAAAAATGAGCCTTGTCTTATTTGAAATATTCTTGGTTGGTATTGTATTAATGACTGAATAACAGGAGCATGCCACAAAACCTGCTGTTTTGGAGACACTGACCCAGGATGTATTTGTGTGTGTGTGTGTGTGTGTGTGTGTGTGTGCGTGTGCGTGTGTGTGTGTGTGTATAGTCTCATACCTTCTCAAACTTTCCACTGTTCAACTACTTTTACGTTTCCGCCAACCAAGCATACCAAACATCAAAGATTTTTTTAGCCGAAAAGAAACGATGTAAGTGTGCAAAGGATGTATTGCATCCTGCTGCTATGCGGCTCCCATATATAGAAGAAGCTGAGAGATCAGGGGAAAAAAACGAGGAAGGGGATTTTAGGTTCTCTGCCCTTCTAGTAGGGGATAGAGTGACTGTAATAACTGAGACCATAATGAAGTCTTTGAATCCCCCACAGCCATCCTTTTCTTCTCTTTTCTTACTTATAATTTCTCATTTGGAATTAACAGCGAACTCATGTGACATGGTGGAGCACTTCAGAGACCCACAGAGATTGCTGTCTTAACAGAAAAGCCAACCCCGCCATCCAAAGCTGCGTACCAGCAGCCCTCACGATGGAGCTCTAAGCTCCAGTACGGCTCTTAGAGTGCTATCCCGACACATTATAAGTGCAGAAACTAAAGCCATAGAACTGATTATCTGCCTAGAATCACATTTTTCTATCTGAAATTGACAAATGTTCCGTGGCAGCAAAAGCATTGTGCGTTTAGAAGAATCATAAAGCAGACAGTCCTATCATCAAGGTCAATGACTCGAGACCACCATCACAGGGTGAGAGGGAGTCATTTTATGCCAGACGTTTTAAAAGCCACAGCTGTATGCTAGGAGTCCCACATGGCCATAAAATGTGTCTACTCTAGCTGTATCTGTGGTTTCCTTAAATTACTACTGGTCTACCAAGACACTCTCTAAAATCTAAATTTTAAATGTTACATCGATCACCTGACCTAAGTACAGTATAACCATCATGTACTACAAATTACCATTGATTACAAAATCCAAGATCAGAAACTAGATTGGTCTGCATTACAGAACTCTAGCATGGAAGAAACACCTTCTTGGATGGTGCCTAAAAAAATACTCCAGCATTTTTCTGCCAAATCTGCTGCATCTGTAGTGTACAGTAATGTGCTGACTGATCATTCTGGCTATCAATCTTCTACCAGGCCTGGGTTTTAGAGCATCTACTAAAGTTAAATCTAAAATCTACCAGGAACACTAATTGAATTGTCGTTCCTCTTTACTTAGCAAAATAACAAAAACTCTGTTAAAAATATTTATATAAATCCTTATAACAGAAGTCAGCTCTGTTTAAATGTAACAGTTTTTTCTTCTCTTCCTACAGGGTTTATCCATGAAGTGACTAGCAACAATAATCAGGCCTGTAATGTCCCAGGGCGTGTTATAGGAACACGCCCTGGGACCCAAGACAATAGAGAGACCTTGAGTGCAATAATCACAAAATTCAAATAGTGGTCTTTACAAGTTGCAAGAATCACACTTGTGGCACAGTGAAAAAAAGAAAGAAAAAACATTAATGATGCTCTCCACGTCATTCCTGGAAGCCGGCTTCATTTTGTCCTTCAGTCACTGCTTAGCAACCCCTCTGCAGTTTCCCATTACCTCATTACCTAAGGCTTTCAGTTTCTGCAGCATCGAGCCAGGATTTCTGTAAATATACTTTTAACTGAAGCTCCAGATACGTCTCAGGGTCCAGATATGTCTGGGGTACCTATGAAAGTGAGTCCTGAAATAGAAATAGTGAAGGGTGGCCATTTCTTACATCACAAATAAACAATATCCAGTATAACAGTATGCATTAACTTAGAATTTTTCATTAGTTTGCTGTTCGCTTAGTCTTTGTTGTGTAGAGCTTTCCAGCTTTAACATGTTTTTATTTAGGAATAACACTGTGATTGTCACAATGCATGTTTTATTCCCTATGATGTACTGCATTTCTGTTAACCTACATTTTTGTTGATATGTACATTTTGTTATTGTTTTGTTTTGTACCACTATAGGGTACTGGAATATGCCAGATAATGACTGCACTGCAGTCTGCCATGCAGTAGGTTATAACTTTATATCATCCTTAACAGACAGGGCATTTGGAAAACATGTCATCTCCCAACTTGCTATTGTCTTTCAGCAACCAACATTAAATGCAGGCTAGAAGGAAATAAACAAGAATATAGTAACTGTATTTACCCTTTGTTAAATGGGATTACAAATATGTGAGGAATTCAACCACAAATATGCTGGAGACTGTATTATGATGCAGCTACCCTCTGTAAATTTTCTGCCATAACAAATACTTTTTAAGTAAGTAAACAGGAAATGTGCAGCTACAAAATGTTCTCTTTCAGCAACTTATCCCTCGATTCTCATCAAACTAAAATTCATGTACATAACTAGCCTACAATATGGTTCATCACAAACCTCTACAGCAAAAACATTTTCATGAACAAAAGCTGCACCTGTGACCAAATTTACACCCGGTCGTTTCATGTGTGTTTGTTTTGTATATTTATGGCCTGAAATCTGATTGTTAAGTAACATGCGAATCAGCTTGTATGCTACAAACACTTGTCTGTGCTGCACCTCATCTGTTCTATTCAAAATCAAAGCACTGTTTTGCACAATGTAGTCAGTATTTACAAGAAGCGGCTGTTAAGAATAATAATCCTCCATTTTCATTGTCATTAAGAGCTGCATGCATTATAACACAATGTATTGTAGTGAGCCCATGAAAAAAGACAATGCAAGATGAGGTTTAACCAAACTAGTGCTTTATTTGAGGTAACTGAGTGTTGCAGAATTAAACTTAACCTCATGCAAGGAGGTGAACTGGAAGATCAGTGATGCTGCAGTAGAGCAGTCTCTTCCATTAGCAGAACAGCAGGGTGGGGTACTGTGACAGTACTAGAAGGGGTCCAGTTGTTGAAGGTTCCTTGGAGAGACGTATGCATTTACAGTGCTATACCGTGACTTGAAAGTGTCTCAGACCACCTTCTGAAGAGATTGGATTCATATCTGTTTTAAATGTATTGCATCTTGGGTGCACTCACACCAGCAATTTTGTGTGCCTTTTTAATTTTGCAAGTATATGTGAGAATCTTCTGTATTTTTTTCTTGTGTATAAAGCCTGAACACATGTGTTTTCAACACAGTAAAGTGTGTGAGGAAAGAAACCAAACTGTTAACAGCTCTACTCTGGTGATACAGATAATCAAAATAGCACCACAGGCTCCCACCCAGTTACCTCAGTGCAGTCAGTATTATTAAAGAATGTTTTGCCAACACAAACGTTTCAGTCATAAGCCTGCTCTGTAGCCTACATAATAAAGCACTTAGTTATTTATTTTCAGTGAGTTGCCCAACAGCAGGTAAATGTTCTCAAAAAACACACATATTGGCATCTCAAGGTTTTAAGATGCAAGCTCCAAGGGACATTTGGACTGATTCTTCTTGGTGACTAATGTTGCTGAATGGTGGGTTGTCAGGTTAAGTTATTTAGGTGAAATTATTAATAAGTAACACAGGCCTAAAAGTGAAGCATAGGTTCATCTAACGATGAACATTAATGCAGAATTCTAGAAGAAAGGGGATATAAATTCTCAGTCACTTCACACCAAGGGTTAATAATATCACAACCCTTTTCTTTCAGTGATAATCTCTGTATTTAATGGCTAGTGGCTAGTATGGCTTTAAATACTTGTTTGTGATGGAGGACACCCCCCCTGGCCTCACGTGTAGCCACAATGTAAGAAAACACAGGACAAAAAAATACCCAAAAGGTAGAAAAGCAGGGAAAGAAGGCAATTAGGTAGCGCAAGGTAACTAAATATTTGTGCCCAGAGGCTTTGATCATCTGGACATCAAATTTCATTACATCAATTATACAATTTTATTTAAAAGCTCATTTCAATTCACCCAAGGATGTTTTACAACCCAACATTGAAATATCATATATGAAATATGTATAAATAATACAAATAAAACATGTTAAAAAAGAGAAAAAGCAGGTAGAAATAGAGGAACGTACAAATAATTTATTGAAGAGCACAATAAAAATAAAGTGTCAGGCAACTTGCAGCTGAGGCAAGAATAAACCCACTGGAGTGATATTTTAAATGACCATCCGCATGTTTTGTAGACACCCAAAGAACCAGAGTCAAGCCAGAGTCCTCACATTTCCGCATTTGAAATCTACAGTTAACAAACGCATAATAAGCATACAGACCAATTTCCATGTACCCTTAAATCCTCTTACACAGCCAAAAAGAAGACAAAACTCTAAACAGGATGCAGTAACAGCACAGTGTGGCATTTAGAGGTGAGGTGAGACGAAGCAGCTTCAGGCCTAAAACAACAGCACCTAGTGGTTACTCTAACGAGATGTGAGCCGACATGAACATTGCCCCATCAGGGAAATGTGTCTGAGATCTATATTAGGCCAATGGAGTGGGGGTGCGGATATAAATGGTAAGGGAAGAGAGCAATTGTGTGGCACCACTATGCTTGTTGCCATTTTCACAGGAGAACGAACACAACCTGCAGTGAGGTTACCTGTAATTAAAAGTACACTGCGCTGCCGCAAATACCTCCTCACTCTTGAGAAATCTTTGATACATGGGTTTATTAGTCCGTGGAATGTTTCCCGCAAAAACGTTAAATCACATCGTGGGTAAACAGGTTTTCGATCACAAAGCATGTTAGCAGCCGCTCTCAGCACCCAGGCAGCACTAAATATAGCAGACTGAAAAGTCATGGCTTAGACACAGGCTGCAGGCTGCCATCATTACCCAGGCTCATCAGGGATTACCTTTTTTAATTACTTCCTCTTGCTCATATCGACATCTTCCTCGCACCGATTCAGCTTTCTGAAGCAGCGTTCAATTAGAATCAATGGCAGTGATCTGTACAATGTTTGCACGATAAGCTATGGCGAAGCATTTACAGGCTTTTGTAATCTACTTTGCACTGAATAGATAAGGCTTATTGCTTTGGGAATAATCTTTGATGGTTCAGTGGCTGGTTGTCAGGTTATCTGGAATAAAACTGTGACACAATATATTTATATATATAGATGTAGTGAAGGGATAAACAAAAAATTAAATGGCTAAGCTGATGCACAAAGCTCCCCAATGGCATGCAGACAGAAGGCAGGCTTGAAGCTCATTGTTGTTTACAGACACTGAAAATACAGTAGGCAGACACACATTCAGAATGTACAGCTACTACTGCTATTTCCGAACATTGGATAGAAATGTCTGATTGGTTGTCAGAGGAAATGTCATTGTAAAGCAGTGACAGCATATAATCATTTTTTATCATGGCCTGTAATGTAAGACTGGTATATTCCAGCATGTTTGTTGCTGAAGTTGAGTCATATTGTTGCTGTTAGCACTCTCATGTTTACAGAGTGGTTCTTGATATTGATCTCGCCAAAGACTGTCAGACGAAAGCAATCAATTTAGTATTTCCCTGACATACAGTAATTACCAAATTCACGCTGGGCACGGATCGGGGGGAGCAAGCTCAGCTACTGAAGAGCACTCGGCAATGATGCATTATGAATTTAATCAATGGCTGTCGTCAATAATTCCACACCGCAGTATTTCCTAACAAATGAGCGAGTCAGAAGAATTGATGAACAAAAGTCCGTTTAGAGCTGAAGGTGCCTCTGATCAATTGTAGTGGACCTACAGCAAGAAACAGCTTGTAATAATAATAACAATAATATTATTGTTATTATTATTATTATTGTTGTTGTTGTTGTTGTTTTTTTAATAATATTAATAATTATTATTGCTATTATTGTTATTATTATTGGTATTATCATTAGTATTAGTATTATTGTTTATTTAAAGGCTATTATATTTATTTTTGTTGAAATCACCAGTTAGGAGCTGTACTTTACCTCAGATCTATTCAGTGAGAATAAGAAATGTATGAAAATCATGTACATTCATATTGCACATATATACAGTCGTGGCCAAAAGTTTTGAGAATGACATAAATATGGGAAATTGGAAAAGTTGCTGCTGAAGTTTTTAT
>JBBJLR010000007.1:9354114-9367572 GCA_037577145.1 Brachypetersius gabonensis | reverse complement strand
TTTAACAATATAAGGAAGGCAGTAACCCCCCCCCCCAATTATGGAGGGGTAAATCACACTCTGCACACACACACACACACACACACTCAATTACCATGCAGCAACACATAAAATCATTAACACGTGTGCCAGCACAAACCAACACATGCCTACACACCAATCAGTGTGCTTCAGATGACACAAAACACACATCTGCATCTAAATGTGTATCAAACATCCTCAACTCAATTAAGACACAATTCTCCAGTTGTAGACACTGTGACGCATAAGTATTCACACACCAACTGGAACATGAGGATGACCAGTAGAGTGTGCCTTTAAGCTTGGAACAATAGATGTCAACGAATTTTCATTAGACTGCTAAAACATAAGCTGTTTTGTATAGCCGTGCATTTCATCAGCATTTTTATAATCAACTCTATATTCTTTATAAAAATTTAAAAAAATCATCATCATCATCATCATCATCATCATCATCATCAACAACAACAACAACAGCAAAAACAACAAAAATGACAAAATAAATACAACAAAAATAAGGAGTAGCAACCTTTTACGATAAAAAGAGGACAATTTTAAGCTGATATGACAGTGACTGTGAAAAGTCACTAGCACAGATTTAAACACACATCTTCAAATATTTTATATGTAAGACCTTTCATGATTTGCTTTTTTGTTTTGTTCTTGTTATGAAGGCAATGTCAAGATATCGAGCTTTGAGAAAAGTTTTCCTTGAGACCCTTCAGAACATTTCACAAACTCATCCTGAGCGAGGACGACTCTGAGGAATAGTCTCTGTTACAGCATGCTTTCCATCTGAGCACTCACAGGTTTCCCTCAGTGCAGCACAATCCCCCTGCACCCCTCTAGCACATCTCAGACACACACTCAGACATTCATTGTGTGCTGCAGACGTGTCTTCTCCTGATGACATGCCTCTGTCTATCTTCTTCCCTCCCCTTCTGCATCTCACTTTTCTATTCTTCTATATGTATATCTCTGAGTGCCTCTCGTCCTCGCTCATGTGTTCATTCCCTCCACCTCTTCCTCTCTCTCTCTTTCTTTCTGTCTCTCTCTCTCTCTCTCCCTCTCTCTCTTCCCCCCCCCCTCCCTCTCTCTCCACCTTTCTCTCTCTCTTTCTCTCTCTCTCTCTATCGTGGTCATAGGCTGACAGGCAGGCAGAGTGGGTTGGGTTGAAATACTTCTCAAAGGAACTGAGGTACATAATAGACAGTGCGTGACTAAAACCCCCCACATCAGAGCCGATGAGAGAGACAGAAAGAGAGAGAGAGAGAGAGAAAGAGAGAGAGAGGGAGAGAGAGAGAGCATGCATATTTGTTCTGAACAAAGGTGATGTGTGCGTGTGCGTGTGCGTGTGTGTGTGTGTGTCTGCGGGTAGGTGGGTGATGTGTTAAGCTGTGGTTTTAGTCAGGCAGTGGTCTCTCTGTACACTTCACATTGCTTATCTAGACCAATCAGCATAATCTAATAAACTGTATTGATGGAACATTTCATTATCTGGAATGTAAGTCTTGATGGAGAAGATGTTTTCTCTCTTCTCTGAACTATGATTGATTGATTCATTTGTTTTGAAAGACTCTTGCTCAGAGCTAGGGGTGTATCTGAAGGCCATTATCTGTATCTGCTTTCTGGTTTGTGGGCGAAGTGGGTGTGGTTTATCTCCAAGTGCACAAATGATTTTCTGACAGGGATTTAGTGCCTTACTAAACTGCTTTTCATCTATAAGGAGAGATGGCCCTGCCGAGAAGTTACAGCAGAATATTTCATTGGAAAGCATTAAACTGTAATCTGTAGACTAGAAATCTGTGAGCAGAAACATCGCTGCACCGGCTATTCCTCTGTGCCTTCATATCTATCCAGAAATGTTATTGGTGCTTACAGACTTTTGTCTTAGTTAATGGAAAGTGTCTGGCTTGACGTGAGCTACTCTGAAATTAAGTAAAGTAAGTCAAGTAAGTAAAGTGTCCATTTGTCATACAAACACAGCACACCATGTGAACAATGTGAAATCCCCTCTCTGCATTTACCCATTCACCAAGTGTAGCAGTGGGCAGCCAGGAACACAGCGCCTGGAGAGCAGTATGTGGGGACAGGACTATACTCAAGGGTAACTCAGGGGTGCCACTGGCAGTTAAGCCTCCTTTCATGTGTGCCAAGCTGGCATAGTCAAAAGCAAACAAGTTTGATGGATGCACCTTTTGCCTAGAAATATCTGCCAGTGCTTTCTCTTCACCCAGCTGTACGGCTAGCGTGAAAGAGCAGGGCGGAGAAGATAATGTTCGTTTGAGATGCCAAAGTTCTACTTAACAATCAATTTAAAGTTTCCCTCCAAGGGCCTGACAACCTTCTCATCTTGACTAATGTCATTCACTAAACCCTCTGATCTCATACTGGTTTAAGGAAATAGTCTAATTTGAGCCTAAAATGACCTGAAACAAAGTCAAGGGGCTGAAGAGTGATCTACGGAATGGCAGTTAGTGAATGTTAGATTTGATTAAGCACATGATTGTGTCTCGGTTCGAGATTAACATTAATCAGAGCTGAAGCGTTGGTAAAAAATCAGCAGCTTTTGGAAATGTCTGATTGGGCTCTCACTCAGACTGATTATGAGAAGCTCTGATTAACTCTGATCTCAGACTCAGCTGACTCCCTCCCTCCTAGCTGCCATCCATGTTTTCTGCCTCTTGCCTTCTCTCTCATTCCCTTTATCTCGAACGGGTCACCACAAAACAAACTGACATACACCTGATGTGCAAATTCCAAACAGTGCTTTTCTCCAGAAAATCTGCCCATTTTCAGTTTTATTTCCCTTATCTCATCTCTGCAGCTGAGGGGAGTTATAATATTTAGTTTTGTCATATCCGGTTTGGTAATGTTCCTTTTGTTTTCCCTAGATTAGTGCATAATTTCATTTCGTCCCTGGCAGTCTCATTTAAATCAATATGTCTGCATGTCTGGAAGCTAATGTGACATGTCATCAGCAGTGTATCCCTGTCTGCTCCCCACAGAGCACTCATCATCTTTCTGCCTTCACAGAGCTTTACACTTCCCCTCAAACTGCAAAATCTATTATTACATTCAATCAATATTCTCCAGCATCAATCTAAAGTTTGCTTGAAGTACGTTGATTGATTTACTACAGATTCAATTTGCTTGAGTGAAGATCAGTAAGTAAGGTGTCCTTTTTTAATTTTAATTACGAACAAAACAATGAGCAAAGTCGATTCATTTCACCGGTTGCAAAAGTAATCACCTCTTTCCTCGGTGGAGGCAGATGACTGTACGAGTCAGAAAGCTTTTATCGCACATTGTCATTTAAATGCATTCTGCCCCCACCGCATCCTGGTTAATGGAGAATGGAGAGGGGCCTCAGATTAGCTTCATGCTCCACTAGCAACATATTCTGTTTTATCAAGCGCCAGCTATTTTTCATCTGCTCTTTTGGTTTATTCATCATCTCAAACAATAACAATTCATGCAAATGAGAGACCAAAAGCTCAATTCAGCATATTTGAAAAATTGTGTCCTCTGCTGTTCTGATTTGGCTCTAAGATGTTTGAAATGTGAGCGGTTCTGTGTTAGATTGCTTTAGTGGATTTAATGGCTGTAGTGTTCTCTGCCAACAGGACAAAAATTCTCAATTGGAACTTTACCCTTGTTGTTTTTATTTGAACTTAAAGGAAGCATGCAAAATTGAAACAAAACTAATGATGTGGGTTAATAAATGTGCAAATGTCATTTATTGCATACAGCACGACACTAACTTGAAACAAATTCTCATTTCAGACTTGATTAGTCAGAGTTTTTTCAGCTAGTCCCTAGCATATGTACAGTGCATATTAACCTATTTTTTCTCAGTGTTTAAAACATTTTGATTACAAAATAGTGCCACACAGTGCACCAAAAGCTACTGAATCAGTGGCATGTCCAGATCAGTTTTGCTCTGAGATGGGGGCACCTATGGGAGAGTCTTTTTCGAACAATATAATTTGACTAATTTAACTGAAGACTGTGATAGTTAGAAATATATCTAAAGGGAAAATAACATTGATGTCAGAATCTATGCCAGTACTGGAAATAGAGAATACCAAATGTCACGACTGCTCACGTACACATCCACTACAGAGTGACACGTGCATGTGTCAAGTGATGGAGCTTTAACTGAAGTGGGCAACATGTCAGCAATGTGGATTTATTACAGGCTGCAGTAAGTTAGTAAAACTACTCATTGTCAAACCTGTAAAATTGCCTGTATTTTAAGGAGTGCAGACGCCATCATTGTGTTAAACGTTGCAGAACCCCATCAGATCTGGCTGAAACTTATTAGGCAGGGGGAAAAAATGTCATTAAACCTATAAAAATAGGTTTAATGAAATTTCGATTATGTAATTTCAGTAGTTTCTGAAGCTAGTCAGTAATAGTTGCTTTTGATGTGTATCTTTTGTGCGAGTTAGCATGCTTATCTTTTAGCATCAGCCTTACCTCTCCTACGTTTCTCCTGAAACAGAATAAGAAAAAAGTCCCGGCAGGTTTTCATTCAAATAAATTTGTGTGCAGCATGTGCGGAAGAGGTGGCAGGTGAGTTTGCGTGTGTGTGTGTGTGTGTGCATCCAAGCACGTCGGCTCATCATCAGCCTGACAGCATGGAGGACATTTTTTGAGAGGAACCTGCGTGATATTCGAGCGTTTTCACTTGGGAAAACATCAACAATGCTGCCATTGTAAATGAACAGAAACAGCTGATCAGGGGTTATTTTTTAGCCAAATCAACAAAAGAAAGTGAAAACATATTAAGTGGCTATAGAGATGTAGCAGCTCCTGCCATCAAAAAAGTGTCTACTGCAAGCTAAGCAACTGACGTGTCAGAAATGACAGCATAAAATTCTAATTTCTTATAGCCTTTAAAATAACATGTATAGCTTAGGACTATAATGGGGTTAATATGGGTCAGTTTCCATAGGTTTTGAAAAGGTAAATAAATACTGATTATTAACTAATTATTTAAAATCTCTTAAACCCAGCTCAAGTCCTGGGCAGCCAGTGTCCAGCACACTTTGGTGATTTCATTGCGCAAACACACCTGATTAAACTCACCTGTGAATTGCTAGGGTTGGTGTTTGTGTTTGAGGAAAGGAACTAAACCAAGCTCTGTTTTTCCCTCATAAAACACAACACTGATGGAATGAAGTGACAATGGACTCCAGTGCTATGTTTTATCAGGTGAAAACAGAGATAGGTGATGTTGTATATTTTCAGAAGTGCTCAAATCTTTAAAAATCCAAATGTAATGGCTGTTAAGAGTTTGTTTCGAAAATGACTCATCTAAGCTCAGCGGGCTTTTGATTGTGACACAGAACATTGTTTTTTTATTTAAATAAAAAAGTTTTAAACTGGAATGATATAGATATCAGGCACTTATTGACTAGTTATTTTCTACGGAGTTAGCATTGGTACCTGGGATCAATCTGTTCATTCGCGTCAGTGACAGAATGGAAAAAGCGGTCTTGCTGCATCCCTAGAATTTGTAATGAATTTGTTTAGTAAAGATCTTTTCCTTTAAAAGAAAACTTTCCACTTTTACTATTTCTACTGCATTGAAAAACACTGGCTGAAAAGCATTTAATAAAATCTGATTTACAAAGGGCTGGTTGCAGGTTTTCATTCAAAGAAAGCAGGAGCACACCTGATTATACTTGTTCAATCACTTGGTCTCAGTCCATAGGTGGCCATGTGATCTCCTGCACGGAAGACTGTAGGCACACCAGCCCTATGAGGATAATATTGGACATCCCTGCTTTAACAAAAAGCCATTGCAGAGGTATCTTAACTGCAAAAGATAACTGCAAGGCTTTCTGAAATTGAGATAGTGTGAGATTGTGTTTATTAAGGGCTACATTAAAATACCACTGTATTTGAAGATGATCATGATGTGGAATTAAGAAATGAAATGGTGGCTTATAAACCCAGATTGTTTTAAGCATGACGTATCCAAGCCATCAAATAGCATTAGATTACTACAGTAAATACAGTTATCCCCTGTGTAAATATGTTCTGTTCGCGATTAGCGGTCACCGCAGCGGATCAACTGTCTCCATTACCTTCTACCCTCTGCGTCTTCCTTTCACAAACCAACTGCCTGCATGTCCACCCTCACCGGACTCAGAGATTTATATTTATATTTTAATATACAGTTTTTATATAATGCTGCTATATTGTATAGTATTCATTCTACTGGTTATGCTGCTTCTGCTTTATTTTTTGAACTGTCCACTCTGCTGCTGTAACAATGTAAATTTGGGATAAATAAAGGATTATTTTATCTTATCTTAGCTTATCCAACTCTGAACATGGCATACAGTAAACCCCCACTTATTCAGCATTTGTGGCTTCAGTCATTTTCAGATTTTTGCCTAACTAATAATTCAGCTACATTTCCACATAAAATATAACCGTTTACATTTTTTTGGTACTGACAAGAGAACACAAAAAAGCTCATCTTGGCAAGGTGAAATACCGCTACACTCAGAGGAGGGAAGTTTGAAAGTAACCAATCCAAGAACGATATATATTTCTCCTTGCTCCTGATTGGCTGCTGCTCTGGGCTGCTTCTTCCCCTGTGGACTGTCTCTAATTAAATTTAATTATTACTGTATTTACCCTGCTTATGTCAAAAAACATGTCAGCACGTACCAAAGAAAACACATGTGCATGAGATTACAGTACAGTCTATATAGGGTTAATATTGGTATTTTACATTCTAGTACTGTGGAAGTTCAGTGTGAACTTTACAGTACAGTTTATGGTTTTACTGTTAAATTTTTATTTTTTTTTACTGTTGCATAAAGGTAATGTATTAAGTTGAATTTAAAATGTTCTGGGAGCAGGTTTAGGGTTTACACTCTATAAATGGGCATTTTTTACCACATCACAAATGAGCATTTTTTTACTATTTGTGGATGCTCTTGGAACGTTACCCCATGAAAGTTTACTGTTTGCTGAATGTTTACTGTTTAATGTAGTCATCATGCATTTTGGGGCAGCTGGTGGCCTAGTGGTTAAGGCATTCGCCCTGTAATCAGAAAGTCCAGGTTCGATTCCCAAGACCGCTAGGTACCTCTGAGGTACCCTGAGCAAGGTACCGTCCCCACACACTGCTCCCCGGGCGCCGTGTTCATGGCTGCCTCCTGCTTCACTTGGTGAAAGGGTTAAATGCAGAGGAAAAATTTTGTGCTGTTCACACTGTGTGCTGTGGTGTGTTCACGTATGACAGAATGATCAGTTCACTTTTAATTTAATAATGCGTGGTTGCAGGTAATGTGTTGTTCTATTATAGCCATTACAGGTCTCATGTACAAAACACTCTGACAGGCAATACCTAACTCTATTCAGAACTAACACAAAACAGTCTACCAACAATCACGCAGCAACCCATAGGTGAACAACTTTGGTCCTGGAGACCAGTTTTCAGGATACATACCCACTAAACCTAGAAAAGAACATCTGACTGGATCCTGAATTGGAGCAGGGAATTCACCAACCTGTGCTGGACACCAGCCCTCTAGACTGGAGGTCTGCACGACTGCACCAACCCATTCCCAGAGGTAAGCCATGCATTAGGGAAAACATACAGTTACATCATTGAGATTAGATCAAGAATGAAAAACAAATATACTTTTTTCAAGTAGCTGGCTGACCTGAGACAAACATTTAGTAAGTGAGTCTCTCAGAAAAGTAAACATGCTGCTTTGCTGCCGAGTGCTGTTAAAAAAATCAGCATTAATATGGGATTTTAAGAATTTGAAGGATCTGCTACTAGAGTTTGTACTCAAACATGATGGCCAGAATACAAACAGATGATGGCTGTAATCATCGTCACAGGTAATAATTTGGAGTAATGTTAACATTTCTTTCTTTAAAATAGCATGCATGAATGTACAATGTGTTCTATGCTGCTGCCACTGCCTTTATTGGAGAGGATGCAAGGGACTGTGGGATATCTTGGTCTATGAAGATTATGTCAATACTTCAGAAATGTCCAGATGGCAGCACCATAGCAGACAGAATTTTACTCAAACACTGGACTGGGACATGACTTCCACTCCCTGACATTTGGCTCTAAGGGAATCTGTGCCGCCATCTTGAATATCATTCTGATTCTCAAAAGAGTCGAGGGAAGTTTCTAACAGCAGCCGCTTAAACTCTCAATTTGACTCTGGGGAGGAATTCAGTAAAACTGTAGATGTCAGACATAGATGTCAGACATTTTTATTTTTTGTTAGAGCCGTAGGGAGATAAGTAAATGTAAACCCCATCAGATCCACCAATTTCAGCTTACATTTAATTGCTTAAGGGTATGATTATACACTGTATGTCAATTACCATCCTTAAAATGAACACTGGCTAGCATAAACAAACGCAATATTACCTCACCATCCCAGCGCAGGATTTCATGGGGAAAGAAGACAAGTAAGCATATAAACCACAACAGCAACCATCTGCGCCAATGTGTTTCTTTCCTTCTTTTTCGTAACATAAATAATGAATGACAAATGTTTGTGTGTCCTCACATATATATACTGCCACCTATAAAAGCAGCAGCCTTAACAACTACAAAGAACAAATGATTGACTTAATTAGCCTATAATAATCTTAAGAAGATTAGACCAAATTAGTGTACTCAAACTGTAAACCATGAAGAGTAAATTGTAAATGAATCAAAACAATAACACTTGGCATTATTATAATACATTTGTTTGCCTCAGGCTACCATTTTTGCCTTAGGCAAGAGGGAAAACATGCAGTTGTAAAATCGCCAAGCTTAGTTCATGGAAATGCTTGTCATATCTGTGGTAAATATGTGTAAAACGGTCTGTTAAACATTAAGCACAGTACCCATACTTTGTAATACTTTCGAATCCTGTCCCAATTAATACTTTATTTCCACTACTGTACTATCACAGCAGAAAATTATATGGAGGAACCCAAAGGGTTGATTGTACACAGATAATTATCTTCAGGATAACACATGCTCAGGAAATTAAGTGCGTTCAATGTAACACAAACTTAAGTAAGCTAATACCTTATCAGTGAGGAACCTCCAGGACTTTCTAGTCCTACAGAGAAGGCCTGATGTTTTTTTCAGTGTAGTTTTTTCTGTTGTATCTACACAACCAAACTGAATTTCACATTGCTTAGGTCTTCAGGAGCTGAACTGAGGCATCAGGGCTTGGATTCCCAAAATGCTTAAAATGTTTAAGAAAGTCATAACCCAACACTTATCCTCAGAACATTTCAGGTGTCACATTGCTACATCGTCGTTCATGTCTGCGTGTGTGACTAGGAAAATTTAGGACTGCCTTAGAGCGGTCCCAGCAGGATAAGAGCAGAATATATTCACGATCTCTCATGAATCAAACATGAACAGAATGACTTTGAGAGAAGACTCACAATCGTAAACCACACTGAAGTCAACTAAAAAGGCATCAAAATGCATAGTGAACTATCCTGCAAACTCTCCTACGATCCTAATGGCAGTAAAAAAGATGAGGATGAAGATCTTTCAGTTATACAATATCTCATCTTTTTAAAGAATACCGTGTATTAAGTCCCTTACACAAAACAACAAATACAATTATAGATAAACTGATTCTATTTAAGTAATTGCTTTCACATGTGCAAAATTGATAAAATAATGTAAAATAAACAGCTACAATAATTCTTGCTCTTCTTAACGCTAGAGTGAGTGCACTGACATGAGTTTCTTACTCACGTCCCTTTGGCTGGGTGCCTAAAGGAATGCTGTCTGTCACTGATACTGATTGCAACTGATATTTATCCCAACATTACACCATGTTCATTCCAGGATTCCCCACTCTGAGAGTGATGCAGTGAGAAGGTCAGTAGTTGATTACAGAATGGTCATAGGTTAAAGGGATAATAAGACCATTAGTAAGGTCATTTGTTAGGAGCCTCCAAGAAACTTTGAGAAACCTAGACCCATATTACCTAACAGCAAAATGACAGTGGATTCATGTTTTGATTTCCAGAGGATGGGAGCAATTTTGTGAGAAAAAATCCCATGAGATTCTGACTACAAATATAAGGTGTAACCTTAACAATATGTTTCAATCAGGTGTTTCAATCAGGTAAAATGCAGTTCAAAATAATTCTGTGTTAGCAGTCTTTACTACAGTCACTGTATAAACATACAAGGTAAATACCAGATAATGCTTAAAGTTTAAAATATGGACCTTATAAGATTAAAATATGGAAAAAACGGTGGTCTAGGAAAAACTTCAAATGTCAGTGTTTAATCTACAACAGTTAAAAATGTTCAAAAACACCATCCTTATTTTATCTATAATGGACTATTAGAAATGTGGGAATGTTAAATTAGCATTATCGTATTTTCTTGTATTGTTATTTGACATTTTTCTGACAGATTTGACATTTGTTGCATGAATTGGTCTGCATCGAATAATCACAATTTACCACTCAACCAGAGAATGGAGGCTTTTGACAATAATGAGCACAAAATTGTGGCACATGCCATTTTTACTTCCCTTAACACTCCCCAAATCATCCACCCACCCACAAAAAGTGCCCTTTATTGGATAATGATCATAAGCTTCTATTACTCTTCCATCTTTTACCAATTTGTAATCAATAGGAGATTTCATGAATAAATAAAACAGTATGTCCACAGAATTCACAAGGCAGGCTGTTTTTGAATGAAGGCAAACAATGCTGCAGGGCTGTGAATATACACTGGGTAAATCTCACTGCAGGTACACCTAAGCTATAAATCCCAGCGTTCCACTGGCTCTGTAATGACTGGCTGGATCAGAAGCTTGTGAATAATGATCGGAAAGATCCTCAAGGATAAGACCATAGATTTGCTTGTCTAAAAAATAGATGGAATTCTTTTGGAGATAATGAATGTAGTGGGCAAAAGGTGAATGATTTCTATTGTGCCAGGTAACACCCACAGCTCTGTCAGGTAACACCCGCAGTGTTAAATAGATAGTTGTGCCACCAGTCAAAATTTTAATTTCGCAGCACTCTAGCGGCTTTTCAAAACAATATTTTACATCCTTCAGTGAATTTTACTCTATAGTATTTATTTAAAAACAAAAACAAAGCAGTTTAAAAGCAGCTTCCATCACAGGTGCCATCTGAAATGTCAGTTTATTTTGAATATACAATTTAAATTTTATGTGCCTAAGATCTGTCCAAACATATATAGTAGTGTGTCACCAGCTGGAGGTGTCAGAGAAAATGAGTAGAAATGTATTAAACAGAAGGCACAACCAAAACAATAAACACAAATCAACATTTGAAAAACAATGTGGGAGAAAATACAATTGGCTAGACCAGAAAAATGAACACCGAAACAAGAAAGGTTGCTGTGTACATAAGAGACAAAGAAGGAAGAAATAAGAAACGGTGTCATATACTCTTGAATATAAAGGTTTCAAAAATGTTTTTTGCGTAATGCCTTAGACTGAACAGCATAATAAGCAGAATAATCAAAAGCAAGGGGGTTTTTTTTATATGCTTGTTTTGTTCCTACAGTGTCTGAACAATACAATAACAGCCTTATTGGTGCTTTAACTGGCTTGGATGTGAAATGTATTTATTCATGTATTTTTATGTATGCATGTATTTATGCTTGCTTGTTTGTTTATATAGCAAAATTAAGTCAGTGTGTTCAATTGTGGGGCTTAGCACAAGGCTAAAGTCGGCAGATCTCATTCCAGTACTGATGATTTAACAACCAATCAATTACCAACTTTAGTAGGAAGTCTGCTGCTGTGACCAATCATATTTCTGTGGGCACCACAGCGGTCTTTAGCATATAGAATAGAATAGTGCAGCTCCATGAAATAGCTTTAGGCTGCTAAACGTGAGTCATTGAGTGAACAAGTTACAAGCCAGCCCCACACATCTTCACATCTAACAGGCTTTCTCAGTAACAATTAGGTGTGTTAGAAAAACACAAAATATGCAGACGATAGGGTCGCCTAACTTTGGAACTGGAATAAAGTGTCCTTTAACACTGAGACTCGGAAAGCAAAAGAGAGCAAGGCAGGTGTAATAGCAGGGAAAGAATATACGATGAAGCCTACAGAAATTAACACTTATATACTCACACTATTGTGAAGTGCACACTAATGATAATTACCTGATAAAAGCTTACAGAGACATTATCATCTGCCTGAACGTACACCCACCTTCAGATGCTTTATAATGGCAGACAATGGCAGATACTGCATATCTCGCACCTACTCTTGAGTAGACTTTTAAGCATTAATTTAATATGAGCTTCATGAAGTCCCTTAATGCTGCAAAATGCAATTACCATTCTAATAATTTGCCACTTATTTGCCGTACATTGATGTGAAGAATTGAGTGTAATGAATTGCGAATATGTGGATGTTAATTAAAAGATAAGTGTTGTGGCAGTGAGCTGAGACCTCTCTGCATACAAGTTTAATGTTAGACTGCCTGTTCTTTCCACATGTGCTGACATGAAAGTGAGTGGAGAGATGGGTACATGGATGAATGTATGGATGAATAGAAGGATGGAAGGATGAGAAGAAGAAAATGGATCTAGACATGATAAGAAAAAAAAAAAGTAATCTGCTGGTATAAATCAAAATATGCATGAATGCATGCGTGTGTGCAAATAAGTATGCTTGAGATACTTGCAGTATTTTGGCAGAATAAAGTGCTCAGTTTTGTGCTCACTGAGATAAAAGAAAAGGATCACCTGGATGCTGACATCTGTTTCACTGTCACAGAGCAGTGCTCAGCAAATGCACCAGCACATCAGCTCACTGCCACGCACACAGAATAGAATGTTAGCCCAAAGTAAATGGACATGGCTTCCTCAAATATGGATACAAAATAGACAGATGGGGACAAAAAAGTCAGAGAGAAGACAAACTTCACCCCTTCAAATTTTATATGAGAACAATTTGATTGGTCTAATGCATTTGTTATTAAACATATTTAATTAAATCATTTGGTTCAATTTGAACCCCAGATTCCACCACCAGGCAAACTGTGTTCAAGCCCTCAGCCAGCAGTTAGCCGCAGATATAGCTATAACACGTGAGAGTAGACTTTAATGTAACAAAAAAAAATTGATGTGTGTGATGTGCTATTATTGCGTAGTATCATGCCTTAACCTTGGGTAAGGTTTGCTAACTTCACCAAACTATGCTTTTTTCCACAGGTGTTGCTGTGTTGCATAAGTATTTAGAGCCCATCAAATAGGGCACACAAGCACACTGAAATGTTACAGTTTTTCTCGATTGTTTAAACACATTTCCTGAAACTATGCCTCGTATTCTCCAAACAGTAAACACAAATCCATAACGTCTCACCCAATTTCCCAAACATCGTATTTTCAGGTCAAAATGAAGCTCTACA
>JBBJLR010000007.1:9337267-9351190 GCA_037577145.1 Brachypetersius gabonensis | reverse complement strand
AGATAGATAGATAGATAGATAGATAGATAGATAGATAGATAGATAAAAGGAAAAGAAAGCCAGAGAGATGTAACAAAGATAGAGAATGGAATCAGCAGTTTGAGCTGTAATCTGCTCTGCTTAGTGACATGCTGGGTTTTGGCTCATGCCACTGAGGGAGGGAAACAGTGAGTAATGTGAACAGTATGATCATGTTTCAGTGCATGTCTCTCTGCTGGCATGGAGAGCTGGGCGCCGGCTGTTGGCAGCTATAGCGGCAGAAAGAGAGTGCACATATCTACCACTCTAATCTCATCACACCTCTTACCAGAGACATCACAGTCTCATTTAACACACAAACACAGGAACATACAATCTCACCCAACCCACCCACACACCTTGCCTCATGAATACCAATATTTCCAAAAGCTGAGAAACCTGCAGTTACCTGATAATCGCAAACGGAGTTGGCTTGTTTCACTGTTGGCTTACAGCTGCCAGTATTTAAACAGTGCTAATAAAATACTCAATAGCAATCAATACTGAATATCCACAACAGATGCATTCCCTGAATAATGTTAATACTGAATTCTGGTGAATGTTTTAGTTGGTAGTACTATACAATAAAGCAGTGTTTCTACGGAATCTGCCTTCAGACTGCACAAATCCTCCACTACAGTCCATTAATAACTTTTATCACTCAATGATTCCCACAGCTACGCCAATAGTCTGCTCGCAACCAAGTTCACTTTCCACATTTCATTACCTCAATTTAAGATGCTCCATTTGAATGTAATTCTTTTTTCTCCATCTTATGTTATCTGTAGCCTGGAGCTCGATGCGCTCATTATGAATTGTTTTGAGGATCGCCAGGCGTAAGCTGGCTCTACGTGTTGGGGCGAGTTGGGGAGTGCGGGGGTGTGACTGTCAGTCACAGCACAGATTCAGCTGACACTGTAAATGAAACCAAGCTTGGCAGCCTGATAGAGAATTTTCATTCAAGCACTTACCTCGCAGACACAAGACTGGACCCAACAATGTTCCACATGGCGTGTATTAACACCGAAGACACACCACCCACATTTGAAGGATAGGCCTGTGCTAAAAGATGTCAGACCAGATGTCTCGATCTTGCCAGCAAAGTGTTTTCCAGGAGGTGATTCTTTCTGACTGTCTGTAAGCAAAAGAACATAAAAGCGGTCCAGATGGCCGTGGATTTCCACACTGCTCTCATTAGTCTTTTAATCATCGCTGGATTTTGGTGTGGAGAGTTCAGGGCTGGCTAGAGGGCATCCAACACCACTGCCTGCTCCACTGGCAAGCAGATGGAGAGTTAAAAGAACTCTACTTTGAAAAATCTGTTGCTTAGTTTTCTGTATTTACAGTGACGTGTCATGACGCATTCAGAAAATATAAGCATCCAAGTCATTTCAAATTTGATTGTTTTTTAGCACAGTCATGTCCTATTTGCATCAAAAGATGAAAAATAGTAACGAAGAGAGGCGTGTCTAGCACTGCAGTGAAACTTGTGATGATGCTGATAGAAAAAAAACATTATAGGGCTGAAAATCAGCTTGGAGTTCTCAGTATGTCAGACTGGTAACTATCCACACGACCTCCTTTAAAATACCATCTCTGGTTTGCTTTCTTTTGGTCACAGTACATTTTTTTTACTTCTGAAAAACTCTATGCATCAAATTATTTACAAAAGGTAATACAGATCTACAACTGCACTTTATCTGTTTTAAATGCATTTTAATGTTTTGTTTTTGCACTCTAAATCTCTGTAATTGCTTGAGCCTCATAGAAGAATCTGTAAATTGGAAATGCATAGCAAATTAATTTGATGTTAAGGTGGACTTCACTTATTTTACTCGTTACACTACAGCTACTCATAGACCTCTATTGTATTTATTTATTTGTTAATTGTGAAATGTACAACAAATAGTGCCAGAAATCTATATCTCACATTCATATACAACACCAATACATCACTCTAATCCTTTTGTATTCTACTCACTACCAGTAATTTCCTTTGAATACTGTGTGAGAGAGAGAGAGGAGAAAGAAACAAACAGAGAATTTCTGTGAATCGCTGATGAATGCAGTAAACAGATTGTTGGAGGTTCTGCTTATTTATTAAGAACTGCAAAGACATCTTATTCTAATAGCACCTGTGTTTCATCTGGATGGGCATGCTGTTACTAAGGAACATAACAAATCTAGCATTTTCACCATGCTCATTTTTTTAAGAAAAAGCGAAATTAAAAGAAGAAAACGATCATTTCTTTGAACAAATGACTTATTAATTCACTACAGTTAATCATATTTACATATTACATTTACATACTTCTTAAACAAAAGAAACATTACACTATAGAACTTTATATTCAGCTCCATGTTGCCCTCAGATTAGTGCAGCATTACCCTACTGGTCTTGAGACTGAAGGCAAAGGAAAGGCAATTTACTGATTCTGCTTATTCTGTTAAATTCTTTAAGAACTCAGCATTCAAGGTCATATTTTTGTTTAGCAACTAAATAAAACCATCAGTCTTTTCCTGGCTTAATCTCCTTTTCCTTTACATTTTTCATCATGTTGTATAATGCATGAAAAGCGGAGCAGCTCAGTGTCTCTCCAAATCTCTTCATTCATTCAGGAGAGGACAAGCGTTTGTGGTTTGCTCTGGCTGAGTCAGCAAACTCAGGTAAATAACTGACTTTCAATTTGGAGAGCAACTGCAATAACCAGACAGAGTTCCCTACAGGTGTTTC
Organism: Brachypetersius gabonensis; assembly: GCA_037577145.1. Classification (NCBI taxonomy): domain Eukaryota; kingdom Metazoa; phylum Chordata; class Actinopteri; order Characiformes; family Alestidae; genus Brachypetersius; species Brachypetersius gabonensis. The sequence goes on along the minus strand of JBBJLR010000007.1, from coordinate 9,348,438 downwards.
ATCTCCTCCTGCTCCACCACTCAGGACTTGGCAAAAATTTCAAGGTAGAGGACACGCTGAGGGCAGGTGTGAATGATGTGTCCTCCTGTATCACTTACAATCCTTTCTCATTTTCACACCGTATAAGTGTGGAACCGCCAAGAGCTTTGGAGATTTGTTGAAACAACTACAAAAGGTTGAGGTGGGAACTGAATACTGAATGTTTTCTTCACCTTCTTCTTCTTCTGATTATTATTATTATTACTATTATTATTATTAATGGTGTTGTTGTGGTTTCTTTTAAAGTCAATCTGAAGTTAAAATTGGCTTTTACCTTTTAGGTCCCAATTTTGGTGAGATTAGGCCCAATTTATATTCTTCAATATTTACTGACCTGCTTCTAAAATGTCTTCTGTTTCTTGCTAATGTCACCAGGCATCATGGGGTGGGGAGACCAATAACCCCAGAAAACATGTTTCAGTCAGGAAAACATCAAGGTACGGAAGAAAGAGTTTAGATCATAGATCATACTGGCATAGATCTTATCCTTGTTAGTTAAAAAGGTTGCAGTCATTCCAACACGCAGAGCCTGAAATACTAAGCCCTGCGCTCTAGTTTAAGGCACCAAATGGACAAAGCCTGATAACATACTCTTGCATTTCCCTACAATGTGTTACATTTTGAGCAACTTGCTGAGGTTTTCCCGTTGATTTTTCTCCATTGGGAACCGTGTGTAAACTGAGACGTTTAGAGTATTGAGCAAATCGATAAACAATGGCAACAGAAACAGCAGTTAGTCAGAGACACAAGCCTTACACCTTTGTAAAATGTTTTGGTGATAAAGAGCTTAGTTTCTTAACACTCATCTCTGTCACCAAACTCTCATTTTCAGTTTTGTCTCAAGCTTGTTGGCGAAGTTGGTGTGATAAGTCAGTAAATTAAATTCAGGAGCATTATGAGTGTATGTAGCAGTCACATCACGGTTCACTTTGTATCGCCACAATTTCAGTTAGTACATCTGACCCTCACTGTTAGAGAGGTGACTGCTAACATGCATTCCAATACAATCACTTTCCTCACAGTATTTTCAAACTTCATCTGGTCAGAGAAGGGCACTAACTGACTCTATTATCATATCAGAAACATGTAGACGCAGTATTACAAGTTTTTAGAGAATGATCTCATGGGCCTTCAGTCACAGAGGGCAAGTGGTGCAGGGATCAAACCTGAGCCTCACAAATAGAGCCCAGCTCTGTATGAGGGGCAAATCTGATTGAGCTATTTTACAGCCTGCATTTTTAGCATATAGATCCACTATGCCGTGTACCTAGAGGGAAAACATAGTTAGGCATAGTTAGGCACCTTGGTGACCATGCCTCTTGTTTCTGCTTACGTATTTCTTCTTCCCCATTTTCACATAAAAAACAAACAAACTCCATGCCATCCTTACTTTTGCCTTAATCATGGACCAAGAGCACCCGCATATAGTGAAAAACCGTGTTGTTGTGTTTTGGTAAAAAAATGCCCAAAAATGCCTATTTTTATAGTGTAAACTCAGTTTAAACTCAGTGTAATGCATTACTCTTAAAGAAAACGTAATGGTAAACCTGTATTCGCCTCTTAATTTTATTTACAGTAATTAAACCGAACACTAGCCCGCTTCGATGCTTTGATTCTACTGGTCGCGCGAAAATGCGTCACGGCATGCTGCGGTCAAAGTTCAACAAATTTCAACTTTGACCTTGGTGCACGCACAAAGTCACCGAGTTGCGCGCCATAGAAAATAATGGGTTTCAGAGCAAAGCGCAGCGCATTTAAATACCAGTTTGTTTGCACAATGCACTTGTTTGTAAACATCCTCAAAAATTGCCATTTTCTCTATATTCTCAACGCTACTTGGGCCAAAAATGGAACAAATCTGAAATATGTAATTGATTAACAACAACACTGAATTTTATTTTCTGGCACAAACACAAACCATTATCTGACATCCTTAAGATCACACCTATGTCAAAATTGTGTCATTCATTTGCAGTAAGCCATCATACTCCCCTCTTGGAAATAAAGAATATTATGTAAAATTGCTCGCTTGGCCAAAAATGGATAAATTACATAATCTGGTAGAAACCACTAAAAACAACTTTTCTCAAGGGATGAGTTTCAAATGAAAGCATTTGAACCCAAATTGTATGATTTAACAGTGTAAATAACAAGGAATTAAAAAAAGTCCTTTTAATGGGTTTCAAATGGCCAAAAGTGGCCACGAAGAAGTCAAGTGTTACAACTGGATTTATGGTGTATATTATTGATATTTTTGAGTTGAGTTGAAGTTAAAAATTAAAGATCTGAAAAAAAGAGCCTTAAGAAATTTCATTCCATTTGCATTAATACAGATAAAATTGTCAAAAAAAGCAAGCCTTAATGCATCAGAGCTGTTATGGTGGCATGAAAAGCACAATATTTGGTTGGTGGTTTTAATGTTATAGGTGGTCTGTGTTTCTGTACATTACAGGAATCTACTGGCTTACAGTGATTAAAACAGGCTATTTTCTAGTGCTGACCTCTTTCAGCTTCCCTGTCTGAGCGGATTCTAGAGCATTTAAATTGGGTGCTGTAATGAATTGGCTTATTTGCTTTCGCAGCGTAAATGAATGGCTCATTTACTGGGTGATTGTAACTATTACATGAGCTTGTTGAAAAGTTTTAAGGGGAGAACTATATTTTCTTACAGGCTGTGAGTAAATGGCTGGGGACCAGAGGACTGTAAGACAATCTTGTTACAGTTTATTGAGAAGTTAGGTGGTGTTGTTTATAGAAAGTACTGGTGCAACTTGCAGCATGATATGTCTCATTTTACTTGAGAAATAATAATTTTCTCCAACATGTCACTTTTGATCTGGCATACATTATCTGTTCTAGAATAAAGCGACTGCCTCACAATGAACCTTGTGTTGTTAAAAGGAGGTTGTCCAGCCCCGAGAGGACAGTGCTTCTCTAGGTGGTCATAAATTTAAAAAGTTGCCCTTTAAGGTGATCATCTCATCTGTCCAAGATAATGTCTGCACTGTCTATTTGCAACCTGGTTAAGACCCAAATGGCTCATAAATCTCAGACAGACAGCTACCTCATAGCATAGCCTTTAACAAGAGAATCAATGTGCACATGGTGGGGTTTTAGGGCAAAAGTGTTCTTAATTGATTAGCAAGTGCCACAGACAGACACTAGGGAGCAGGATGTGCCGCACAGTGAAACAGTTGCCCGGAGTTTTTTATCTCAGTCAGAATTCATCTATGACAAGAGAATAATGCAGTGATCATTCGATTTCAGCCCTGAAAGCATTCCTGCCACCACCACCACCATCGCATTTCCTTTTATTTCCCCTTCTTTATTTGGATGAAATATTACTGGTAAACATGTTTGTTCAAAAACATTAGCCTTAATGGAAAACAATATATTTGGCTCCAATTTGGACAGCAGTTGTAAAGTGTCATGAGTTTGATATAAATGCTTGTTCCATTTTCCAGGCCGTAAGTGCTCACTAGACTTTTCCCCTTAGAGTTTGAGTGCCATTTTGCACATTAATTGAACAGCCCACCTCTCACTAATGCAACGGCCATCTATCACGACTTGCGCCGTCGCTGCAATGTCCTTTCCCCTGACTTTGAGAAGGCACTCCATCTTATTTGTTTGTGCCTTGACACAGGTGTGATGCACTCATGGTGCAGAGGCAGGATGTAGCACAGTTCCATTACAAAGGCTTTGAATAATGCAGACACAATGGCGCACACTGTGCCACCATACGCATGAGGGTTAGATAATTACTACCCTCGATCATTGTTCATGGCTAATAACACCCTACTAATGATGTGCAGAGGCAGAAATGTTTTTTTGCCGTGGTGGGTACATCAGCACCATCCAGGATCTATAACACCTAGACTTAATTATCATTGCGTTTCTGAATCCATCACATTGCAGACTGCCAAATTACATTTTGAACTAACTGTCAACAGGGCCTCCTCCCACCACCCCCACACACACCTATATTCATTACTTGTGCCTAAGGCACCTCTCATGAAGGCAGCCAGTTTTTTTGCAAAATTGGACCAGTCAATCACAAAACGGAGGCTTTGAGGAGTACAGCAGTCATGCAGTACAGGCTTCCTACACAGTCTACATTCAGCTCCATTAGTGCATTCATGACTAGCATTTCAGGAAAGAACTGATAGTAATTACCACTATGTAGTCACTGCAATTAGAAATACTCAAGACAGTCTGAAGTTAGTGTTACACAGTCTCCAGTGCTAGGACACCAGAACGCACTGTGACCAGAATTAGATGCACCTAGAACACGGAGGGACATGATGTACTTCGCTTTTTTGTAATTTTTTAGGATGCTGTCTTGATTTTATTACATGATTTTACACAAAACTCATGTATGAACCTAAATAAGCATTTAATAGGCCATGCGTATGCCTTTTTCTCCTTTGTGCATATGCAATTGAGAAGGAAGGGCTGCACAAAACATGGGGGAATTGTGCAAAAATAGGGAAAGGGATAGGAAGATTACATATACTGTTCAATTTTAAACAGCTTATAGTTTTGCATGGAATTTTTTCCGAATTTCTTAAATCACCTACATTTGAGGTAATGTCTCTAAAGTGTGCCATTGAGGGAGTTCATTTTCCAATCAGTGGCTAAAGAGGGGCACAAGCACTCTGAGGCATACTTACCGATAGCAGAATTTTAGCTCTCGATACATGAATGAGAAGACCGTATGTAAAATCAGCTCTGATTGTGTCACCATACTTTCTCAAAGCTCTTGTTCTCTTTTTCAGCTGAGGGGGTTGCACCCTATTTTGGATAGAAAGGGTGTAGGCAAGGAGTTAGTAGGCCATCCTATGTGCAGTTTACAAACTTCATACACATTTCTAACCATTGACTAACTGAGCTGCCTGCCTGCAGCACAATGTAGTGTTGTCCTCTTCATCGTTTTTTTATTCCAGTAAAATCTATCACTCTCACTCTCCAAACAGCACCAGATAATGGCATGCGAAAGTCATAAATATTTGGGAGGGAAAAGGGGCAGTGGGGGTGCAAGTGTGGCAGGGGGCACAGTGGAGTGAGAGTCTCAGCTAAAGGATGACACTTCCCTGGATATTAGATGGCATTTATTGGAATGCACTTGTTGTCATGGGATCTTTCAATGAGATGCGAGTTGCTCTTCCTCCCTACCTAATATGTTTACCCTCACCTCCCCACACAAATCGATTGTACTGCGCACACACACAATCACACACACACACACACACACACAATTCAATGCATCACAAGAAATACACAAAACACATAGGAGCACTTAGATGTTTTTCAAACTCAGTTTAAATATAGTCCTATCAACATAATGACTCAACCAAGGCAGTTAGGATTAATCTGGGTCCAGGCATCCACATTAGCCCACATTAGCCTATCAGGCAGCACTGTTCAAACCAGACCGGCTGTTCATATGTAAGGTTTTTTTTCCTAGAAGACTGGGTGGGTGTTTGGTAAAAACAAAGGCAAGAAAATAAAACAGGCATGACTGTAGTAACACTGGTACTTGTTCAAAAATATGTTGTTTCTGAAGTAACTTGAATCAAATCTGTGATTAATCACATTACTAATTCTGTTTAGATTTTACACTACAGGGTCGGCATCACACCCAGACAAGGCCAGACTAAATCGCTGGTCTTCTCCAGACTTGGAGACACATGTGTGTTACAGAGAAGGTTCACAGAGCTGCAGGGTTGTCTGATTCTGCCATTCAGCCACAAGAGGGATAATGTGGACTCTGTGAACTGCCAGAGTGGCTGCTTGGCATACAGGCTTCAGCAGACTTATGTAGTCACATATGTAATGGACATAAAATCAATGTGGTGGAATAAGTAAAATAAAAAAACAATTTTGTTAGACATATAAAGAAAGAATGTCTTTAAAGTAAATAATACCCCAATTTCCCCCTAATATCGACCATAAAATTGTCTCCGAAGTGTTCTTTCATTAGCCATTTTTAGAATCCCTTGCAGCTCTCACAGATCTGATGGGATGATGTTGGTCTCTCAGTGAACGTCACAAAATGTAAAGCCAAAGCCTGGGAGACAATAAGGCTGGAGATTTAAACAGGCATTTTATAATATGCATTCAATCTGCTCTTCATAAATTTAGTCCCCTGAAACAAAATCACACTGAGGAGTGTAATCATGTTTGGCTAACTTCGACAGTGCAATATAACTGGCAATTTCTTTTTGCTGATTCATATGTTAGCATGTGGGATATTATACATGTACTTATCTAGTTAGCTCAAAGCATCTCAAGCAGAGATACATATACAGGGTGATCAGGTTTATGGGCAAATCACTGCTGTGTAATGCAAAAAAGTTAATTCCTTTGTTGCTAGTATATATGTGAGAACAGATGACAGAAATGTGATTGTCTATGGCAATATTAAGTGAATACTCATAAGAGATTATAGTTTAGATTTTATTTTGTGATGTTGCTAACGTAAGTACATGCTGCAGTCTAGCCGCAGTAACTACTCAGCTTAGGCTACAGCAGTCGGCTCTATTAGTGATCCAATGAGATCTTACTGTTGTTGTTTTTTTTCAAGCATACTACAACAAGCATGTTTACTGTAAACCACTGACATAGTGTCATGTAAATTGATTAAAAAATCCCCCGATTAGTGCTAAATGAACCAATATATAATTTTATATATATATAGAATATATAGAATCTGTTCCAGTACTTCAGCTTTTTTTGTTGCAATGTACTGTCTGTCCTTTTTCAGTATTCAGTAAGGACAGAGAGAAAAACAAGATGAGCATGCACACACACAGAAAGAAAGAGAGAGAGAGAGAGAGACAAAGAGATAGATAGAGAGAGAGAGGAAGAAAGATAGAAATGTAAAACGCGTTAAATTTGCTATATGAGCATACATTAAAATAATGCCATTAACATCTTGACCGGGAGTCCCCAAAGTGTTGTTTCATTAAGACTAAACATCACCAACAACTGGATGATCCTGAAAAAGACCTGAGGCGCACAGCGCCAGCTTTGTGCAGATATTCGGGCACACCCCTCACATTAACAGGGTAAGCACTGACATTTATCCATTGATATTAGTGTGCCTATGGGCTAGTAGGTCTAGTTATTATTCCCTTGTATTGTAGCCTGAACAGACATTCTCTCTCTCAGTTAAATGGGGAATTCACCCTTAGGACTACTGACTGATCCACTACTGACTTTTCAATTCTTCAGTTTTATGTTCTATTTTTCCTCTTTTTATTAGAACAACATGTCTGTTGGCCCAAGTTTCCTCGCCCACCCTCACACATGACGTATCTGTCAATCAAATTTTTCAAGTGACCTAATTATTAAAATGGTGATATATTATTTTTATATACTATTAAACTGTTAATCGATGCTGTAGATCCATCCCTGTGGAAAGCCAACCCTCTCACTGGCCTCAAAAAGGTTTTGCTATTGCTATTTGTTTTTAAACATTGTGTATTGCTTCCATGTCAAGCATGTTTTGTTTCAAATTATTCAGATGGAATTGTTATGCTATGCACATTTTAATGATGATAAACGGCACTAAATTATGTATGATCAAACCTCCTGCTGATATTTTAGATGGCTGTAAATATTCACATATATTTCCCCCTTATTAAAAATATGTCTCAGATCCTGTGCATGGTCCTCAGCCCCACTTGCACTTTAAATGTTCAGACTGCTGCGGAACATGCAATCTGTAAATGCATTTGAATGCTGACATATTGTTGATCTCCTCAATATTATCCACTCTTTGGCATATTGTTAGCCATTAAACGCGATGCCTTCAGCTGTAAATGCACTGTGTTATATCTGGAGAAGGGGGCAGGGGTTGCATGCGCTAAAAGATTTGGAACCACTGATCTAGACTAATGAGAAACGATCTTTTAATGTAGGATAGGGCACAACTTTCAGCATATATAGTAAATAATATTAACTAAAGAAAACATAAAAAGGGAATTAGGAATTAATAAAAAAAAAAGCTCTATTCCAGTCTCAGTCTGGCAGGTGATCATCTGATACTGATAACCATCACTGAGTCACTCACTTTCTGTGACCGCTTAATCCTCACTAGGGTCACAGGTACAAGAAGCCTATCCAGGGGACAATGGACGCAAGGCAGTTCATCATAAAGTGATATTAGAAATAGGTAGTTGTGTAGTATAACATCAACATCTGGTTTAATAACTGTAAATAGGTTGCATATCTGCAACATGAACCTCGCTCAAAACTGTGATCCAGGCTACAACACTGACTATGTATTCATCGTTTGTACTTTAGCTAAGCATTTATATTTGTTGTGACTTTAATTTTAGTACTTTTTACTAATGATCTCCCCCTCAGTTCATCACATATGCTCAAATTAAAAAGCAGCCCCACTAATCACACAGGAGAGGGCCCGCTGTGTGTGCCAGGTGGCAAAGAACTTTTGCATACCCAGGGGGCTTTTGCACAATTAGTGCATCACCTACACAGAACTTACCTACATGGCCTTCTGTGCTTAACATTAGTTCTCAATGTAAAGGCATTCTCCTGCTTTGTGCAGTGTGTATGAGACGGAAGTACTGCAAAATAATTATGAGAGTTATTGTTTATTTGCTAAATTGGTAGTCAGATTTTTTAAGGACCAGACTTATGAACAGCTATCTTTTATAGCTCTCCCTAAACAAAGAACATGTTGTCCCTGCTGTAACAGATCAGTTTTAATCTCACAAAGGGCTTATTAATTAGCAGAGGCTTCAGTAGGAAATCCACTAAACTATGCAGTGGACGGGTTCACAAAGGATCAAAATGAAAGAAGATGGCTAAACTACATTATTGGATTTACTCAGGCAAAACAACCACTAAAACCAAACAAGACAGCAAAAGAAACATACATCATCTAAAACTCAGCTTTATGTCTGCTGAACACAGAGATTATATCATTACAATGCATTGCACCCCACAAGGAAATTGTCTGCCAAATCTGAACACTTTCTTGACTTCATCATATTAACAACCGCAGTGAGACCAGTACATTTGTTGTATGGTTGGAAATGTTTCTTTTTCACCCTTTCTCTATTTTCTGCTTTCTTCCCTGGTTGCAGGACACCTGTAGTGAAAGAATGAATCTGTCTAATCAAGTGATTCTGTTGATTTCTAGAATCAGGATGTAACTGTTTTAACTGGTTAGCAATTTGTATAATTAAAAATAGTCCCTTCCCTTTCATTTCCGTCTCACCAGACCTTCTGACTTCATGCCTAGTGAATATTGTAGTGGATATTGTTGCAACGTAATTATTGCTAGAAGAATAATTTTTCTTGTTTATCTTTTAAATCCAAACATATATTTACAGCAACTATACGCAAAGGGAGTTTGATAGAGGATAAGGCCATATTGATATTTTTCCACTTGATTATCATTTACAGATCAGTTACTTTGGAGTTTGGGGTTAGTGTAGGGTCTGTTTTTGTTTGCTAATGACAAAATGCTGCCATAAAGAAAATCAGGGGTCGCTGGCTTGTACTTAGTAGTTGTTGCAGTTGGTGTGGAAGTGGAAGGTGTCTATCCTTGATGCCTCAGTCCTGGTTTTTGACACTGTCATTACACAAAACTGCCTTAGTAAGCTGGAGCTGGAAGTAAGCTTACTTCTTATAGAACACTACATGTTATCATGAATTAAAAAACTGTAAAATATTAATCAAAAATAGTTTTGTTAATTCCACTGCAAATTAACTGTGGTATTAGCTGGAAGAGGTTCCGCTGGGTTGGTAGGTCTATAAAAGCAATATATTGTGGATGGAAAATCTAAGCCTTTTTCCAGTTTTCATTTTATTTTTAATTCAAGGGACATCTTTTGAATGAGCTGCTTATTTTACAATTGGACAAGGCAAGCAAATGTAGACACCACAATATAAACTACGGGAAAGCTTGTAAACATTGTATTCTGCTATTCTTTTTCTGCTGCTTTGTGTTAAGGCACTGGAAAATACACTTGTCAACAATGAAAATCATATGATATGCTTAGTAAACATATTTAGACTATTTTGGAGTGTTACCACATCAAGCAGTCTTTTGCCAGTGTACAGCTCTCAGGGATACATCCTGATAAATAGTCAAACAAACAGTGTAAAAATAAACTCTGAGATGTGAGAAAACAACAATAACTACCAAAGTGTTGGTGTGCCTTTTGCTCCTGTCACACAGAATATCTGTAATGCACTGTAGAAGCAATAAACCAGAGAAAGTCAATGCCTGTTTCAGTGTTGGCTAGAGGTTACACGCAACGTTTTTCTCACTTTCTCTCTCACTCTTTCCCTAAATGAAACTTCACTGTAGCCATAGGCTTGCAATGGTGTTTTTTTTTAGTCACTCTGATATGTTTCTGAACACAAACTTTGTGTGTTAACGCCCAGAGGCAATTCTGGTGAGGAAGGGATCACGCTAATGGAATCCGCAGTACCTTTATACTTTTGAGGGAGAATAACTTGCGCATGGAGATGATGACTTAGACTCATTCAGCCCTGCTTTTGCCCAAGGTGCAGTCTGCTATCGTCTGCTATTAAGAAATGTGCAACACAAACTGTTCTAGTTCACATGTCTGTTTACCCCACACATTGCCTCAGAGGATATAAATACACAGTTTTGTATTTAAAAAGACTGAACTAAAATGTTGCAAACATCAGAGTTAGATGCCCCAAATACAGATTCAGAGTTAGTCGTCAACGCCCGTTGTTTTCACTCCTGATCAAATGATGGGGCCAAACCTAATCTCACATTTACAGTATGATTTACAGTATGGCAAAGGTCTGATTAATTCTATGTAATTGATTTTTTTTTCAAATGATTGGCAGCATTCATTAAAAGTCCTTTATTCCCTCATGCCTGGGGTAGAAGTGATTTTTCTATGTAAAACCATGAGAGGATTTTCAGAGAGCAGTGTATTTGATTTTGAGAGAATTGTTGTAATGTCTGGTGACCCTTCGACTCGTCTGAGAAGTAGGTCACCTGAATATTAGTAAGGCTCTGGATTTGAGGAGTGTGAGTGTGAGTGTGAGAGAGAATGAGGGCTGCAGCAGTGTTCATTAGGAACAGAGTGAATGGGGAATGAATGGAAACAGGTGAA
>JBBJLR010000007.1:9317890-9337167 GCA_037577145.1 Brachypetersius gabonensis | reverse complement strand
TCTCTCTCTCTCTCTCTCTCTCTCTCTCTCTCTCTCTCTCTCTCTCTCTCTCTCTCTCTCTCTCTCTCTCGTGTTCCAAGCAGGAGTGACGTGTGGCTATGAGTGAAGCCTGTTGCTCAACTCGAGGACTTGGCTCAGTACAGAGTACAGTGAAGAATACAAGGACCAAGGTGAACCGAGAGACGAAGTGGTTCCTCGAAGACGAAGCTCCTTTGGGAAAAGAGTGTTTGCTTTTGAACCTGTACCTTCCGTTTCGTTAATAAACTGTACATAATCTACTTGGCTGCACGCTGCTGTGTCTGTCTTATACCCAGCACCATAACAATTGTTTTTCAGTGAAAATGTAAATTTGGACCTTTTTGGTAAGAAACATCACTAGGAAAATGGAACAGGGCCCCTTAGCATATTACCCATCAAATATTTTTCATTTATAAAGAAAGTCACAAAGTTGCTTACTAGATATTTTATGGCTGTCTATCTTTAGTGTCAAATGCTACCTATAATGTTATGTATCATAACTTGCCTGGAGATGAGTTTGTATGTGAGAGTTACATCCATCAATGAACTGTTTTGTCATGTCTGATACTCATTTGCAGTTACTGAATACCATTGTTTGGTATTAATGTTTATTTTCATGACTGTGACAGTAATAGCAATGATCATCATCATTGTCATCATAATCATCATTATATAATTAATATAATCACAATGGCTAATAGATGAAACTAGCATTTCAGGTCTTTGTAATTTACTTTCATAAATACTGTATGGTACTTTTGTGTTCCCAGATTATTCAGTTGTGAAAAGTATCAAGCCTTGAAATGGGTTAACATGTAAATTGATTCTATGGATGTTGTCAGGGTATTTTGAAAACGTCTTGTGCTATAAAAACAGAATTGACTGCAGTTTCAGTTTATAACTGTGTGTAGGTTTATGCATCATTATAAACTCATGCATAAATATGATTTGGATTTATGGTAAATGGCCGGTGCTCTTTTCCCCTGTTTTGGAGAATGACCTTTCAGTACACGGCCTCAATTTATCCATTTAATCCAGTTAGTAAATAAGGTCATTCATTTTTGCTGCATCAAAAAAGTAAATATGAAATTCCATGTAGAAACATGTACAGTGGAGTTTGTTGTATTTTTCATGGTTGGATGAAACCTTAATATAAACTAATAAGTAACAGCAGACAGTGGTTTTAAGGTTTTAAGATTTTGAACCATGCATGGACTTCCAACACGAAATGTCAAAGAACCAGATTAGATCTGCTCTGTTTGCTCATTGTGATTAACTTTGCCTTTGCTCTCATTTGAGGATGGGTTTAAAATTTGCTCTAAGCATTTTGAAGAAACTCTCACAGCATTTCTGTGCTATTTTCTTTTTTTAAACTGTATTTGTGACCACAGAAAATCAGCCCTAAGCAGAAGTTTCAGTGATTTTAATGTCACACTCTTATGGTTGTGCAATAAGAAATGTCATATTCATATCATGTCAAGACTGATGCCATTACAGTACCATGCAGCATTACCACTAGGCTCTGTACAGGCCCACAACAGCATTTGGGGCCTCCCATGGTCTGCTGACATTTCCACTGTTTGTTTAGATTACAAAATTATTGTAATCTAAACAAAAAAAAAAAAAAAAAAAATTAAAATACAAGAGATGCAAACACCTGATTGAAACTGTTAGCTAATCATCAAACTTTTCCAACAGAGGAAAGAACAAAGATACTTTATGCCTGCTTTGTGTTTTATTGCTTATAAACACTATCAAAACTGTCTTGTATTGGCTTATAATATGGTATTATTATTTGGAATTTGCATACAGCTTCATTTTGTTATAAGCAGTGCTTACATCAAATCTCTTACTGTCTTTAAAGGTTGCTTAAACAACAGTCTTGGTGCTGGACCAGCTGAACACAATACAAAAACATTTCTCACATATTTGTGAGCACAATTTCTGGGAACTGAGAAATAAATAGCTTTAAAGAGAGTACAACCCAGTAAACAAACTATTTAAATGAAGAGCTTAATGGAAAATGATTCATGAGAGACAGGCATTACTAAAGTAACAGAACTGTTGTGAGGCTACATAGGACATAAAAAAAACCTATAACCTATATGAAAAATATTACAGTGCACCTTAGGCATGAGCATGTAGCAATAATTCAGATAATTCATAATAAAAGCATAACATGAATGGAAGGGCAGCTGGTGGCCTAGTGGTTAAGGCATTTGCCCTGTAATCAGAAAGTCCAGGTTTGATTCCCAAGACCACTAGGCACCTCTGAGGTACCCTGAGCAAGGTACCGTCCACACACACTGCTCCCCGGGCGCCGTGTTCATGGCTGCCCCCTGCTTCACTTGGTGAATGGGTTAAATGCAGAGGAAGAACTTTGTGCTGTGTGCAGTGGTGTGTTCACGTATGACCGAATGATCACTTTCACTTAACACAGAGTACAGTTAGATTTCTTATTTGCTTAAAGAAAAGATTATTCTATTTGTATAAAGGAAAGCAGATGACCTGGCCACAACTTTGAGCACTGAGCTTGAACATTCTTTAATGTATAGCATTTTTACCTCAACTTTGTCAAAGGTTTAAGATGTGCCCACAAGTTTGTTCATGTGCAGATCCAGGGGCTGATCCAGGCCCCTGTCCGGTCACTATATGGCTGACTCTCTTCCAGCACTTTTATTGGTTGGATCTTTGCAGATGCATAAATACAACAGACTTACAAAAAGTTCATTACTGTTACAGTAACTTTGCATAAGACAGAGAGCTGAACAATGTGCCCCAGCATTTCATCAGTCAATCACTTTATTTAGTGTTAACACATTTACTTAGTGCTCTCACTGAAGGTGTGTCGAACATCAGCTACTCTGTTGCAGCTAGCTGCTTAAATAATGTTCCCTAAGAACTAACGAAATATCTGGTCTCCCACTTGAAAAAGGTATGATGGAATTGAGCTGTTCTCAGCATCAGTAATGCTAATCTTTGTAGTGAATGCTGAGTAATTAGCATTTCTGTGTTGAATATAATGTTTGGCAGAGACAGAAAGGATTCAAAGAAAGGGACAAGTGGATATTCAGTGTTTTTGGCCACTAGTGTTTTTGGCCACTGAAAGTCTGCCAGTCAGTGAAAATGATTAAGAGCAGCTTGAGAGTGAGAAGAGGACCAGATAGCTAAGCAAAAGTCAACAAGAGCAAAGACTAAGGCAACTCCAGTCCCTCTTCATCAGGTCAGAAAACACAAACGCACAGCAAGATAATGGCAATAGGTTGAAGTGTGCTTGGATGTGGAAAGTTTGCTTTCTGTGTAAAATGTACCCATTTTGTGGCCCCTACAAAACATTGTTAGAAAATTACCGTCACCAAAAGGGATAAAGGTCAAATTGTGTGTAGCTGAGAGGTACAGTTCTGTCACTTTACTGGGATAATTTTACTTTTTATCATCTTTTTAAAATAAAACACCTGGAGACAGATAAGAAATTGTGAAATCCATTTATGGAAGAGGAGCTTGGGGTCCCAAGATTAAATACATGGGCTATTTCCTGTCTCAAGCACTATTTAAAGACTGTTAATTTAGGAGTTAGTTGCAAAGTATTGCCTGGTGCACTAAGAAAGTCTGTAATCCTTGTATGACTAGATTTTGACCGTGGTTTGTTTTTTCCTTGCCCATGATAGTGCTGTATTTGATTTTTGACTGAGGCAATGCAACTTAAAAATACACCTGCAACAGAGTATATGACTATATTCCCTAAATAAACTTACTGAAGATCAGGCACATGCAGGGCGATATATAATCAGCTACTAAATCTGAAAAGAAAACTGGTTGCTCCATTTCCATATGCAATAAAAAGTATATTATAGCTAAATAATAGTAAAGACATTTAAACTGTATTTAAAGTAATATAGAAGGCATTTTTCCTAAACTTGACAACAGCACACCCACAGTCAGAATATATGGACATTAATCACATTGCAAAGATGGCATGATGTCATTACATAAGTGAAAAGAGTGCATGAGCACAGTTTTTATAGTGTTACTGCTTGTTGAGGTTTGAATTGTGTTGTCATACATCTTTATGTCATTGAGGAATATAGAGAGGAGTGTCTGCTCTTTTTCTTGCAGTTTTGCATTTAGTAGTTTGCCAGTAAAAAGATCCAACTGATAATACATATCCCTTCACTCAAGGAAAAGCCACGAAAGCCAGATAAAACATTTTTGCATAATAATGTTAGTAGATCTAATCAGAATCATTCAGTAATGACAGCAGAACTAAAATAAGTGTACTGATGTTTCAGAAGGTCTTTCGCAGAAAAAACATATGTCATCTAGACCTTTTTCATTCTACTATTTTGAATTTACATTAAACTGTGAGGTAATCTGAATGTATACATTTATAAAAGACCTCTATCACTTAATTTATTAGAAGATATTGCACAACTTCCTTCCAGTGGATGCTGTTGATAAAATCAGTCCCATAGGAAACCACACAAGGAATTGTCACAATATCTTCCTGGTGGTTCTGTTGTTCCCGTTAATCCTGGGTTAATATTAAATTTGACCTACTTCTGAGGTACATGGGTCTGAGTCTGAAAGTCTGAGACATTCGGATAAGTGACAAATTATTGTTGGCTCTTCAACAACGTCACAAATCCTTGATGTTTACCTACTGTGGCAAATTCCTTGAGTGTTATTTTTTTTTTTTCATGAAATACTTGTTTCTCACATAAATATTTAAGTGTGTATGTACATAAGTATTTAAAATATTTAACATGTTTCTCAGATAACTATTATTTTTTATTTGAATACTTATGTGAGAAAAATCATGCTTGTAGCAACTTGTTTTTGAAAGTTTCAGTAATAGGATGACTGAAATTAATGAAGTTAATTTAATTTTAACTATCATTCTTAAAGGTCCCATGACATGCTGATTTTTATGCTTTTATATAGGTTTAGTGGTCCCCTAATACTGTATCTGAAGTCTGTTTCCAAAACTCAGCCTTGGTGCAGAATTACAGCCACTTACAGCAGTCCTACAATGAGATTTCCCGAGGATGCACCATTTCTGTGTCTGTAGCTTTAACTGATAATGAGGAGGAGAGAGGAGGAGTACAGGCTGAGCAGGGTGGAGGGGCCAGCTTGCGACCACGGTACCATGCGCTAATGTTTACAGTGTAAGCAATGGCTACTGCGGTCACCTAGCTGGTAATTGCTGAAAGACTCCTCAAATTGTACCCATTCTCATCTGATCACCCTGGTTTGCAGAGGTGCCCACTCATTTTCATGTCATGGGACCTTTAAGAATTGTTAACCTTACATGTGTGATTAATGTGTGATCATGTGTGATCTTTCTCTGGATTATCACAAATATTGAACATCGAATCTTCTGTCACAGCCAATAATTTTTTTTTTTAATATCTAGAAATAGTCTTATGAGATTTTTCCTATGAGAGAAATAGCTTTAACTGGGAAGTGTATTGGCTTCTTCCAACTGACTGATGTAAAGCTGATGACCAGCAATCAATATATCTTGTAGGCTACTCTGATGCATAAAGGTTGTGAGCAATTGAGAGGCAAGGAGAAACAAATATAGCGAGACTGGGCAACACAATATTGTGTTTTGCTCACAAATCATTATTTAATACATGAACAGGGCAATTGAGAATTCAGTTTTTATTGGATTTAGGAATTAAGATAATAATGCTTTGTGTCATTGATGGGGCCAGAACCTCATTATGAATACTTTCTTGTAAAACATAGTAGAAATGGAACAGTGTCTTCACAGAACATTTTATTAAGCTCACTTTTATCAGAATAAGAATCAGGAAACTTTATTGATCCCAGAGGAAATTGCTATGACTGCACAATCTCGCTGAGACACAGAGACAAGAGCAATTTAAAATCAAAGTCAAACAAAATGCATTGTGCTCTATATACACAATGCTAGGGTATACATACTGTAGATGAGTAGTTTCCTTTTACTAGAAACACAAGTAGTGGTCCTTTATATCATGTTTGTCACTGTGTTTAATAGAGATCAGTAGTAGATAAGTAATATTGACACAGTATTGCACATGGTAAGACTATTGCACATAATAAGATATTTCACATAGTGATGGATTTCACACAGTGGGGAGGAAGAATTTTCCATGGTGTTCAGCACTCTATGCTGGTGAGTCTGTAGGAAACAGTGCTTCTCATTTTACAAATGTAAGCATTTGTTTAATTCAAGTACTTTGATTGTGCTTGTAGTAGTCCTATTGGACTGATGTTATGATTCAACTGGTTTTCAAGCTAATTGGTCCCCATACTTTTACTGTGCTTGCTGCTGTCTGTAAGTAAAGTAAGTGACCATTTGTCAAACGAGCACACACCACGGCACACAATGTGAACAACACAAACTTTTTCTCATTTAACCTATTTACCAAGTGAAGCAGCAGGCAGCCAGGAACACAGCATCTGGGGAGCTGTGTGTGGGGAACGTTCCTTTCTCAAGGGTACCTCAGCCATCACTAGGAGTCCTGAGATTCAATCCCACACCTTTCTGATTGCAGGGGCAACTCCCTAACCACTAGCCCACTTGGGACAGCTGGTGGCCTAGTGGTGGCTGGGATGTAGTGCTCTCTTACTTGATGTAGGTATGAGACGCAACTTGCAAATCACTGTAAATGCATGGCAAATATGGTGAATGACTGACCATACTGGTGCAGTTAACACAGTTCGTAAATACATACAGAAACTTCAGCCTGAGGGAACTATTTAACTGAAGTTTAAAACGTTCTATTATAGAAGGCAGGGACATGCTCGTCAAATATTAAACAGATAACATTTGAAAAAATAAAGCAAATATATCAGAAGTGTGTTGACAGTGCAGTGCTCAACTTTACAGTTCAAGGTCTCCAAACATTCTCTCTTGTTGAACAGCCATCATTCCTAAACCTTATCCCAAATCTGCAGTAAAACAGTGCTGTCATCTTTCAAACCACTGTGCAGCACAGGATTGATAAAGTAACAGCTGTGATGAAATAGTAAATAAATGAAACAATGAGAAAGACGAAATAAAGAAAGATTGCTGGACTGCAAAAAGAGGGAGATTAAATTCAGTTACAACACACTGGCCACGTGTGAAATGGCTCAGTTTTCATAAAACCGTTTTTGTGTTTTATATTTTGTGTGAATATAAAAACAGTGAAACTGCTCAAGAGGTGGCTGAGAAAAAAGTGATAATGGAAATGATAATAAGTCAATGGAAGTGGAGACATTCAATGAAGACATTTTGAATGAAGATGATGCCCTTCAGTACCAACTGCCTAAGCATCATTGGTGCATATACCATTTGCTAAATTTGGTTTCTACAGTCGCTGCCAACAATCCAAATAGGAGAGTTCTACAAGAAGCTGTCAAGGTCAGTCTTCTACAAGTCTCAGGCTGTCTGGAAATAGACTGAAAGGTCTACTACTGCTGCAGAGGCAGTGATGGAGCACTTCAAACTTCAGCTGGTAGAGCCTAATGCAACAAGATGGAACTCCTTTTATTTGGTCCTGGAGCATAGCAGATGTGAGAGACCACACAAATACAACACTCAAGCAGGTATCAGCGGTAAGCTAAAGGCTAACCCCTACAGACCTGCACTTCAATCTACTCTGTTGTGTAACATCCACTGGCTAGACAACAAAATGGACTATTTGAAGCTGAATTTAACCACTCAATATGAAGTGAGAAACTGTTGAGTCCTTGTCTTCACCTAGACATGGACAAATCAAACTGTTCTCAAATTCCACTAGTTCCTGACACTAAAATGACAACCAATCTACCTGCCAACGTAATTCACAGCCATTAGCATCACAGCTGTTCCTGTGCAAAGGCATGTTTTCCATACTGTATCAGTCTGTCATCACTATGCAAAATAGTAATCAGGACTGTGTTTATACAATCATTGTAAATTTTAAGAAGGTCAACCTTATGACATGTGCTGCCACATTATTACCAACATGTGGACGTGGATTACACAAACATCATGTAAACCCACAAACATCACAAAATTCATGCAACCAGGTTTACACAAACATCAAACAGGCATTCAGGGCAGCAACTCACGCCCACCTTGGAAACTCTGACCATCTCTCTGCTATGCTAATTCTAGTGTAGAAGCAAGCCATCTGTGAAGCAAATAAGGACTGGCCAGAGGAAGCAGTTTCAGCACTCCAAGACTGTTTTGAATGCACAGATTGGAATGTGTTCAGAGGGGCTGCCACTATAAACCAACACATCAATCTGGGGGAGTATGCGGAGTCTGTGACAGGATTCATATCCAAGTGTGTGGAACATGTGACCATCATCAAGAACATCAACACATGTGCCAACCAAAAACCCTGGCTAACCAGAAAGGTGCATGTGCTTCTGAGAGCATGTAGAGCTGCTTAGTTTAGGAAAAAATACACTCTTGGACCTGCTAAACCCAACTTGTATGAGAGGCAAGAGAGCTAATGATTGGGTCAGAATCACTTCACAGACCCAATCAAGACCCCAGAATCAATCAAGACCCCAGAAACATGTGGCAAGGCAGTCAGTCCTTCACAGACTACAGGTCCCCTCCATCACCTACTTCAGCCAGTTTGAAGAATAGAACAGTGCAATAACAACAAAAGTCCAGTCTGAATGATGAAGGACTCTGTCTTGACATTTGGAGGACCCTACACAGGCTGAACCCATGGAAAGCTGCAGGTCCTGACAACACACCAGGGTGTGTATAAAGGGTATGTGCCGACCAATTAACACACATCCTCACAGACATCTAGAACACCTCCTCCAAGCCATGATAACCCCATGCTTCAAGACCACTTATACTGTAACACTGCCAAAGGAGTCACCAACATCAACACTCAGCTACAACCGCCCTATACCATGCACTCCCACGATGGCGAGTGCTTTGAAAGACTTGTCAAGGACCAAATAACATCCAGACTCCCTACAACATTTGACCAACATCAATTTGCATATTCCCCTAACCACACCACCAGTGATGCCATATCAGCAGCACCTAAGCTTGGCGTATCCACAGAATAAAAACAGCTATGTATGGATCCTCTACACCCTGTTCACCCAAGCATTTATTTATTTTTTATATAAAACACTAAACCTCAGCATTTGTGTGGACAGCAAAGAAAGAATTTGATTGCACAGATAAATGTGTTTTCTACTGTACATATGACAATAAACGTTTTGAATCTTGAATCTTCACTGACTCCACCTTAAATAAAGTCATCCCCAGCACTCAATAAGACACACTCTAGGTGTTGATGCTCACTAGACATCAACACTCCAATGTGCAACTGGATATTCAACTTCTTCACTAAGAGACACCGAACAGTACATGTTTGTTAAAACACATTTGAGGCTGTACACTGGGGTCCCCCAGGACTGTGTTCTGAGCCCTCTGCTGTTCACCTAGATCATTCTTGACTGTTGTGCAAAGTATCACTCAAACCACATCATCAAGTTCACAGGTGAAATGACAGTGATGGGCCTCATCAGCAATGAAGATGGCTCAGCCTGCAGAGAAGAAATGAAACAACTTCTAGTATGACAATAACCTGTCACTGAATGTCAACAAGATGGAGGATGTCACTGTTGACTTCAAGAGAAAGACCATGGCACCTACTCCACTTATAATGCACGGCAACACTGTGGAGTCAGTGAGAAGCGCCAGGTTCCTGGGTGTGCACATCACAGATGTCATGGACAACAAACAGCACCTTCCTTGTCAAGTGGGCACAGCAGTGCCTTCACTTTCTGCAACGGATGAGGTGAGCAAACCTCCCCCTCCTGTCCTCAGAACCTTCTACAGACACTATAGAGTATCATGACCAGCAGCCTCTCAGTCTGGCATTGTAGCTGCACCACCTCATTGAGGATGGTGTAGAAAATAATCAGACCCCCCATCCTTTTTATACTTATCACACTGCTAAGGCAGAGCCACCATGATGGAGAGCCCACACACCCTGCTCATGGACTGTTCAACCTTCTACCCCCTGACAAATACTACTGCAGTATGCATTGCAAGTCTGCCAGAGGATTTTCCTACAGGCCACCAGACTACTGAACTCCCTCAAACAGTATACAATATGCTGACCTCCTCAACACACAGATAGGCTGCCTAAACACATGCATTGAAAACTCTTATATTCTGAAATTCATCTATTTTCACATTACGTTATTCACCACTGTGAAGTTTACATTTCTTGTTACATAATGGAACCACTGTGAAATCAATGTGTGATATTTTTTGTCTTTGTGTGTGAAAAGGCCACATGTATATTTTTTGTCTATCATGTTTACCATAGTGCATAGTACTATGTGCACTTGCCTTTTATGTTTGTGTTTGCACATTGGGCCTGGAGAAACGCAACTACATTCAGCTGTGCACTGCTTGTTATATAAGCTGAATGACAATAAAGTTCACTTCGACTTTGACTTTGACTTCCTC
This sequence comes from Brachypetersius gabonensis, assembly GCA_037577145.1. Taxonomy (NCBI): domain Eukaryota; kingdom Metazoa; phylum Chordata; class Actinopteri; order Characiformes; family Alestidae; genus Brachypetersius; species Brachypetersius gabonensis. The sequence goes on along the minus strand of JBBJLR010000007.1, from coordinate 9,326,672 downwards.
TTTTTTGGAAGACTCAATTTGTATACTTGCTTAATTATGATAATTAAGTGGAGGTTGAAAATTATAACAATAAAATATAATTGTTTATAATTTAAGCCTCAGTTACATCAAGGAATACCTTCCTGACCATGATCAGCCTCTGTTGCACCCTGCTGACAGCTCCGCAGGCATTACTGATGAAGATGATTTCCTAACATAAAGCATGTGTATACAAAGAATAACGCAACTACTCAGGTAGATGCATACCTGACATGCAGTGCTGAAAGTATCAACATGCTGTCCAACCTATCACTCAAGCTGAATGATGCCTCGGTTGCCTGTAAAAAGCTTTTTGGTGCAACTGGATTGATCTTTAGCCCAAAAAGAGGAAAAATTAATTCACACAAATCAGCTTCAATTGAAGCTGAATACAGAATTCTTAAAGTTTGACTACCGTTACCGGACCTCTCACCTGACATCTCTGAAGACCTCAAGTGGACAATACACTAGAAGTCAGTCAAAACGAGTTGTTCAAGCTGTTTGCACGGGCAACAGAAATGCCTTTCTTTTAGATGTTACAATTGGACAGATGTTGCTAAACAATACTTTGTTGTCTGGTTGTTTTTTGTTTTGTTGTTAATGAATATAATGAATAATATTAAATTTTTGTTGTTGTTTGGCATAAAGCAGTTAGATAGGCAGAGATGTGTAACTGGAATTTTGAGGCAGGGTAGATGTTTTATTTGTTTTATTTTTTGAAGGAGATGCATCTACAGCAGTTCCACTTCCTGCCTGATGCACAAAACAGACACACTGCCAGAGTGGTGTCAAAGCACTGGTATACTGTTTTGTTGGCGGAAGCAAGGGTGTTAAAAAAAATATAAAATGACCATTCCTTGTGCTTTTGTAGGCTTTGTAGCATGTTCAACAAGCTTTTTATTCTACAGGTTCAACAAACAAGACAGCACGAGACAGCAGGTTTCAGAATCATTGGGATCTAAAAATGCTTTGTGGCAACAATAAAACAGGGCATTGACACTGAAAAGAAAATTGTGCGTACTTATTTTTAAAAGCATTCGCTTTAGTTCTTTAGTAAAGGTTTGGCTGTATATTACCTGTAGCTACTGAAGTAATATTTGACCAGGAGCATCTGTATTTTTACTCAAATTCTGGAGCTGTTTACTTTGGCTAAAAGACCACAGTTTCCGGGGGACTTATTTTTAAGCTCTTAAACGACAATAAAGGATTTCATTTTTTCTCTCTAACAAAAATATTAAAAGATAATTGTTTAGTTTCTAGATTGTGGTTTTTCATATTGCAATCTGGAAATTTCACAAATGTTTATTTATGCCAATAATCTTTGTTAGTTTGCTAGTGAAGTTGTCAAAGTTTGTCTTTGTTTTTTTCTCCAAATATCTATCCATTAATGCTCTCAGTCTCGACATTGATGGACAACAAACACAAAGACTGGAATGGGTACAATGATGTGACATTCCCGGTCAGCAGCCACTATTGTTTCGGTTATGTCGGACTTTTACTTTGAAACGGGGTGTTTAATGTCAAGCTTCACAGGTTCTGTCAGCTGTCATGTGTTAGAGGAAAGTGATTGTGTTCACCGGTTGGTTTTGTTCTAAGTCCTGTGTATGTTTAAAGTGCCTTTGTTTATTCCCTTGTGCTGGTCAACTCTCACACATACCCTCACTCTACTCGCCCTTCATGTTTCTGCTGTTTTATGTTTTCCTTGTGTTTTGCCCCCCCCCCCCCCCGTGCCTTCTTTGTGTTCTTTAGGTGTTTCGAGTTCAAGTTTTGTCAAATGGAAGCCTGCGTGTGTGCCTCGGTCACCACTCTGTCAAACTATAAATTTTAATATGAAAATTAACCAAAACAAGTGCAGAAAAAGACAAATATCTCAAAAGTCACATAATGGTTTCATACTTCAGGCCAGAACCTGAAAGGATTACAAATCCTAGCCTACACAATTGAATCACAGGCTATGCATTCTGTTGTTGAGACTTTTACGATTTCCAGACCATTTTTTTTTAACCATTTTTGACGCATTTTTACTGTTTCTGTAAATGTCTCCTGTTACCAAGCAACTGATGGCACTCTAATGTGTACATGTATATATGATTTATATAGAGTCATCCATTGTGTTTGTATATATATTTCCTTTGTGTACATACAAATGTACACATATATAAGGTGTACATACGCACATTCATATAGGTGTATATATATATATATATATATATATATATATATATATTTATACACAAACTTTCTATATTTATTCTTTTGTATTATTTGTTAATTGTACTTTTTATATTATACTGTTGCATTGTATAGCTTTTATTTCCCACTCGTGGAACAAATAAAGGGTTATTTTATCTTATCTTACATTATTATCAATTTTCTTTCTTGAAACCAGACCTTTCTTTATTTCTTCACCAGTGGCCTTCTTCATTCTTGCCATCTTTGAATTCCTGCAGCAAGTCTTTTAAGATCTTTATGTTGTTCTGTGTAAGCACCGCAGATGTTTGGGCCTTTGTTATTATCGACATTTTATCCCTGTGAGAGCGTGAGACGAATTGCCCAATGATGCATGAAGTCTGCTTGTCATCCTCTGGACCAAGCCTATGTGCAACATCCACGGAGTTTGGAAGCGATATACAGAGACACCTGGCCAAACAGGTCAATGGTGAATTTCTTCACATTTTGCCCGATTTCTCTCTGGTTCCTGGACCCCATAGATTCCATCATCATTTATCTGATTTATCTCCAAGCATTTCTGGTGAAGCCATTCATTTTTATTTCTCTAGCCCGCTGACTTTTCTTTGCATTAACCTCTCTTATTAATTGATACACTGTACTTGTGTGTTCATGATATACATATACACACAGACATTCATGTGCAAGTTGTGTTCTGGCATTTTGTTTCATCGTTTCAATATGGTAGCTGATGTGGAGGGAAAATTTTGCTTTGTTAATATTGAATGTGCTGGAAGTATGCCTGGACCATCTCCACAGTGGCCTACATGCACAGACTCCTTCCAGAACCCAGCTGGCAGAAGGGCATGCTCAACACTTCAGAGAAATGCTTTCATTTGGAGACGGTTTGTAGCTGGCAGTTGGGTGGTCAGTAGGGGATGGGTGACCTTGCTGAAAGGAGGGAGGGATTGAATGGTGCAGGGATTTGTTGCCAGGTTTCTGCTGTGGCCTGTCAGACTGTTATCAATGCAATTGAGCATTGGACTGCAGGCGAGATGGGTCCTGAATAAGCCACAGGAGACAGTGAAGGGACAGTAAAGTGGTGGACCTGCAGGTGACGGGACCAGGCTGTGCACTGTTTGTTGGCTTTCTGGCTGTCATCCACAGTAATGAAGTTAAATGAGCAGAGCAGGCCCACAGAGAGAGAGAGAGAGAGAGAGAGAGAGAGAAACGGAGAGAGAGAAAGTAAGAAAGAATGATCATTGCTCCTGAATGAAAAAGGAAGCAGTGTACAACTCAGAGACGGGGAAGGTGGGGAACAGGCAGCTCAGTCAATCAATAGGTTCTTTTCTTCTCTCTTGGTGTCTCTCCTCCAGTGTCCTTCCTGCATACTTGTCTATGTCACCACGCTGAAAGGAAAAGTCACCTTTATACACTTAATGGGATTTTTTTAACAATGGAGATTTGAAACACAGGAAAATGGTCTCTTTTGCTGCAGAGTTAAGCAAGTTCAGCCGGAAAGTCAAGGAAGCTATTAGTGAAAGGTTGTAGAAGCTATTAAAACCACTATAACTGGCAACAGAGGACGGTTTTCTGTATTTCTTGTCTGAACAAAAACGACCAAATAAATATACCATATAGTACAAAAGGATTCACAAAGCTCCAGCTCAGTTGCCAAAAACAGTTAATCTAGGGGCAATTTAGAATCATCAGACTTGTCTTAGGACTGTGAGAGGAAACCCTGCATATTTACCTCTGAGGCCATAAAAGGAGCTGGGTTTATTTTGTTAAATTAAAAATACTGTAAATCTACAGTGAGGAACATAGTTATTTGAACACCCTGCAATTTCTCCCACTTAGAAATTTTGGAGGGGTCTGAAATTCACATTGTCGGTGCATTCCCACTGTGAGACAGAATGTAAAAAAAAAAATAAAAATTGTATGATTAGTAAAGAATTTATTTATATCATACTGCTGCACATAAGTTTTTGAACACCTGAGAAAATCAGTGTTAATATTTGGTACAGAAGCCTTTGTTTTCCATTACAGAGGTCAAACATTTCCTGTAGTTCTTGATCAGATTTGCGTACACTGCAACAGGGATTTTGGCAACTCCTCCACACAGATCTCTTCTAGATCTGTCAGGTTCCGGGGCTGGCGCTGAACAGAGTTTCAGCTCCCCCACAAAGATTTTCGATTGGATTTTGGTCTGGAGACTGGCTAGGCCACTCCAGAACCTTGATATGGTTCTTATGGAGCCACTCCTTGTTTTTCCTGGCTGTGTGCTTCAGGTCATTGTCATGTTGGAAGACCCAGCCACGACCCATCTTCAGTGCTGACTGAGGGAAGGAGGTTGTTGCTTAAAATCTCACAGTACATGGCCCCATTCATCCTCTCCTTAATACAGTGCAGTTGTCCGGTCCCCTTCGCAGAAAAGCACCCCAAAGCAAAAGGTTTCCACCCCCATGATACACAGTAGGGATGGCGTTCTTTGGATGCAACTCCTTTTCCTCCAAACACGGCGAGTGAGATTTAGACCAAAAAGTTCTATTTTGGTCTCATCTGACCACATGACTTTCTCCCATGCCTTCTCTGGATCATCCAGATCGTCATTGGCTTCAGACGGGCCTGGACATGTGATGACTTGAGCAGGGGAAAATTCCGTGCAATGCGTGATTTGAAACCATGACAGCATAGTGTTCTACCGACAGTGACTTTTGAAACTGTGGCCCCAGCTCTCTTCTTGTCATTGATCAGCTCCTCCCGTGTAGTTCTGGGCTGATTCCTCACCTTTCTTATCATCAGTGATACCCCATGAGGTGAGATCTTGAATGACGCCCCAGTCCGAGGGAGACTGACAGTCATCTTTGGCCACTTCCATTTTCTGACAATTGCTCCAACAGTTGATTTATTTTCACCAAGCTGTTTGGCAATTACCCCGTAGCCCTTTCCAGCCTTGTGGCAGTCCACAATTTTGTCTCCAGTGTCTTTGGACAGCTCTTTGGTCTTGCTCATTGTAGTTGTTGGAGTCTGACTGAATGTGGGGTGGACAGGTGTCTTTAAAGAGCTCAGACAGGTGCTGCTAATTAGGATTACTAAGCGGCGTAGAGGTGGACTTCTTAAAGGCAGAGTAACAGGTCTTTGAGAACCAGAATTCTTTCTGATTGCCAGGTGTTCAAATACTAATGTGCAGAAGTGCAATACAAATAAATTCTTTACAAATCATACAATGTGACAATTTTTTTTACATTCTGTCTCTCACAGGGGGAGGCACTTTGAAACGGGGTGTTCCATGATTCCATGATTCCATGATTTCTAAGTGGGAGAACTGCAAAATCGCAGGGTGTTCAAATACTTATGTTCCTCATTGTATAAATACTTTAACCCCTCCACATTGGCTACTTAGACCACATTTCTGTTATGCTATAATCCCATTAGACAAGCCCATTCTGAGGAAAACAAAACCTGGCTCCCAGAAGTCATTTCTGCACTTTAGAACTGTTTTGATTATGGTGACTCGACATATTTAGGGAAATGGCAACCTAAAGCTCTATTCGCCTGGATGAGTAGATGGCATCAATGGTTGGAAATTCTATCTCTATTTCTATTTTATATTTCTGTATTAATTCTATTCTATTAATATTGTCTCTGAGACCATCACTACAATCCCTAACTTGAAACTACTAGCGTTGCTTTCGTCAAAAAAATTATGACTAAATATGTAATGTCTCAGGGTGGCTGCAGGACAGGTAGCCTTTGAGTTCGTGTTAGTTTATCATTTTATATTCAGGGTATAGTTTAGTTCAGGGTGGCTGCCAGTAGAGGCAGCCCTGTTGAGTTGGTCACGTGTCAGGGTGTATGCGTGTAATCGGCAGGTTGGCTCTGAGCTTGTGAGGAGCTCAGAGGCACCTGGTGATTACACACAGGTGTTCTAGCTTGGAGCGCTCCTGGGGAGAAAGTTGACAGGAATAGTGAGGTGATGAGTATCCTCAGCTGTGCTCGGTAGGAGCTGTATATGTGTCGCACTGTGATTGGTTGGGAGACGGGCTAAAGCCTGGTCGAACTAGAACCACACTGTGTGGTCACCAACAGTCAATGCTAAATGACTATGTCTGAAAACCATCATCTTAGGGGAAAGTCTGTACAGTAAGGGAAGGGACTGGATCCCTAACTTATGTAAAAGAAAACGTACCTAATTTATGCTGAGTATTTGTACTCTAGAAAACGTATTGCCCTGAGTTTTACACTGGTGCTGGGGACAGTCGGGTGTGAGTGAGAGCGGACTGTGGTTGGGGTGCTCTTGTGTTCTAGGACAGCCAAAAGGAGAAGAAAGACAAGCTTCCTAGCGGACTGGAGGAGAGCAGCGGATTTAGAGAGAGACGAGTGGCACGAGTCCCGGAAGGGGTGTTCCATCTACGCTCTCTACCTCCCTCTCTATCTCTCTCTGTGTTCATACAGGAGTAGCAGGGAGCTGTGTGAAAGACTGTGGCTGGGACAGGACTGTGCATTGTCCAGCGGACTCTCAAATGTTCCAGTCTGTAAGGTACAGACTGAGGCAACTTAAGGATAAGAAAAGGAACTGCGGAAATACCAAGGAGTAGCGAGGCTCCTTGAAGCAGAGCCCTCAGGATTGGAGTGTTTTGATTTGAATGTTTTGACCTTGCCTTTTTGTTGCAATAAAGACTGCCTCTGGAGTCTTATTACGTGCTGCTGTGTTTCTCCCCACTGCAGACATGACAAAATATCGCCGTCAACGAACATTCATCACGTGACTAAAACGAGACGATGGTCATGCTGGTCATTTGACAATAACAAAAAGAAATATATCCTGTAATATTTGTAAATATTTGTAAAACTATTATGGCAATAGACACACACATTTTCATTTTATTCACACTTTTTAGCGATGTGGTGTTATTTTATTTATTTATTTAATGTAAATATATGTGTATGTACTTCTAAGTTCTAACATGGTTGGTTGGCAAAATAAATGTCATGAATTCATAAAGTGTCTCCCTGTCTGGAATGGATGGACAGTATTCTTGAGTCTATAAGGTAACAATAATATAAGAAAACTTTGTTTGGAATGTTGAAATAGGTTTGACTAAAAGAAAATTTAGATTTGGTCTATCATACTAGGTACTTATACTATGATGACTGGGTTAAATTGAATTGCATCACTAAAATACAACTAAAACTAGACTAAAATGTCATCAGTTTTCATCGACTAAAACTAGACAAAAATAGTTGTGGATGATTTTGACTAAAACAAGACTAAAATGCTCTAGTCTCTAGTCTAAATTACTTTTATTCGACTGAAACTTGACTAGACTAAAAACTTGACTAGACTCATAATTTCACGCATGCTAGTTTATCTTCTTTGATTTTGATTTTGCAGAAAATCATTGTTTTCTATGTCATGAAAAAAGTGCATTTAGCTTTTTTTTTAAACAGTTTACTGAAGCTGAATGAAATGGAATGAGTTAGTCATTAAAAAAGCCTCAGTGCAGAGAAACTGAAAAGAGCGCCCAGACTTTGATGTTGCTCAGTCCTCACTGGCATCAGGCTTATGCATCAATGCCTTTAACCAAAGAAGTCTCAAACTGAAAGTGAATCAGAGCACACTCATGAAGTTCAAGGCTCCGTCTACATTTTTTTACATGCTCTCATTGACTTGTCCTCAACACTTACCCTTGAGGGACTTCCAGGTGCCATCCTGAGGCAGGCTTTACATGGTGGAACTGTGACATGTGCTGCAGAAACCCTTACTTTTCAGACTCACATTATATATGATATTTAAAAATTAACTGTTTTTATACATGCTAAAAATATTCAGATTTTTTCACAATCTTTTGTACTAAGTAAAAGCATAGAAGCAAGGAAAACATATATATATTTGTTTAAAGCATTTGTTTTATTAATAAATTGTGCTGTTTTACATACATTATTTTTGCTAATACACAGGATTAATAAATAAGCAAAGGTGGGTTTAAATATTATGAACTTGACACCAGAGGGTGTTTCAGGATCTCGCAATTAATATTTTAAGCATTTCAGAATCAACAAAGATTCAAATATAAATCATACACTGAAACTTTTGTCTCACAGTATTTTCAGTCAATATATCTGCCTCAAGATTGGAACATCACTTTTACAATGTGAGGCATTCTGGATATTATGTAGAAACTCATACTGGATGCTGTGCAGCATGTGCAGCTAATGTCAGATTCATCCACAGCTTAGTTCAGATATAAAGTAATATAAAGTACTTGTAAAATGTGTCCTGTACCACTGCTTTACAGTTGTCAATGCATTTGCCCTAAATTTCTTTGAGGGTTAACAAAATCAAACCATGAATAAAGAAAATGAAAGGAACATTATTAAAGCATTTAGCCACAATAAAGACCAATGCATTCTTGTTTTAGAATGGAGTTTATATCATACCTTTTCGTATTATATTACGTCTTCGAGATCCCGACCTGCAACCGCTTCTCTCCTCTTCGCGAGACGGTACACAGCGCGCTGATCATCGGAGACTCCATCGTCCGGCACGTCCGTGCTACCACGGCTAAAGGTAAGGTGCACACTCGCTGTT
>JBBJLR010000007.1:9299860-9317790 GCA_037577145.1 Brachypetersius gabonensis | reverse complement strand
TTCCCTGATTGAGTTCGGTTCCTCTCAAGGTTTCTTCCTATTGCCATCTTAGGGAGTTTTTCCTTGCCACTGTCGCCATCAGGCTGCTCATCAGAGGCAATTCATTCACACACATTCATATACACAATTTATTTCATTTTGTGAAGCTGCTTTGTGACAATGACCATTGAATTGAATTGAACATTTGCAGTCTCTTTCTGGTCTGCAATTTACAGCGAGGCACTTCCACTCGCAACCTTTGGCTGAGGTGGATCAGTTTAGCTTTCCAGAGTAAAATGCTATGCCAATACATTTGAGCACATTCTTTTCTCAGCATGTCCACTGTTTTCAGTCTGGGCATGACACATGACAAACACTGAATGTCTTATTTGGCATTGATCTGGTAAAAGTTGACCAGTATTTTGGCCTGAACATGAAGCTAAAGTGAATAATGTGCATAGAAACTGCGAAAAAAGTAATTGTTTTTATTCTGAAAGAGCATGTAGTATGAAGACATTTCATACAATTAAATGAATTTGATTCAAGAATAAAGCTTGGATTTGGCACTCTTTGGAAAGCACTAAACTTTTCAACTTCATCTCTCTGACCCTTGCAGAACTTCCTGACTGATTATTAGCCACAGGGGTCACAAACATATAGGGGAAGAGTTATAGTCCAATTATCCTGTGGGATGTGTATGTGCCCCCCACGGCTCTCCAGGGTTACTAAAATTGACAGGTGAAAGACTGTAACAGGAGGGTGTCTTTGTCTGTTCATTGTGTGGAGAATATGATTGGCAACATGGTAAAGTTCTTCTTCCCATCAACAGTTTCACAGAACCCCTTCCTCCTTTCTCTCTTGTCTGTGGCATATACCATGTATCCCAGAGAACTGAAAAATCCAGCAGATTTCCCATCAAATGGCAAACACTAAAACCTAAACTTGAAAATGAGTATAGATAATCACAGCAAAATGTCCCTTTTTTAGCACATATGTCAAATGAGGACAACAGCAGTGTTTTTTCTGCTAAATTCCCAGCCATTGTAATATCCAGTATGTTTATTTTCTAACGTTCATCATCCATCTCATTCTGATTAGGACTCTTGCTTGACTGACCCCATTAATTTCATTGTTATTAATATTTTATTTAATTATGGCTATTATTAACCAGGATTGCAAACTGTTTGTGATAGCTCATGTCTAAATTGGTTAATTAACCGAATGGATGATGTAGCCATTATAAAGAGAGGGACAAAATTAGCATACAGTAATTGCATGTCACTCCTCCTCACTGTTCTGTACAGATAGGCCAATAAATACTGAAGGACAGTGGCTGACATTCCAGACATGACAAAAAACTGTCTGTGAATAAACAATGCAACATTCAATGCCTGAATCCATTTTTAGGAGCAAAGAAAGGTGGGATTTCAGCGACTGCTTTATGAACCAAAGTTATCTCTGGTGCTGCTGCAGTACTGGATATTATTGAATGATAAGCTTTCAAAGAGCTGCATGGTTCTTTTTTTGTTGTTTCTGGCCAAGGTGGACATTCCTCTCATCCTTTTCTTTGATGCTGGAGCCCTTTGGCAAAAAGATCCACAGCATCTCATTCCTGCCTCTTCTTGAGGAGAGGGATTTAAGAGCTGGAGCAGGGGAAAGGCAGCAAAAGGCTCCTGGAGGTTCACCCTCACTTTTAATGAGGCTCAGGCAAAAAAAAAAAAAACGGCCTTCTCTAAATCAGATTTCCTCCATCTGCGAGCTGAAAAGGAGGCCTGCTGTAGACGATAGCTGCAGGCAAAAAACGAGCCTCTTGACTGTGGAAGAGGAGCTTGGAGCGCAGGTGGAGATGAAGAGCTCTGAAATAGCACAGGCTTGATCATGTGTTCAAGAACAAATGAACTTCTTTCTCTGTGACTCCTACCACCCCCACCCCCCCAAGTTTCTCTCATTTCCCTCCATCCAGCATCTTTCACCTTCATTTTCACAGAACCTCGCCTTTAGTCTTTAATCTCTCCCCTTGCTGTTCCTGAACATTTTATCCTTTTCTCTCCTTGAAATATGAAAAACCCAGTTCGCCCCACTCTCTAGTTACAGAACACACTGAACTATATGTTAGAGAGCCAGAAAGGGAATCCATAATTTATAGAGGGGATAAACTGGAATTGGTTTGAATGATACTAACGGAGTGAGAGGAAACACTGAGAGGTTGTTCTTAAATACACCCAATAGACCCCCATAAACTTATGAAACCCAGTGAGTAGTGCGCTAAAAACATGCTGGGCTTTGTGTATCATTCTCTAATTATCTTCTGAAAGACAAATGGCATAATTTTCTTCCATGGCTAACTGTCTTTTTGCATAAGATGCTTTGCCATCTATGGCATGACAGATTGTCAATTTCAGCCAATTATGTATTACAGAGTACAGAGAAGTACTTTCATTACAGAACTGATAAGCATGGCTGCAGATTAAAGCGTGTTTGGATCCCTCACTATCCTCATCATTATTGTAACAACCTGCCTGGCTTCTGGTCAGCTGCTTCTTTCGTGTTTGAAAAGCAATCCTGACCTCACATAGAACTGAAGATTATGATATTAATCTGTAAAGAGCATCAGAAACATCCTCCAAACATGCAACATTTCAGTGATGCTCGAGTAGTTCTGCAATGTCATTCTAGTTTCCTTCTTTTTAAAAACCTAACAAGCTTAAATGACTAAATCTGCTTAAACTTGCAGTATGTCAGCAGTAATTAAACATATAAACATGGAACTAAAGCACGAGGGGCGGCCTCATTAGCTGTGGGTCAAACTCATTTAAGACACACACAGGCACCGGGTATGAGCTGAGGCACAGGTGCAGCACTTACACCATAGGTGGTTTCCCATTTCCAAGCATAGGATTATTCATGCAATTAAGAGCATGTTATACAACCCAAGATTCCACAGAGCAATACAGTGCAAGCCACACTCAGCACTGTACAGTGTAAACACACCACTGTTCAAGGTAATGATTTCTGCTTTTTTTAAAAAACGTGCTATGCTATGTGTGCTTATTAATTTATTTATGTATTTAGCAAACACTGAAAAGTAAGTATGCAAAATTTCTAGGTTTTTAGAGACCTTTTATATGTTTATCATGTCTTCATAAGTATAGTTTTGGATGATTTACCAACTATAAGTGCAGTGAAGCAAAATAAGACCACCCTTGTGCAGCTTAAGCTTAGTGTATAATAAAAAAAACACCTTCAAATCATTTAAAAGCACAAATAATAAGGACAACAAATAGGAAGCCCACATTCATCTATCTTGTTAAACCTCAGCATTTAATTTGTCGCCCTTACAACATCATCATCACATTTAACAGGACATTGTTGTGCTTTTTAATTAGGCTTTACAATGCCTATGAATTCTGTGATTATAACCTGACTAATGTTCATTTATATTAACATATGAAACCATTTATAAGTACTTTGTAAGAGTAATCTTGGTAATCTTGGTAAAACGGTACCAAAAATCTCCTAAGTTGTTTCATGTCAACTGAACACCAATCAGCCACAGCTTTAAAATCACAGCCAGGTGAAGTGAGTAGCACTGATTAACTTGTTACAATGACAGCTGTCAAGAGGCAAGATATATTAGGCAGTGAACAGTCAGTTCTTAAAGTTGATTTGCTGAAAGCAGGAAAAATTGGCAAGTATACAAATCAGAACAACTTTGACAAGGGCCAAATCAGGATGACTACACAGACCAGCTCCAAAACAGCAGGTCTTGTGATATAATTCTAGCATGCACCTACCAAGAGTGGTTCAAGGAAAGATAATCAGTGACCGGTGAAGGGTCATGGGTACCCAAGGCTCACTGAGTTGTGTAGGCTAGACTGCTTTGTCCCATACCACAGAAAAGCTACTAAGGCCCAAATTGTTGAAAAAGTTAATGTTAGTTTTGATAGAAAGTTGTGAGCAGAGATGCATTGTAGCTGCTGTGTATGTGGCTACATGGCAACAGGCTGGTCAGAGTGCCCATGCTGACTCCTGTTCACCACAAAAATGCCTACAAAGAACATGTGAATGTCAAAACTCTATCACCGAGTATTTGTAAGAAGGTGGCTTGGACTGATGGGCCGTTTTCTTTTGCATCATGTGGATAGTGAGGTTTGCGTCACTTACCGGGGAAGAGATGGCACCAGGATGTGCTAAAAGAAGAAGACAAGCTGGGAGAGTGAGATTGACACAGAGACTGTGCCTGTAATACAGGGGAGGGAGGCATGGGTTTCACAGGTTGCTGGCATTGTACATTATTTGATAATCTCTTAAAAGCATCTCCTATTTTGTTACCTATTTTGTGTGTATATACTGGGGAATGCTAATATAAATGTTATTCTGTGGGATTCTGTGTTTTTGTCGGTGCTAATGTGACATGGCTAAGACCCAGCTAGATACTTTTACACATATTTAGCAATGGTATAGTCTTAAACCGTGGAGCTGAGTCACAAGCTTTTTTTCTGTCTATAAATTGTCAACCAAGACAATTTATAGACAGCAGTTAATCCGGGTCAAATCCAAACAAAAACAATGCTAGCATCTGCCTGTGTGTGTATGTATATGTTTCCAGTAGATGCAGGGGGATTGAGGGGAATTGTGTTTGGATGGTTTATACAATGGTGTTGTTTGTCTGTATAAACCATTTATTTATAGTTGTTATTATTATTTTTGGGAATTCTGTTTATTACTATTTCAGAGTGTTTGGTTTATTTTGTAAGATTGTGGTACTGCTCATGGAGGAGGGGCTTCATAGTTGCAAGCGGGGACCCATGGAGGGAGAGGCAAATGAGCTGCCAAGCAGCACACGGCTCCCATTGCTTAGAGCATAGACTGTTCATGCTTACTCCTATAGTTATCTCCAGTTTGTTTATCTCCTAATGTATATTACTGAGTTTTTGCAAATATTGTGGACAAATGTTGCATCATTTTTGCACAAAGTTTTAACAATAAAGCTGCACAGGACACTGCAACCAGATTCGACTGTCTGTAGGTCTCTTTTTCCGCATCCACTCTCAGCCATCCTTTAACAGTGATAATGCAACCTGCCACACTGCAGAAATTATTCATGGATGGTTTCAGGAACATGACAGAGTTCACTTGGCCTCCAAATCGTAGTATGATGGAGCATCAGTGGGATGTGCTGGACAAACTAGTTTGATCCATGGAGGCCTCATTTCACAACTTACAGGGCTTAAAGGATCTGCTCCTAACATCTTGAAGCCAGAAGCCACCAGAGGTGGAGTCCATTCCTCAATGGATGAAAGCTGTTTTTTGCAGCACAAGAGAGATGTATACATCATTAGGCCAATTGTTTTATATTTTTATCTGATCTGTGTTGACTACATTTTATAATTAATGTTTTCATAGCAAATATTGCACAAAAAAGTAAAGCTACAGGAGTCTCTACATACGTATTTGTGATGAAGTTATTCTACAGTAAAAAGTCCAGTCATCTGTAATTAGCACTATTAATATGTTTCAGTTATTTGCTTCATGCTGAATGAAAAATGGCCAATTTAGCTTTTGAATGTTTAAATGTTGGAGAGTTGTCTAGCTGTCTACCACAACATCAGGTAAATATCAGAGATGTTCACAAATCATTTTTACCAAGTCCAAGTCAAGTCAAGTCTTTGTGCTCAGGTCCAAATCAAGTCTCAAGTCTTTGAGTGAACGTTTAGAAGATATGCTAATTGGCCATGTCCCGTGATTACAATTGGCTGTTGTTTAGCAGGGGGCGGGACTGCATGCTGTGATCTGCCCTCACCGACACGGAGGATTGCCTAAATATTAAATATGAAAAATATATCTCGCTCCCCACGGTTAGATGGGGCTCGGTGACCACTTTCCAACGACGCCTCGAAAACCGTTGTTAGCCGGAAATCGTTCTTGGACAAAAATAATGGGACACCGGGCGAGGTGAGCAGTTTTCGGGCCGTTGGAAAGAGTGAGAGATATAAATAAATAATTCCATGAAATTAACATTTGTTTACGAGTTAATGACTCATGAGTCACAGCACCCGAGTTCGAGTCAAGTTTCAAGTCATTGAGGGTAAGTCTAAAGTCAAGTCACAAGTCTTTGTTTGTGCAACTTCAGAGTCTGAGATTCGGACTCGAGTCCCCATCTCTGGTAAATATACAGTAACCCCTAACTTTTATGCGGCTCAGCAGTCGCGGATTCAGTCTAATGCGGATTGTTTCTGAGAACCGAACTGATAAGTACACAGAAATCCCCACAATAACACGAAAACTGCAAATATTCTTCTAATATTCTAATATTCAAATATTCTGCTTTAAACTTTTTTCCCAGTTATCCCAGTTTATTTAGTATTAGTAAGCCGTGCCCTGTCTAAACATGTGGGTAGAGAGAGTAATTTCAACATTTCTTTTGTGTACGAGTCTTTGTTTTGGCTCACCGCACGCTGCTAATGCTAACAAACACTGTTAATACTAACTGCTAATGCCAATGCTTTCCTCCAGGATCAATGTTTTCTGATTATTTATTTCTCCTTGCTGCTGCCATTTGCAGCGTCTGTGGCAGCTGCAGACCAGAATCTCCCCCATGAATCGTCTCAGTGTTTCTCTTGTTAATCGTTTTGTCCTTCTTAAAGCTCTGCATTTTAATTACTGTAAATTAAATTAAAAGAGGCGATTATGGGTTTTCCTTTACATTTTCTTTAAGGGTAATGCATTAAACTGAGTTGAAAATTAAATTACAAAAAATGAAATTACACTATAAAAATAGGCATTTTTAGGCTTTTTTTTTTAACCAAAACACAATGCGTTTTTTCACTATAAGGAACGTAACACACACACACACACACACACACACACACACACACGCAAATATGCACACATACAGACACACTTCTGTTTTATCTATTCGACCCACAACACAGTCTAAGCTGAAAAGACAGTACACTGATATTTATGTTTGCTGCAGTTTGATAAGTACAAAGGATTTGCAAGGCCCTTAAATATGTCAGTGTTTGGTCCTTGAATGTGCCTAAATGTAAACAGGTTTAATAACCATGAAATGTAAAACACAAATTCTTGTTTACACAAAGCCCTGGTACACACACTTCAGAAAAAAATGAGTGTGCACTTTGTTGTACACAAGCTTGGTAGAGTAATGTGCATAAGCCTTTTACTGCATGTGTTGTTCAAATAAGCATGAAATTAACAGGATTTTTTCAAAAGGCCAAGCTGCCACATTATTCACATGCGTCCAATGAGCAGAGGTCCCTAGCTCTCTGAAGTCAGGTCAAGTGGATTCTAAGTTTGAGTGTGATTTATTAGGTGCTATACCTAAGTGGGGTTTTAACAGGCAATGAAGCTTTGGTTAAAATCTCAGTTTAATTATAGCATAACAAGGATATTGAAGGACAGCAAAAACAGTTGTACCCATCTTTTTTAATACCACATCTTTCAAAGTGCTACATAAGCTGTTGAGCTGAAAAAATCATCAGTTCATGAATTGATATTTGAGCACAATTTGATTATAGGGCAAGATAATGATTCAAAGCACAAAAGTAACAGCAATAAAGATTCAGAGCCTAGCCTTGAACTACATTGAGGTGCTGTGACCTTCAATGTGCGAATGTAAAAAACTCATCTATTTTTGTTGTTAGAAGTTGATGCTAAAGATGGCAAGATGTTTAGCTGGCAATTATGATGATGCATTGTAATAAAGTATAATGTACTGTATGTGAGATAGGTGTTGTAAATCATTTTTACCAACTGATGTTTGTTGTTGTTGTTGTTGTTGTTGTGGTTGTTGGTAACAATAATAATAATAATAATAATAATAATAATAAGAAGAAGAAGAAGAAGAAGAAGAAGAAGAAGAAGAAGAAGAAGAAGAATGTTCATTTGAGTGGACATTCCAAAGGTAGAGATGCAGAGAAAAGGTGTCACAGTCAGGGCCCACGTGTCCCACTCTTCCTGGTTTGAGGAATACTGAGCCTCCCCCTCCCCCCCCCCACCACCACCACCACCACCACCATGTTCTTTCATGACCTCAATTAGTTTAAGCTGTCCTTGTTCCCTGCT
Source organism: Brachypetersius gabonensis (assembly GCA_037577145.1). Classification (NCBI taxonomy): domain Eukaryota; kingdom Metazoa; phylum Chordata; class Actinopteri; order Characiformes; family Alestidae; genus Brachypetersius; species Brachypetersius gabonensis. Next base: position 9,309,723 of record JBBJLR010000007.1, on the reverse strand, counting down.
TCCTTCAAAAGCCCAACTTGACCTAGAGTTCGGTGTCTGTTCACCGTCGTGTCTCTGTGTGTCTTATTTCTGAGCTCTGCTTGTATTTACGTCTGGCTCATGTTTCTCTCGCTTGAGGATCAGTTTCAAGACAGTGCTATGCTGCACTCTGGACGACTAGACGTTTCTTCTCCCTCGTGGGGTGAAAGATGCTGTTTACGCATCACACGTATTGTGTTTACTGTTTGATTCTCTGAACCTGACTATTAAAAGCCAGTGCTGCAATTCCCTGTTTGCTTTCCTGCCATTTTAATTAAAAGTATTGAGATTGACTGCTGGTGCATTCTGTTCTCTGCCACACAAGGCCATGTTGACAGTTTTTTTTATTTTGATAAATATAGCTTGCCTGTTTACTAATACATTTTTATTTATGGCAAGTGTTTATGGTGTTTGTGATCCATCAGGTAATTCCAATGCTTTGTAAAGAAATCAAATGTTTACACACTGCCTTATGAAATACAATAAGCTCAAAAGTTATTCAATTTGCAGCTGTAATTTGGTTTTGAGGCTCTTACATCTTTGTGCTAAAGTCTTAGTTATCCACAACATTTTTAGCACCAGTGTTACTTGCTCAAGAACAGTTACATTCAGCACCTCTTGTCACTTAGTAATTCATTTTTTCTCATCATTCACCATCCATTAAGTGCTCTAACTGTTCATATCTCCTCTGTAAGACAGCTTGGACACAAAGAGACATTACAACTACTGGATGTTCTCTCATTCTTTTGACAAGTCTGAAATCCAGCAGAATAAATTCAGGGAAAAATTGTTTTTGTAACATACAAGGGCTTCCACATAGAGTCATCTCCTTTATTTCCTCCATGGCCTCACAGTGAAGGGAAGTGACAAGGAAGAAGCAGATTGGTGTTAGGGATGCTCAGCAGGCATACATCTCTGGTCATTTCAGATACTGCAGTCCAGATGGAAGGGTGGAGCTGCTCTGAGTTCCTGTTATTTACTGAGACAGGACCAGCACTCCCCATCTATACCCCAACCTTATCCATTACAAGAGAAACCCTCCATTTGATCTCAGAACAGTGTAAAAGACTTTGTCCTTGGGATGTCTGGTACAGCGCAGGGGGCAGAGCAGCAGGGGAGGCTGCAACAGATAAATTCTGCCCAGGTTCGAGGTTAACAGCCTGTCACTGCCATATTCTTATCAGATCACCCGCGATCGATGGCAGAGTCAGCTGTAAACACAAACACATTCATCTCCTTTCCTGCCATCACTCACCATCTTTACACCACAGGTTATCTACATGTGACATCTGTGGGTAAAATATCAGTGACGTGCCATAAAAGTCATATTTCATTGGATAACAATTGCAGGCTAGAGGATAGGCCATCACAAAAAAGGTGTAAGATCAGAAGAAGCAAAGTAACCCATTGATACCTAAAATAAATAATTTCTAAGGAAATAAAGTGTCTACTTTAGGGCTGCAAGATATTAGGAAAACATGCGATATGCGATAATGTTGTTGAGTGTTGCGATGGCGATATCACATGCGATAAGTAATTAAAAACTAACAGAGACTCCAGACGCTCACTAGTCTATGCAGAAAAAAATGCAATATTTCCATTTCAACATGTTTTTTTTTAAGAATTTACTAACACAAAGCATTTAATGCCTCCCATAAAACATTTGAACCATTGAACATTGTTGAAAAAAAATCTGAAAACATTTTTTAAAATAATTTTAAATCTTAAATAAATGTAAACATAATTTAAATTATAGTAAGTTCTTAGCCAGAAAAAAACTGCAAAAGGAACAATCTATAATAGTAGCACAGAAGATGAAGAAACTGCCCAGTGATTTTTTTGCCCTCTTCTCTGTGGCACTGGGTGAAGAGCTTTGGAAAAACACCATTTATTGGAGTTCAGTCAGTTTTTTGTATATTATGTATATTTTTTCCCGATATGGATATTGCGATATTTATTGACAGTAAATTTGCGATATATTGTGCAAGCCCTAGTCTACTTAATGACAAATTGCAATATATAATTAATTGTAATCCAGATTGTGCACAATAATGTTACACCTACATGATCAAGAAAAGGTCATGCTGATGTTCTTACTTTAGTCTACATGTATTATCCATGTATCCATTTTTCCCCAGCTCCGTTCTCTTTCCTTGGATGTTGATTAAGTAGCTGCCTAAATATTGCAAAGAAAGATAGTGGATGATAATCATTTCTAAATAATCCTTTCTAAAAAAGAAAGGATCTAGCTAAATGATTTTACTTCAGCATTTTCTCACGTTTACTTTTAAAAAAGGGGCATGGTCATACGGTGGCCCTGAAGTGCAAACCACACCAACAAATTACTAAACACAACAACAAATTGAGAAACACAAACTATTCAGAAACAACAACAAAACTGAGAAACACAACAACAAAATTGAGAAGCACAAATACAAATTAAAAATCACAAAATCAAATTGAGAATCACAAAATCAAATAAAGAAACACAAAAACAAATTAAGAATCACAAAAACAAATTGAGAAGCACAATTACATTAAGAAACCAGAAAGGGTAGGTATCAGTCAGGAACAGGAGACATCACTGATTGGATGACCGCGCTGTTCGTCTTTGGAACCGGAAGTTACTCTGCCTGTAGCGCATTTTTCCAAACATGAACATTACAGTTACACCAATTTCTGAGACCATCGGATTCTGTGACTCTATGGGCACTATTCACATTTTGCTGCTCAATAAACACAGCGGCCCTTGCGTGCAAGCGCTCTATACGCAATTTACGTAGGACTTCCTTGAAACCCATGCGGCAACTGAAACGCGCTGTATCGGCCCGCGTTTAGCCTAATATTGTTATAGGTGCAAGGCTTTACTCATGACATTTAATTTATTTTAGAATACAGTACAGGAATACATGCAACCCAAAATGGAAAATCACATAGAAACTCGTGGATAAACTATACTCCAAGCAAAGTAAATCAATAATAAAGGCTTTGTTCTAATTCTGATTCTTTTAGACACAGCTGATGTGACATTGTGTTTTGAATATAGCCATTCAGAAACACTCTAACAGAAATTGCCAGTGTCTGCCAGTTCATTTCACCCACACAGTCTATATTGATTACACCCAAAAAATTTTTTACTAAAGAATTGTTTTGATAAGTAGATTACTTAAAAACAAAGATTTGCTCAGAAGCTTAAAATGTACTGAGTAATCCCTCAGTACAATTGAAAATGTACTGTACATAACATTTAGACATGATACCAAAAAATAGTGAAAACACTCAGAGAGTTACAAAAGGGTCACATATTCAGATGCCAGCTATCAAAAATGGTGACCTCTCTGCCAGAGCGTTTCTGGGTGTTTCCAGTGAAACATGGAGGTGGCAGTGTCCTTATGTTGGGCTGCATTAGTGCTGCTGGTGTCGGGGAGCTGCATAGTGAAGGTGATTGAATGGACAAGCATGACTCCTGATCTGAACTCAATCGATCAGCTCCTTCCAGGCTCTAAAAGAGGCTGTTCTTCAATAGTTGCAACATGTCACCAACTTGTTTATTTCATGCCTAGAAGACTTGGTGCTGTGCTTAAAAATCACGGTGGTCATAAAAATACTAGATGTAGAAGTTTTTGTTGTGGGGTTTTGTTTTAAGCACAACACCAAGTCTTCTAGGCATGGAAAAAACAAGTTGGCGGCATGTTGCAGCTATTGAAGAAGAGCCTCTTTTAGAGAATGGAAGGAGCTGATTTACTCAGCATATTTTACCATAATGTATAATGTTTAAGACAATAAGTCTTGTTTTTAATTTTTTTTATCTTTTGTCCTCTAAATCGTCTTCTGAGTTCTGGTAGCATCACCATGCAACAGTGGGTTGGGATAAATCATTTTAATAATACTAATGTTAGTCCCACCACCGTCACCCATCATCAGGCAAAAATACTCTACCAGCTCAAAGCTCATCCCTGAGACATGGTCTATAAGGATAATGTGTAAGGATTTTTGGAAAGTGTGAAAGTTAAGAACAGATCTCCGGAAACATTTTAAAGTCAGCAGAAATTGGAAATTATAACACACTTTCTCTTCACACTGTGACTTATCTATGAATGAAAAAAAAGTAACAGAGAGAACATCTCTAGGAGTGCTTTCATTTAAAGATGAGGGTGGTAAAAAGGGTGTTGTAAAACGTTATATTACTAATTTACATCATTTTTATATTTCTTTGTGAGCATTTTCCAGTACAGTTGATTAATTCAGAAACATATCAGCACAGCCCATGGTGTGCCTTGAATTTTCTTCTTGTCTTTTACAAATATATCTGCCTTTCATAAATTTTTCAGCTATGTATCATTAGTTTGTCAAAAGTACTGTCTCCAGGTGCCTGGAGCTCATTGATCCCCGGTTCAACTGTAAGCTGCGGTGGAATGGAAGCGCTCCCTGAAGGAGAGAAAGCCGCTAGCGTATGATCTTAAAGCTAAGGCTCGATAACCTGAGGGACAGTATAAAGGTTAGCTCCATCACACTCCATCAAAAATTAACCTCACTACGTTCTCCTGCAGCTTCCCATCTCCAACCCCCTGCAGAAACCAATTTATAGTGTTTATACCAAGCACAGAAGGAACGGTTAGGCTTGATACACAACGTCTGGAGCACAATCTGGAGTTCTAAGGGTTTAACTAAAAATAAAAATCAAAAAGACGTGCATACAGCACTGTTTTTTTTTTAAACAAGTAAACATTCTTTTAATCGTTATGACACACACTTGAGGTATGTTTCATCACTATTGGTTCCAGCCTCTGTGCTGTCTGGAAAAGGTCACCATCATGAAGGTCTGAGCCTAGCTCAGCCTTTACCATTCCATAGGTGTATGATCATCTATCACCTCAGTGACACACTGCGGTTGAATGCAAAGGTTATGAGGAAATGTGCAGGAAGAAACAGAATCATTTCTTGTAGCTGCTGGAAAGCAAAAAACAGACATTTCAACCGTTCTAGATCGTCTGCTTGTTGCTACTGGCCATCAGTAATACACACACGCGGAAGTGGACATACTGGCAGATGTTGTTTTATGAATGTACATCCTTGTGTTTCACATTCATCGAGTGAAGGTTGCAGAGAGCATTTCTGTGGCACATGATATTAAAAATAGAAAAAAACAAAAACAAAATAAACACAGCCTTTTATTGCTGCCTGCAGAGTTTTAATATAGCAATTTGAAAACCTCTCTCAGTCAAAATGAACTCCAAGGAGCTTTGGCCTTTTTTTTCCCACTCTTGTAGGAGCTTTTATGTGAGTCTCTGCTCATAGAGCGCCTGTACAGTTTTCACATATCACTCTTGTTTTTCCAATATTAGGTGGAATTAAAGCTGCTTTTAATGTCCCCCCCCACCGCCCCTTCAGAATCTTACATAAACAAATTAAAGGCTTAGCGTCCTGTGTCATGCTCAGAAGAGCTGTATTAAAGAGTGTGATTCACACTAAAATAGCACTCAGTTTGAAAAAGGGGCCTATCTCTGTTTCTCCTGGGCTCTTTGGCAACGTGCAAACAGCTGAATGATGCGTAAGCACTGTAACCCCGGAGCAAACTCAATTATGATTCGGCTCTTTCTTGAAAAACCAGGGAATATGGTGCACCGCAGAACTCCCCCAAAGCCTTTATTATTTAGTGAATAATGGATTGTGGTCAGGAACGCTGGCAAATCCCTGATCTTCCAAAAGATCGGAGACAACATTAGAGCACCTAAATAGCCTACAGGGATTCATGTAGATTAAAATTGTAAAAGGTCTTTGAGCCTCCCCAAACTTTCCTATTTTGTTTATACCCTTTAAAAGCAAAGAACAACATGACAGGTACACCACACTATACATGATATCTGGCAAACTAGCTGTAAGAGATATTTGAACAGACTAATTTAAACGTAACTACACTGCTTCACTTTACAGTGACTGATGACTGTTTATTTCAATATGGCTGTTTTTATTCAATAGCTACTGTGGTAGATTGGTACACCCTGTGTTGAAAACTTCGGTGACTTCTATTAATGCAATAGTTCTTCTGAAATCAAGAATATTCAAGATTTGTCAGTGCTGTAGAAACAGCCTTTATTCTTCTGGAAAGGCTTTACACTGTATGTTGGAACACCACTGTCAAAATTTAATCGCATTCATCTGCAAGAACATTGGCGAGGTCAGGTACTGATGTTGGATGATTAGTTCAGCATCACAAACACCACTCCAACTCATCCCAGAAATGGTAGATGAAGTTCCGTCACTCCAGAGCAGTTCCACTGCTCCCCAGCACACATACACTGAAACTTATAAGCAGAGTTTGTCAAAATGTCATAAAACCCAATAGTAAATGAATATTACAACACAAAAACATACAATATTACTAAACTGAATAATGTAATTTGTTGATATATAACATATCAGTAATTTATGTACTGCCTTTACCATGGTCTGTTCCTAAAATGCTTAGTCTGATCTGCATAAACTAGGCCCAAAATAATTTGCATGCTGAAGTATTAATTTGTTACATTGGCACTCAATGCAATATTTAGTATTTGAAAGCTTTGTCTCTTTTTCCAAACCATAATATTTGTAGTCCCTACCACAGTACACTCCTTTTATTTTTACTATTGGGTAAAATGTTAATAAATAAATTATAGCTGGTTTCGTTTAGGCATTCACATCATCTCGTCTCAGAGCCAATAAATTGCATCGCCTTTTGCACGGTCAAGAAAAATGAAGAGCTTAAAAAGAACTGAGAAATCACATTTGTGGGAAAACTTTAAATTGCAGAGCAAAGGTTGGTATGAATGCATGACAAGTTTGATTAATCATCTCAAATATGTAAAATGATGATAATTATTAGCGTAGACTCCTACTAGTATCTGATGAGGGCAGTACTAAAACCGGGACCTCAGAGACCTGTTTGTTGGGTTAGTCGTTTCTCGGTGAATGAGTAAAGGAACACTGATTGATGCCGTTGCTTCTGCCACTGCATACTAAAATCCTGATGATAAAATGATCATTCTAATCCATTGAACCCTTGCTGTCTAAATGGCTCATAAAAGCCATTTAGTGTATGAGCCTTTTAATGGCTCATAAAAGCCAAATATTTCAACGGGAGGCTACAATCATGACATATTTTGCAACACATGAGCTCTTTTAATTAACAGACACTATTAATACAATGTTCTACCAACTGGATACAATTCTATAATAAATCAGTGAATTCTTATTCTGTTATGAATGAATGTAGGATTTGTACAAATAAACATGCCCTTAAGGCATGAATGTAAACTCATTTATAAATATTTAGAACTTTTATAGATCTCTGGAAATGCCACAGGTCAACAAAGTGACACTGTGCAATAAATGACTGTGAAAAAAATATCTTTATAACATGCAGACAAGGGGGGTCAGCACTTCATTTCTGGCTTTTCAGAATAATGCTGTCTAAATCGCACATATAAATTTTTAGTACACGCGTGTACCTGTAGCTAATTAGGAAAAATCTGCAGATTCCCAGCTTGTTCCCGACATGAAATTACCCACAAAATGTATTAATGGGACTGGTATATTGGTAAATACCTTGTAGTGGTGCACATTTATGTATATATAGTATAGTTAAACATTTGAAGCTTGCAACACAATTTCATTTTACTTTGTATATATTCAACAAAAAAAACCATTAATCTTAAAACATAAGACATAAAACATAAAAACATAAAAACATTAAGGAGCTGTTAGCCTTTTAGCTATCCATGACTATGTCAGCCCACCTTTGACAGAGAAAGAGAAAGAGAGAGACAGCGCGGGGGAGAGATCTCGTCTTAAAAGGCAAACCACATCGCCTGAAGCCTATGTTGAGCAGAAATCTCCAGTTAACACGGTCTAATGGATTGACATTGATTAGTTCTTAAAACGATGTCAGTCTTTAACAGGTATGTCCAGAGAGCACCGTTGGTTCTTCCCATTTCCTGCTTTTACATCCCACCGACTCAATCAATATGACAATCTGCATGACTAGATAGTTGATTTAAAATAGCATAGTAGCATGTTATGTTTCTCCTAGAGGGTTTGCCTTACCTCTCTGAGCTTGTGGAAAGGCGAGTGCGAAAGATCGGCTGCCAAATGATTTGACTTAATGACTGTGTCAGCTTTTCTGAGAGATAATACAATGCTTGTGTCAACTGGTTTTATTATGGAACTAATATTGCTGTCATTAAAATGCCATCAAGGCAATATTTTTTGTATATTTTGTTCAGCGCTAGGATTACCCCCAAGCATTAAAAAATGTCAGAACTATCTCATTTAATGACTCCAGGAGCTCTGGATGAAAAATTTAATACGTTTCTCCTGGGGCAGCTCATTTTTAATAAAAGCCTGGGTGTTTTTCCTATCTGTATTTATATAGAGACAAATAGAGAATATCTAATATTGTATAGAATTACAATAAAACAGAACTTCATTATTCATAGCTTGTAGGGTCGATGTGTGAATTCTCACTTGCAATCGTAAACAATTCAATTGGAATGCATTGTAGGTTTGCAATAATCTTGCAATCCTGAGCAATAACTTGAAAAATGAAATATTTATGTTTTTTGCTAGATGCTATATTGGTGTATATGTTAATGAGCCTGGCGCACTATATTGTTTCTAAGCACATCCCATTTCTCATTTGCATATAGTCTTTTATCAGTCATGAATTTCAGGGGGCATTGAGAGTTAGGTTTTGGTCACAGTAAAACGTTAGCATATTATCAACTTAATGATTTTGACATCTTAATCACAGCCCTTTTTCCATCAGCATTACTGATTTTCAAAAGTACCACTTATAAATGTTCTGTCCTGAATTGTCATGTGGTCTAAATACCTGACCCATGTGAAATAGCTCTTTCATTTTATTCTCAGCCTGAACGAACAAGAACTATTTTAACCCTTAAAGTATTGCAGTACTTAACTCTTAAACTTGGGGTCTTCAAGAGGCACAACCAGTGCTGGACTGGCATTTGCCCGGCGGCCCGATGGTAATTTTGTGCCAGAATCCCATCAGCACAACTTGTGTGATTTAAAGTGTATATTGATTAATACAGAAGGGTTTGCATGCATAACTCCTTATTTTATGGATGACCTTCATGTTGTAGGAGAATAAATCAGCAGGCAGATTTCTCTAATGGGCAGAACATTTGGATTGCTATAAATGTGGCTTTCTTGCTGACTGCCTCTTGAATTTGTGGCTTCTGTGGAAGGATTTTCCTTGCATTCTCAGAAAACAAACCACTAAATGGCACAAACACTGTCAGTCTTCATCCGGAACATTTAGTAGGAACATATTGCTTTGCGCAAGTGTTTTTTCCACACTTAAGACTTAATTTTGTTTCAATGCATTATGAATGTTTATAAATAATATCAAAGTATCAAATCATGATTTTTGTTATCACTTGGGAAAACTGTGAACTCTAAGATTTGAAAAACTCTTGGTGAATTCTAAGATTTGAAACCTTGACCGCATCCTAGAGGTGGATGAACTGTCTTTTATGTAAATGGACTGGAAAAACCTGGCATGACATCGACACAGATGGTAGCAGAGTATTGGCATGGGCAGGGCGAGGTAATACGTGCCCATGCTGAGGCTGGCACAATCAGACACAGTGACAGGAAAGAAGGGGAGACATTGTGCAGTGGCCAGGCAGGAATTAACATACAACACAGAGTTTTATAGGACTATACACTTGCCCAAAAACTACCTTGTCTCCTTTGTGTATAAGTATTTACGTGTGTGTGTGTGTGTGTGTGTGTGTGTGTGTGTGTGTGTGTGTGTGTGTGTGTGTGTGTGTGTGTGTGTG